>ML777060.1:943770-956149 GCA_009831015.1 Picea engelmannii | reverse complement strand
CTTTTCCATAGAATATACTAACTATATCCAAAAACCAAAGACATGAAATATGGTATAACTACACATATTATATAAATATATTATCAAGGAAAAAATAAGCTAAATGCAATTTAGACATTTGAAAAAAAAATTACAAGTTAAATAAGTACATCAATAAAAAATAACATACTAACCTTGCAAGTTCATAATCCGAGCTATGTAGATCGAGAATTGGATTTTTTCAACCAGTGGGTGACAGAAAAAATAAACAGCTCAAACAAAAGCCAAGAATAGTGTCGCAACTATAGCAATTCTGTCACAAAGTCTCTTAAAGTCACGTATATATAGATAAAATAGTCAACTAGTCGTTAACACTGACCAATGAGATAGAAAAAAATTTCGTCACTATTGCCATGAAAGTTTGTCACTATAGCGACGAAAATCCCGACTAGGTTAAATTAAGATTTTCATCGATATTGTGATGAACTTTCGTGGCAATAGCGACGAAAATCCCGCCCTGTTTAAAAAAAATATGAAACTAGTGGAAGCATGAAAAATTTTCATGGAATAATCCACCCATATGTAGTAGTGCCCCTCATCCGATACCTGTAAGGAACTCATGTCAATAACATGTGTAGGATCACTAATATAATGTCTCAAAACAGATACATGAAAAACATCATGCATACACCTCAAAGAATCCGGCAAGGCTAGTCGATAGGCCACGGGCCCCTTTCTCTCCACAATATCAAAAGGTCCCACAAACCTAGGAGAGAGTTTATCTCCCTTCCCAAACTTGATTGAACGTTTATGCAGTTTAACTCCCAAGAAGACTCGATTGCCAACCTCGTAACTACGGTCGACATGGTGCACATTGGCATAACTCTTTTGTCGATCCTGTGCTTCTTTAATCCTTTGTCTTATTGTTTGCATTTGCTCTTCCATTTCTTGGATCGCTTCTAGTCCCACCAAGACCCTATCCTCAAGCCGATCTCAACTCAAAGGCATCTGACACAGTCGCTCATAAAGAAACTTGAAAGGTGCCATCTTAATGGTGCTCTGGTAACTATTGTTGTAAGTGAACTCCACTAGTGGCAAGAATTCTTCCCAACGCTTTTGTTGGTCCATCACGTACATGCACAACATGTCCTCCAAGGTCTGGTTCATTCGTTCGGTCTGCCCATCAGTCTCCAGGTGGTACGCAGTACTAAATTTAAGTTGGGTTCCCAAGGCCTCTTACAAACTCGTCCAAAATCGTTTAGTAAACATCGATCCTCGATCGGATATAATCCTCTTAGGCACGCCATGTAGCCTCACAATCTCACTGATGAAAACTCTAGCTATGCCAGGTGCCTGATACATCGTATGCACAGGAATAAAGTGAGAACTTTTCATCAGAGTGTCTACTACTACGAAAATCGAGTCATGTCTCCTTGTTGTCAGTGGCAATCCAAATTTAAAATCCATTGAAATAACCTCCCATTTCGATTCCGGAATAGTGTGTGGTTGTAGAAATCTTGTTGGGTGTCTATCTTCATCCTTTACCACTAACATTCTAGACATCTGGCCACATAGTTGACTATGTCTGCCTTCATTCCCTTCCAGAAGAATAAGGATTTAAGGTCTGCCCTCATCTTCATGACTCTTGGGTGAGCCATCTAAACTACTCTATGAGCCTCGCTCAGGATCAACATCCTCAACTCGTCACTCAGCGATACGTAAATCCGATATTTAAACCTCAATAATCCATCGCTATCAAATGAAAATCCTTCAAATTGTGGTACCATCATTGTGTTTTGTCTGATAAAACCCTCAGCCTCTTTATACCAGTCATCATCACGTGGTAAAGTTAGAATATTTTCACACAGATTCGTCTGAAGAGGCAGCATCGAAAAGATGCGTGGTCTCCGACTCAATGCATCTGCCACTCAGTTCACTGTTCCTTTTATGTAAGTAATCTCGAAGTCACACTCGCTAGGAAATTCCGACCAATGTCGTTGTCGCGCGTTTAGGTTGCTTTGTGTAAATATGTGTTGTAGTCCACAGTGGTCAGTCTTTAGTTCAAATTTTCGTCCAACAAGGTAGTGTGTCCAAACCTTCAATGCATATACGATGGCTAACAACTCCAAATCGTGTAACATCCCACTCTGGCACACTTAGAATACTTATTCTTTGAGGACACTTGCTCGCAAGTGATCTGGATTTTTATGATGATAAAACATGTATCCTTGATGATGATGCGTTATGATAGATGACATGATGTTTTACTATTGTTGTATACAGGTGCTATTAACTCAGTTTATTTGAGTGTGTGGGGTTTTTGACCTGAAGGATGCAGAGGCATCGACGGAACCCTTGGACTCCGGATTGAGTCAGGGAGTGTGATATTGAGTTGATTTATTTACCATGATATTTATTGATTTGATGATATGTTGTTGAAATGTTCTGACATGATGGTTGATGATGCAGGCTGACGATAGCTTGCCGACCAGACTCACATATGGAGTAAAGGGGCCACACACGAGTTCCAGAGAGGTTGAGGGAGAGGTGTGGACAACAGCCCTGCCACAACCTACTAGCACTCTCGTCATGGCTCGAACTGTAGGTTAACGATTACCTAATTCGAGAGGATCCACGATGTCGTGAGGGCAGACTGCGACAGTCGCTCACGATGATTCTAAGGGGTGCGCAATAAGGTGGGGGCCTTATTCATTAGAGCCCTTAGTCTCCCACAAGTTCACATGGCAGAGTGTTGACTCCAGGGGTTATAGATGTCTACCAATCAGTCGAGACGGCGAGTGGCACCCTTGGAGCACGTGGTGCATCCTGAAGGGCACGTCGCGCAACAGAAGCAAATGAGGCGACTGGCACCCTTGGAGCACGTAGTGTGTCCTGAAGGGCACGTCTCATTGATGATGATGATGAGACAACCTAGATGACCCTAAGACCTTAACGCCTTAAGAATTTCTCAAAACGACTCCCCTAATGAATTGTCGCACAGTTCAAATATAAACCTAAATTTAAAACATCTCAAAGATAAAATTTTGAAAGCCCTAAGAAAAGATCCTACAAAAATAAACATAAGGGCATAAACTAAAACCCTCCTATGTGTTAGTTAAAGTCTTCTTAAATTAAGGGGGGGTAAAGTAATGAGGGAGATAAATTAAGTGAACCCATGACTTTTAAATTATAAAGAAGAATTAAAATTATTAAAGTGTGGGAGTATAAAAGTTAGGATTTTAGAAATACAATGAAAAGATTAATAAGTGCATTTATCTTTTTGGGTTTAAAAAAAAAGGGGGGGGGAAAGGAACAATTAATAGAAATAAGGAAACTTGTAATAAAGGAAACTTAATAATGGAAAGTAGGGGACATAGGGTAAAAAGAAAAAAGGAATCAGCAGTTAAGGAGTTACTAAAAATCAACAACTTCATTTTAGGAAAGTTATTAAAAGCATTAGAGGGGATCTAGGGACCCTAGGAGTAGTTTTAGGAGCGACTATAGGGGGGGTGAGGGAAATGAGTCTTTTAATATTTTTAAAGTAAATAATTTTGGAGAAACATGGGGGATGAGTGACACTTGGATGGCAGAGAATTTTTAGAGAATTGTCAATAAAACTTAAATTAATAATGATTTAGGAAAGTAGGTGGGTCTCAAATTTCTATAAAAGAAGGGGAAATTGGAGGAAGAAGGGATGAACGGTTAGCGTAACGTTACACTGCCGGATTGTAGCTTGACTGATTGCTTGTGAGGAGTTGGGAATTTCTCAGCTGTATTGGAGTGGTAGCTCCGCCTTGGAGGCGAGCTGAGAAGCTAGTCTTATCTTTGGATCTTGTGTGGCCCCTTTGCGGCTCGGGGGGCTAAGGGGGAAGCAGAGTACCCCTAGCGATTGGCTGGGAGGTACCGGTGAGCTCTCTACAGTCAGCGAGCAAGAGCGCTATGGCGCGGGAGTGGCTTGGAGCGCGCGGACGACATTCGAGGATGACGTTAAGGCTACGTTATGATTTTTTTTAATTGGTAGAATAGAATGCAACTGAGATTTCTGATATAGATCTGCTTGGTATTGGAAAAGTAATCTAGAGTTTAAATTTGTTTATAACATTGTGGTATATTCTGTTTCCTTAGATGGTTGAAATGTTAAATTTTATCCCACGCCTGCCAAAATCCCTGAGTTACCCTTGTTCATGGTCTCAATCTCTGCAAATCTGTCGATTGTATAAAGGGTTACACCTTCAGATCTACACCTTATGTATTACTTACCAGCGAGCCTGTCCCTGTCTGATACATCTCTTGCTAGTGGTCTTTAACTCGGCAACCAGTTGATTGTATTTCTGCGCTTTCCGATGCTTTTGCACTCTATTTCTGCGATTTATTGTTGAACCCCCGACACTCGCTGGATATCATTCTCCGACATTTCTGTGGGCGTTTGTGTTCTCGGTGGTAAATTTCATTGAACTGAGGGCATTACGTTTCGTGGACATTTCGTTTTGAGTTACTGTCATTTCGGTTTTTTTTTCAACAAATTTCTCTGTCATTCGTTTTTTTTGCAAGGTATTGTTCTTTCGTTGTAATTCCTGGCAATTCGTTGGGGCATTTCGTCCTCTATCTGTGTGGGCATTCTGGATTTCGATTGGCATCCTTGGGCGGTTGATTTCGTTTTAAATTTGTGTTGGGCTTTTTTCACTGTTGGGGCGAATTCCTCTCTGTGGGCGAATGGGGAGAAGGACCATCGATCTAACTCATGTATCCTTTAAAACTCAGTGACTTACCCTTATTATTTCTCTGCGTGGTTGGGGAATGGTATTCCTACTTGTATCTCTTGCCCAACGTTTTTTTTGTATTTAAAACCTCTGTGTTTAATGATGTTTACCCTGTGTGTGTGGTCTGCGCGTTATTGGTCTGCGTAGATACCTTCTCTGCATTTCTCATCCAGAACGGGCATCATTACATTTCGTTTTTAATTATTGGGGTCTGCGTTCTCATTCAGAATGGGCATCATTACATTACGTTTTTATTTTTGGGTCTATGTTTCTCCTTCAGAATGGGCATCATTACCTTTGCGTTTTTATTTTTGGCTCTGCGTTTCTCCTTCAGAACGGGCAACAGTACCCTTAAGACTCACTCTCTACCTTCGCGAATGGCCTTGCAGGAAACTGTATAAACTAATGTTGCAGGTTGGTTTTAAATTGACGTTATCGCATGATTTTCGGTTGACTTAGTTACTGCTATTCTATGGATTCCTTCTAATATAAATGCAATAGAAAATGTAATCTTGATTGTGATATTAATATGGTTTTCAGATAGTATGGAAGTATGCGACTTTAGGTTATTTAAACAACAATTGTAAGCAAATAGAAATGCAATATTAAAATGCAGTGTTAATCTGGTTTAGAGAAGTTTGCAGAAACTGACAAATATAAACTGCAATGTTAATCTGTTATTCAATTATAAACTGCCATGCTAATCCGTTAATTTGACAATTATAAACTGCCATGCTAATCCAGTAATTTGACCATTATAATCTGCAATGTAATTTCGTTATGCAGTGTTAATCTGTTATTCAATTGACAATTATAAATTGTAATATAAAATGCCATGTCAAAATGCGGTATTAATGTGGTTTATGGAGTTTGCTGCATTGCGACTTGTTGTCACTTAACTAGTTGTATAAAATGCGAACGTAAGGTGCAATACAAGTGAAGTATTAATATTGTTTTAGGGAAGGTTTGCAGTCAGGTGACATGTTGTTATTCTAATGGAAAATGTAAAATGCTATATTAACATGTAAAAGTAACATTGTTTTGAGGAGGGAAACTCCTTGTTTTAGGTGGTGGTGCAAACCATAGGGGTAATGAATTTTAATATAGTCTTGAATTACGTCAAGCAATGTTCTTGTGATAAATAAAAAGTAGGGTTAGTTAACCTATAATTGTACTATTGATTGCTATCTATTTTGCCAAGATACGGTAACATTGTAATATGGCCTTGGTATTTTACTGTAATTAATGTTATGATGATGTGGAAGGAGTAATGCCTCTGAATTATATCGTTGAATTATGAAAGGGTCATGATCAGACCATACAAACTAGAATGAAATTTAGAGTTAGATATCTTATGAAAAAAATAATGGCTTGTGGTCTCATCACCATGCGATTGATTCTTTAGTTAATGATGATTATAAAATATGAGGTTTACTGAACTAAGGACCATAAATTATTAAGATTTAGTAAATGAGGAGAGTTTTTCTTTTTAAACAATGTTGAACTTGGGTGTTCGTCGTCGGAGTCCTTCTTGTCTTGCGCCTTCCGTAAAGGATGTAGTCGTCCTTCTTGTTTATGTTGTACTTGATAGTATTCAGTTGGTTTCTTGGTCGGTTGTGTCAGGCGGGATATAGACACCTCTTGTAGCTTAGTATATATGTCTGTGTGTATTTCCGGTGGAAGGAATCCAGTGCCGTATCAAGAGTCTCGGGTTGTTTAAAGGCACAGTTTCCACTCTTGCGACACACTCTGAGCCGTATCAGTAGTCTTGGGCTGTTTAAAGGAACAGTTTCCACTACTGCGACTCCCTAAAAGATTTATTAGTTTCTGCCTGAGCAGTCGACCAGGAGCCTGTCTAATCTTCTTTCGAGAAGACATAAGACTAAAAGCCCTGCTTTCCTGTGCAGAAATAGTAAACTCTACTGTTGGATTCTTCCATCTGTGACTGTACTGTACTTAACACCTGGTGTCATTTTCTGCTTACAGCTGCTAGTTGTACGCCTTGTGTCTAGGGGCATTTATTGCTTGTTGTCACTGTGATATGTCGGGGTCGTCTTGTTGTGTTAGACTTGCTTGTGTCTTGTTCTAGGTCAGGTTACTAGTTTCTGCCTTAGTAGTCGGCCAGGAGCCTGTCTAATCTTCTTTCGAGAAGACATAAGAATAAACACCCTGCTTTCCTGTGCAGAAATAGTAACCCTAACACCATGGATTCTTCCCTCTGTGTTCTTACTATGCACCCCCAGTATGTCTTAATGTTTGTGTTGTGCGCCTTATGCCTATGGTCGTATATTGTTGCAGTGACTCGTTGTGTGCCTTCAGTCTTCTTGTGTTGAACATCGTGGTTGCGTCTTGTTGGTTGTCGAGTGGCGACGTAGAGTCAAGTGTGTTGTTACTTCTACACGCGCACACACACCTTACACATAAAAAAAAAAAATTGCACCTGTTCTCAGAGTTGTTGTCGTAACGAGGAGGTCATTACAAATCGTGAGTCGCATAGTTCTCCTCATGCCTTCTCAGTTTCCTCAAAATGTAAGTGATCACTCATCTGTCTTGCATCAAGACTCTGCCTAAGCCTTCCTTGGATGTGTCAGTGCATACCAAGAAGTCTGTGTCCATGTCAGGGACCTTTAGTATCGGTGTTGTTGTCAACAACTCCTTGAGCCTCCAAAATGCTTCCACGCATTTCTCAGTCCAAACAAACTTATGTTTCTTCTTTTGCAAATCCGTGATTGGATTTTCTATCTTCGAAAATCCCTCGACGAACCGTCTATAGTATCCTACTAAACCCATGAAGATACACACTTCTAGGACATTCGTCAGACAGTCCATTCCATAATATCCTCGACCTTGGCTGGATCCATGGCGATGCCTTCGTCGGAGATGACATGCCCTAAGTAGTAAATATTTGATTGATAAAAAGAGCATTTGGACAACTTCACATACAATTTGTTCTCTCGCAGACACTCCAGTACCAAGTGCAAGTTCTCATCATGCTCCTTCGTCATTCGAGAGTAGATCAAAATATCGTTAACGAATACTTGGACGAACTTGTCCAAGTACTCGCGAAAGACCCCGTTCATCAAACTCATAAATACTCCTGGGGTGTTTGTCAATCCAAATGGTAAAACAATAAACTCATAATGTCCAAACCTCATCTTAAAGGTGGTCTTAGGGATGTCATCTTCCTTAATCCGTAACTGGTGGTATCCTGATCACAAGTTGATCTTTGAGAACAATGTTGTACCCTTCATTTGATCGAACAGATCATCAATTCTCGGCAATGGATACTGATTCTTGATCATGGTCTTGTTCAATTGATGGTAGTCAATGCAGAGCCTCCACATCCCATCCTTATTTCATATGAAAATAACAGGTGTACCCCATGGTGACACACTAGGACGTATCAATCCCAGGTCCAAAAACTCCTTCAGTTGCATTTTCAACTCTTATAACTCCGGGGTCGACATCCAATAAGGAATTCTTGCTATCGGTTCAGTCCTCAGTTTTAGGTCTATGGTAAACTCCAATTCCCTCTCTGGCAGCATCCCAGGTAACTCCTTTAGAAATATGTCCGCAAACTCTCTCACCACCAAAAGGTGTTCTAAACCTTCCACTAATCCCTTCTCGTTTAACACAAGGATTGCATAAAGCTTGCACCCTTTGTGCATTCTCTTCCGTAGCTGTAAGGAAGAGATGAACCTCAGGGAAACTCCCTGGTTATGTCCTACAATCACATGCCTCTATCCCTCCTCATCGACCAAGCTCAACCATTTCGTCTTACAGTTGAGTATCGCCTCATGCGATTCCAACCAGTCCATACCAATCATGACATCATAAGATCCTAAGATCGTGATGTACAGGTCAGCCTTGGTAACAAACTCTCTCAGGTTGAGGATACAACCTGTAACCTTTCCTCCAACCCTTTGCTTGGCTCCCAAGGCCATCTCTACGAAGATAAACTCATCCTTTTCGACTGCCTTTACCTTAATCCTTTTTAGCGTTGCAACCAAAATGAAACTCTCGGTAGCACCGAGATCTATCAAAATACTAAGGGTCTAGTCAGCGACAATACCTATTGTCTCGAGCACAGTCGACCGATGCTTTGCCTGGTGGTTATTCACCACTGCATGAATCTGATGGGCCTTGCCCATATCTCCCACGCAGGGATGATTTTAAGGATGAAAATTTATTTTAAAATTTAGAAACCTTGGTGAATCTTACTAATCCTTCATATGCTAACTATAAATGATTGATGATTTTTTGTAAAAATATTCAATTTTCTAAGTATTTTATATAGTTTTTATAAAATTTTGGCGATTTTTAAGGTAAAATAATTTTATTCTATAGAATTTGGGTGAATCATTTTTAAAATAATGAATCTCATTTTTACAAAAACTATGAAAAATTAGCCCATGAGCGAAATTTAGCCCCTAAAATCATCCTTGCTCCCACGGTAGTGGGTCCAGCTGATTCAGATGCTCTAGTCCTCTACACAGGGCAGTTGCACTGGTAGTGTGGCTCCCCACATGTCCAACACCCCTGATTCAGCCCAGTAGTCCTGGTACCTGAAGTAGAAGACAACAGCCCACCGGCCTGGAATCCTGGTCTGTTCTACTGAACATGCCTAAACTGTTGCTGTTGTGGTTAATGTTGTTGTTGATGCTGTGGTCCCCGATAAGGTGTCCACTGTTGAGGCGTCAGTCGCTGAGGTGTAGTGAAAGCGGATACCCTCTGGAAGCCATGATATCCCGATGTATGTCTGGTTGGTATCTCATGCTACTGTGCACCAGATGAAACCTGCCTTGCTGGTCTCACTGGAGTCCTGGTCTGACCCCCGCTGATAAGATCCTTGTCTACTATGAGGGCCTTCTGGATGACATCATGCAAGGTTTGAGGCATCAAAATCCTGACCTTTGCACGTACACTACCATTAAGTCTGAACATGAACCTGTTGACCTTAAGTTTCTCAGTGTTAAGGTGCGGAGCATACCAGAGCAACTCCATAAAATGGACCTCGTACTCCAGCAGCATACGACCGCCCTATCGTAAGGCATTGAACTCATTGAGTTGATGCTCAATGAATTCCTATGAAAGGTACCTCTCTCGGAACCGTTCCTCAAACAGTTCCCATGACACATCTTCGACGACCACGTTCAGCTGCGTTAGGAGCATATTCCACCATAGAAGATCGCTCCCCTTCAGTTGAAAGACCGTAATGCGTACCTTCATGTTGGAGGTATAATCGCAAATTGCAAATCACATCACCATATTCTCCAACCATGCCTCAGTGGCTACATCGTCCAGGGCACCAAAGAACTTGGGAAATTTGACCTTCTCGAGTTCACGGTGAACGCTACCAGTACCGACCGGAGTGCGCGGTGGAACCCCAATGGGTGTCGGCGCCCTAGCCTCATCTCTTTCCAAATGGATGATCAGTGCCTCAGACATGTGCTAAAAAGATCTCAGCATTCCAACCACATCACCAATTGCTATATGCTCCTGTCTGACAACCTGCTCATCTCCCTGGGGGTTAGATCCCTCAGGCGTGGATGCTATTGGAGGCGTCGCGCCTCCTCCCCTAGCACCCCATCGTCTGCCTCTACGGCATCCTCTAACCATGATTACCTGCACGAATACAAGTCAAATCAATTAGTAACATTATAATTAAATCATATCAACGAAATCCGTAGCGATCCCAAGTCATGGGTTGAACCCGCTCTGATACCACATGTGGTGTCCCCATCCATTTCGACTCCTACAATGTACAACAGGTAAAAGCACCCTTAAATTTTTATTTTTTTTGTATGTAGGAAGGTAATAATTACATTATACTCAACATCGCAACACGATGATGAACACAACGCATGCAACTCACACAACAACAACATAACGAACTAACATAAAAGCACATCAAGCACCTAGAAGCAATGTACGACACTCAACCAACGAACAATAAGAATGACTACCCGCCCGTCCTACCTTGTAATGGTTAGGACCTCCAGGACACATAAGCAATGCTCAAGCCCAGATTCCCATCGATTTTGACCATTTAAGGTCTCAAGGCTGGTGACTATTCTGAGGAACAAGGAGGTGTCTACATTCTGCCTGACGCAAGCAGAACAAGCCTACTAAGCTAAGGAAAATCATCCTAAAAACACCAAGCACCCAAAATTAATTACACAAGTAACTAGAACTCTTACAGTGAGAAAACCAAGCACATTAAATGTTTATAAAACCAAGTACAAACATTAATTATAATGAACAACAACACCCTCAATAGGAAGCACAAGCTAAAAATGACCTTGTCAACAACCCAACCATTAATCAAGGCTAAATGGTCAATATCTATGATTTAAATTGGCGTTAATTACAGATCAAATGACCAGTCTAAACTCCATTAGTCAACGAGTTACCACCCAAACTTAACATGAATTACGACTCAAATTTAGCGAGTCTAAGATACGATCGTCATTATTGTACAATCTAAATTTAACCTTAAAACAATCAAATGAGTAGTTCTAATTTATAAATTGTCATCAAGGTGCCATCTAATTCAACATTAAATGGACATCAATAAGCAAGTGTGAACTTTGACTTGGTTAATAATTAAAAATATAATTAACATTAATTATAATCTAACTATCTTGTCTAAATTATAAATTAGCCATTAATCAAATAGACATTAAATACAACCAATTTAGCAAGTCTAATTACCATTTGTCCATCATTACAATCTAATTGACAAATCTACTTCAACCAATACTAAAACCATAATTACTATCTAATTGTCAATAATTATGATCTAACTAGCATATCTAATTATAGATTAGTCATTAAGTTACAACCAAAATAACATCAATTATGAATCGGTTCGGCAAGTCTTCTTTAATCAATACTAAAACTGAATTGACAAGTCTAAATTAAATTAACTTAAGAACTGTCTAAGAAGGAAGTGAGGTTGTGTAAACAATCAATACAGTAATCAAAATGGAAGGCTCTAATACAAAATAAAGATTGTGTGTTCCATTTAAGGTTGTTTAAACATTAATGGTTGTTCTAAGCCGTTAAATACTATCAGCCAAAGAAGTCTACTCTAAACTAAGGTGGTTTAAGGAAGGAGTTGTGGTTAAGCATGCAAAAATAATTTGTTGTTCAGATGACATCCCCTCACGCCTGTTAGCTAACATGCTGCTATTAAAAGGCACGCAGTCTAAAAAAAAAAGGGGCACACACCCTTAATATCAACAGGTAAAATGTCAACGCCAACAAGAAAAACTAAATGCAGGTAAGGACAAGGGAGGGGAAATCGACGCAGGTTAACCCAACAACGAATGGCAGTCTGATCAAAGTATAATGCATTCCTAATAAGGCTAACACTAGGTAATAACCCCATGCAGAAATTGCCAGGCACACTCACCAACGAATTACCATGGAATGCAGGCATCAGCATGGAAAGAGCCAGGGGGTAAAATCAGTTTCTTTTTAAAGGCTAAAACGCCATGCGATTATGGTGGGCGATTGAAATCTCAAGGTGTAAATGTTGACTAGTAACGATATCTTCAACAGAATTAACCATTTGTCCAGAGCGGTGTTGTTGCCATGGATGGTGTAAGAAGATGAGTATAAATGATTGCTAATCG
>ML777060.1:931646-943638 GCA_009831015.1 Picea engelmannii | reverse complement strand
GTTGAGTTTATCTTAATCACTAAACTCGTTGAGTTCATGATCTTCCAGGTAATTCACTGAGTTAAAGGCTAAGTCTATAACATCCAAAAAAAAAAAAAATGTTGAGTTAATCGTTGATGTAAGGTAATACTGCAACGAAGGTTACAAGTCGCAGTTGTAAGGTATCACATCCATTTCGAGGGTACAACGCAGAGGCAAATATAATCCGGGAAGTGATAATGTTGAAGCCCCAAAATGAATGTCAACTTAACCAATGGAAAAGTTTGAATTCGAACCATAAGTAGAGTAAAATCGCAGACACAACATTTAATTCGTTTTCCATTCCAGTATACCGTTACATCGCAGACTGAGAAATAACACAGAACATTTATCCAATTCAATGTACCAAAAACAAACGCAGAATTAGAATATTTAATTGTTTTTCCATTTTCAGGATGCCAATATAAAATGCAGACAGGAAATCAATTCTTCTGTCCAATGCTAGAATACCAAATGTAAAAAAATATAGACACGAAATCAATTCATTTTTCCATTGCCAGAATACCCATACAACGCAGACAATAGTGAGAGAAATGCAAGGATCCAATGGGAAAAGTCATGGAATGATTGCAGGGGTTCTATTAGTCAAGGGATAGAGAAAACCAACCAGGACACCAAATAATCCACACGCATAGGTCGTTGCCAGATGGCAAGATCAACAATCAGCAAGGGACAAACATCAAAGGTAGTTGGCTAACCAGTTTGTCCTTCGCTCATCATCCTCACATAGAAAAGTAGGGCGTTGAGATCCATAGGTATTTTAATGCTAAGGCGTCGACCGTAGATCAGGCTCTTGGCCGATTTCTCAGGCGAGGACCGGTGATCTAGGGACGAAGGCTAAACAACCATGAAGGTCAGAATAAACACAGCAAGCTGGTCAAGACGTCCGGGGAAATGAATCCATGGGAGTCAATATATCATCGATCTAGGCCAAGAAAATTTCCGAAAACCATATAAACAATCAGTTCACTTACCCAAGTAAAAATGAAGATTCAAGCATAAGTTCTAAAACAATTTACCATACAAAACAAAGAAAGTGTATCGTTGCCTTTTCGGAGTGGACGTCCCGCGTGCTCCTTGCAACTCCCATGTGCCGATCGATGAGACTTCATCAGTACCTCCCAGCCAATTCTAGGGGTACTCTTCTTCCCCCTTAGCCCCCCAAGCTGCAAAGGGGCTACACACTCACTATCCAGAGATTTTGACTAGCTCCCAGCTCGCCTCATAAGGCCAAGCTACCACTCCTCACTGAGCTGGGTATCCCAACTCCCACAAGTTATGTCAGTCAAGTGGATATTTCTACAGCGTAACATTATGCAAACAAAAGAAGATGCAACCTCCATCTCCTCCCTTCATTATATAGAGTTTTGTGGTTCCTTACTTTCCAAAAATCTCATTTAGTTAAGTTTTTTTTAAATTTAATTCCTAAAAATTCCTCCCCGTACAAGTGTCACCCATCCCCTTCATTCCTCCATAAATTAATTTCTTTAATTAATTAATTATCCTTATTTCCCTCACCCACCTAGAGTTACTCCTAGAATCGCTCCTAGGTGTCCCCAAATTCTCTTACAGGTTTTAATGATTTTCCCCACTATTAATTTGCTAGTTCAGTTTAAATTAGAAAGCTCTTAAATGGTAGATACTTTACTTAGTTTGACATTCCCCTTTTCCCCTTTTGTTTCCTTTTTTTTTTGTGTTTCCCTCTTTTCCGAGTTTCCTAATATTTTAGATTTTTCCCTCTTTCCCCTTTTTATTTAAAACTCAAAAAGGAAGGTGTGGAAATTAACCCTTTTTCCCTTTTCTCATTTAATTAGTATATTTTAAATTATCAAAATAATAAAACAATTAATTCCCCCTTTTTTTTTAATTTTATTCCAACATATTTTTTTTTAATAAATTAAATTTCTTACTCCCTTCATGTTACAAGATTTAACGAAGATCATAATTATTATTTTTGTTGGTTTTATTTCTGTTATTATTATTATTATTTTTTATAGATAGATAAAATTTTACCACTAGCATAGTTTAGACTTAAACCTTAAATTTTCATGATGGGTGACATTTTATTAGGGAAAATGTTTTTTTTTTTTAAATTCTTATCACAATGTTCATCCTAAGGCCGACTAGGATTGTTCATTTATCAAAACAATGCAACGTGCCCTTCAGGACGCACTAGGTGCTCCAAGGGTGCCACTCGCCCTAATCTATTTCCCGTGTGCGACGTGCCCTTCAAGACACACTACGTGCTCCAAGGGTGCCACTCGCCTCTTGACTGACTTGGTAGACATAAAAAACCCCTGGAGTCAATACTCTGTCAAGTGAGCTTGTGGGAGACTAAGGGCCTCTAAGGAATAAGGTCCCTTCCTTATTGTACGCCCCTTAGAATCATCGTGAGCGACTGTCACAGTCTGCCCTCACAACATCGTGGGTCCTCTCAAACTAGGTAAATGTTAACCTACAGTTCGAGCTATGGTGAGAGTGCTAGTAGGTTGTGGCAGGGCTGCTGTCCACACCTCTCCCTCAACATCTCTGGTAGTCATGCGTGACCCCTTTACTCCACATGTGAGTCTGGTCGGCAAGATATCGTCAGCCTGCATCATCAACAAATCATGTCAGAATATATCCATATCATCTAATCAGAAGTACTAAAATCATAGTAAAACAATCAAACCCCAATGGTACACTCCCCGACTCGATCCAGAGTCTCAGGGGTTCCATCGATGCCTATGAATCCTCGAGGTCCATAACCCTGCACACTCAGTAAAACTGAGTCAATAACACCTGTCTATGTCAATGCGATAAAACAACATGTCATCAACCCATAATGCCTCATAATCAAAATCAAAAGTTTTAATAGCATAATAATCCAGATCACTTATGAGCAAGTGTCCTCAAAGAATAAGTTCACTCAGTGCACCAGAGTGGGATGTTACAATTTCATCAAGTTCATCAATTTATTTTGAATTGTAAAATTTTTGATATTGATGAAAGTGTCATGTGCAGGATTTTCACTCTCACCTTAACAAGCCAAGAAAAAGACAGGTGTAGATCATTACCAGTTGCTTCTGTAGGCAGTATGGATGAGTTTGTTCGAATGTCCTTTCATAGATTTCAAGATTATGATTGTGATCAGGTTTTCCTCGAACTTGAGAACTTGCAAAGAATTGAAGGTGATTCCTATGAAGATTTCTTCTTAAATTCAAATTAATTTGCTTTCAATTTAAATATGATGATTTTCCTTCACAGTTTGAATTAATAGGTCAGTTTAGACATATTCTTTCACTTTATTGTACTAATCATGATGAACCAGAAGGTATAATTTTTCTTACTGTATTTTCTATTGTTGATGAACCAGTTATTTCCTATGAAATGGTTGATCCTATTGTAACAATCAATTCAGAAACTACTAAGGAACTATTTTAGGAAAACATAAATTCATCCAATGAAATTTTAACTCATCTTGAAAATGATTTAAGTCCTAATATAATTCTTGAATTAGATTCTTTCCATGATGTTGACAATTGTCTTGTTAGAAGTAATTCAACTAAAATTTATGATATCATAATTAATACTCCTCAACTCCACATATTAGAACATCTTGATTCTCATTTTCAAGTAGGGGAAACTCTATTCAATCAATTCAATCCCCTACATGAAAGTGATATCCATTCTAAGGAGAATAATAAAGAAACAATATTAGAAATTCGAGAACAAGTTTTAATGATAATGATCTTTCCAATAACAGAGAGACATTTAGTTTTATCTGTTCCAATAGTCATTTTTCATTATACCCTGATATTTTTGCTGACATAAATTTGTTTGATAATCATCTAAGTGTTCCTCTTCATTTAAATGACATTTTACAAAACAAAGGAACTGTCATAAGTCAAAAAGATTTTGTATATCATGATTATCAAAGTAATGAGTCATTAAATGATCTTTTTCTCGATAATTTTCATACATGTTCATCATCTTATGTTTTTGATCCTGATCTAAAGGAAAATAATCAAGGTAGTGAATATGAAATCATTTATGATAGTGATCTAGAGATTGGGGATAGTAAGGCACTTTACCCCCAGGTGATGGTTATGTCAGGTCATTGTATTGTCAGCCCTCATGATCAATCCAAATTCCAATATGTAGGATATCCTTTTACCGGTCATATTTCAATTGATTCTCATCTTGAGTCTTCACATAATGATTTCAATTTTAAAGAAACAAATTACATGCATGTATTTGATTCTTATGATATAACTCAAGTTCCTACTTCTTTTTATAATCTTGAATTTTTAACACAAGTAGATGTCATTTCTAATATTGATTACACTATAGAGGCTGATACTTGTAAAAAGGAAACTCTTGCAAATAAGTCCTTAGTTTTTGTTGATATTCTTGTCAATAGTAATGTATTTTCTTTTCATATTAGTACTAATTTATCTATACACAGTCAACATATTACTTTTCCAATAATGGTTCCATTTACACAATTCCACAATCATTTTCATGACAAAATTGAATCTTGGTTGGAAAATACATTCAAAAGAGATTCCATGTTGATAAAAACATTCTTTTGTCTCTATTAGAAGTAGATGTACATAAAAAAAAATATTCTAATTGTTTACTATTCTAAGTTTTGGTTACTAATTCCTCTTGTGCATATGTTTATAGGTATCAAAGAACTTGAATGGCTCCACTAGAAATATGACTATACTTAATCATATTTATCTCCTAAATTAGAGTAGGAGTAGGAATAGTTTACCTTAGGTTTTCTTTATTTTAGATTCAATAAACTGATTATCTTAAGCATACATGAGCTTCATTAAATCTGCAACTTCTTCATGCTTTAATTTTTATCATAGGAAGAAGTTATGTCTTCAAGGTAAGTCTCATATGTTTGTTTCTGTCTTTTCATTATTTTCTTTAGGTTTTTAGTTTAAATCTTGTTTTAGTGTTTGTTGATCTAAACTCTGTTTTTGCAAGTCTTCATAAATTTCCAAGAAAATCTAGCACCCTTGCTTACTTGGAATGCACTGTCCTTGTTCCACCAGTTTCGAGTTAGGAAAAGCAACAATGATGCAAATCAAATTGCAAACAAGATAAATTAGGGAGTTTCTAAACTTTTATGTTGCATTCATCCCTTCTGATTTAACTTCATTTTTTTATTATTGTTGCTACCTAGTTTTTGTATTTTGATTTGACTAAAAAAGCCAATCAACTTCAACTTTACAAGACATAATTTGTTAAGATCCCAACTTAAGACGAACAAACATGTTTTTTCTTATTTTCACTCTTTTTTTGAGATATGCTTTCATAAGTTGTCTTGTTGAAGTTTCTTTTCATAACTGGTTTTTTATATACCTTTTCTTTCAGATTTTTCCTTTTCTTTCTTTGTTTGCAATGATTGAAATTTTTTGTTTTGGTTTTGAGTGGATTTTTTGTTATGGGGAAATGTTTCATTCCCAACATTAGTTGACCTACATAGGGAAATCTTGAATCTCTTCTTTTCAATAGGATTTCATTTACCTAAAGGTCATCCATATCAAGTTTTAACTTTTCTCGTACATTAATCGTTATCCATGGGGATCATTAGGATATGTTTCAAGTATTGTGAGCTAATATTTAAAAAAGAAATAATTGCCGACATTCTTTACTTTGAATCCCTCCCATCCTTCCACGTTTAAAAGCCTCTACTTTGATAGTTTAAGAGAAACTAGTGGGGTCAAACTCAACTCGTATTGCATCCAGTACTTCAAGTTAAACCCTCTTATACCACCCCGCTCTCTTTACCTAATTGCTAAAATAAATTCTCTAAATATAAATCAAAATGGTGGAATAAGAGAGTTGAAAGCACATATGTGTGAGAAATGTTTGTAAACCCATCGGAATACTGAACAGACTCATTGGCAGCGGGTAAATGCATACATGGTACTGAGTTAACTTCGTTGGGGTACTGAACAGGCCTACTGGCAGCGAAGCAATGTTGGGAAAAGAGGTAATTTTATAACAGATGCATACTAATATTTAATAACCCCCTAGCTAATTTTATTATCCAATAGTAGATATGTAATTAAAAGTTAATAAATATTCCCTATATTTGGATTCACTATTTTGGACTTGGGCATTCAAGTACTTTCATCTTTAAAAGATTATTTTTCTTTGATTCTGTCTTATGTGGGACCTTTGAGAAGGGTTTAGTGTACAAGAAACTGATGAAAGATTTCATTTCGATCTTTGGTAAATTTAGTTCTATTATCTTAACCAGAGATAATTGCTTCTTCCCCATGTGCCGCCAATTTTTGTGGCCACAACACCCCCCATAATTTTTTGAAATTACTATGGGTCCCTCCATATGAATTTTGTAATATCACCTTGATTTGTTTTCGGTTCTCTATTTCTAGAGATTTTTGTGTCTTGTTTTTCCTTTTGACGTTCACATTGTCTTCTTCGATATCATTCCATTGAAATGATTTGTTTGGTTTGGTTTTCTTATCTAGTCATGTAAATATTTTATTATTTAGGTGATTGGTTTGGCTTTCATTGGACATTATTAAATCACAACAACTTGATTAATTATTGGAAACAATTTTAATATGAATTTCTCACATTCACTTTGTTCTAAAAGAAGATTACGAAGAATATTTTTATCATTCAATAATTAACATGTGATTCTAAAATGTGGTTTAATTGGTTGATTTAAATTTTCCAACAATTGAGTGATTATTAATTATTTTGGAGTTAATTTCCTCAAATTTGCATAATATCCTCAATTTCAAAACATAATGTCAAGTTAAGTTATATAGTTTTGTTTTATTTAGAATATGTGATATCAATCAGATTTAATTTTATTTGGAGATCTTGTAGTTTATCTTTTAATAGATTTTTTTATGAATTTGATTTCTTTTTGTTATTGGTGTCTATTACAAATCTACAGTTCAACTATAGTCACCAAAATTTGCTCAATTGAAAAATTCATATATGTTTCAGGAGGTGAAGTTCCATCCTGCATTGCGAGAAAATGGTGAGGAATTTTCTCAAACGGATGCAAACCCACTTCCCAAATTGGGTTATTTACCTTCAATACAAGTTGTTTCCTTGGAACATGAACATATTGAGAGAAATATTATCAGATTCAAACGTGAGTTTTCAAAATTTATGTGTTGTCAATTTTCAGGAGGCAAACTTCCAGATTCAATCCCGGACAAACGGTGAGGAATTTAAAATCCAAAGGCGTTTCTCAGAAAGTGAAGATATTGGGAGAAATTGTGACCTAAGTGAGTCAGACTAGATTTCAAATCAGTTTCAAGAGGCTAACTTCAAACTTAAATTGTGCACAAACCAATAGGAATCTGGAAAAACAGTTTAAAAACCACTTCAAAAAAAAGGAAATTACATCATTGTAAGAGGATTTGTTCAGAACCCAAACTATTTGGGAGATATGATGTGTTCTTTCGGTGGGTTCTATCCATATTTAGTTTTTTTCAAATTCTATAGCTGATTTTATTCCAAATTTTGTAGCTAATTGATAGGAAGTTTTGGTTGACTCAAGGAGGATTTGACCTGAAGGAAAAGGAATGTATAAAACTTTATTTATTCATGTGTATGGGGATTCCTCTTTTATGGAATTTAGAGGCTCTGAGAACTATTGTAAAGGGATTTTAGTTGTAGGTGAAGAGGAATACTCATATCTAAGTTATTTGGGGGTTTTCTTTTCAAGATTCAATCTTTGTATTTGAGACAGGGTTTGCACTATTGCAGCTCTTTTTCTTCAACAAAAAAGCTCATTATTTTGAAAGGATTGTTGGAGATCTATTTGTAAAACAAAGCAATGAAATCAAGTTTATTATTTGTATTCAAATACTTTTATTTATTAATGCAAATTTTACTCTTTTAATGGAAAATATGTGCCAATTATTTCATATTTTGCATTGTTGTTTGATATGAGAATGATTTTCTATTAGATCAGCTATCGGATCTAATGGTATTATAGATTTTCTATTTATTTATAGTCTTGTCTTGTGCTTCAATCTAATTTCTGAGTAATTTTCATTGAATTGTATGAACTATTTATGCATTTTAATGGCCCATCTTTTATTGTTTTAAATATCCAAACAAAGCATGTATGGAAATCATAATGTTAACTATTTGAACTGATTCAACAACTTCACATTCATCATAAAAGCATGTTTAATCTTCGCTATATTTAAATCCTTTCACCTGGTATTTGAAAACTATCTCTTGAGTATCAAGTTAGATTAGTTTCCTTTACTTTATGCATTGTATTTAGATTTAGAATTAGAATTAGATTAATTTATTTCATTTTGTTGAAGTGTCCTCATGCATGAGCAATTTCATCTGTGGATTAGTTGAGCCCTTGTGTCAGCTTAAGACTTGTTTTCTTGCAAGCCAACTATGAGAAGGTAATTACTTCTCTTTTGTCTACTGATAAAATGTAACGACCTTGTTGTTATGACAACAATTGACATATAACAGGATAAAAAATAAAAAATAAAAAAAATCTTGTTGCGTTAGTAAATACATTTCCATTAAAACAACTTCATTGACACATCATCAAATATATTAATGAAAAACATGAACACAACATCAACCATTCACGACATAAAGCCGACACTTCATTACAATGAAAAGAGATACACAAATTGACGCAGTAACACAAATAAATAGCAGCCCAATTTCATTGTAGTCATACAAATAAACGATGACACAAGGGTAACCATGATCATATCAAACATACATAAATATTTAACACTCACTGTGCACAAGAGTAAATAACTCTAGAACCTTCACAAGCCACCTTAAATAATGAGTGAGAGAAAACTAGCTACTAAACAGTCATGCCACAAAATTAAGGTGCAGTGTAGTCAACACAACTCGACATTGTTCCATGGCATGCAAGAAATATAATATCTAAACAATCATTTGTACAACAAATTTTTCATGGCGCTCGAAGTAGATAACCAAACAATCATTCATTATATTAACTTTTCATTGCACGCAAGAAGTAAAATCTAACATTAAGAAATACATCAATCAATAATTAAACAATGCGCGAGAGTACAATAATTACCTAACCACCCATACCTTCCATTAATCATGCGCAATTAATCAACTTTATTTAAATTAAGGGCACGAGATCAAACATCTACTTTACTATAAGGAGTGTGATTATTCCAATTACCCAATAACCAACTTCCATACTAAACAAGGCACGCACGTGATTTGAATAATGAATTAGTCATAAACGACATTTATACATTGCACACAAGAATTCTAAACCATCATTCTTACATTATAATAGTTGCACACGAGTGTAAAGAAACTACATAACTCATCATGTCAGCATTCAATCAATGATGCAAGACTTGTCCTTAACTTCATTTTCATGGCTCAGTAGTCATCTAGTTATCAATTAATCCATACTTCAACACCACAGTCAAGGTGCATGAAAATCCATTAATGCAATTAAAGCATACATCGCCTCAAATAATGGCGCAAGAGAATACCATTAAGAATAAATCATACATGATTAATGTTAAGGGCGCAAAGTATCTAATTCTTAATCCAATCAAGCAACATCAATAATCAAGGTGCAATAGAAAATGAGTTAAAATCCGTGAGGCAATACAATTTAATGGTGCCCGTAATAAATGATAAAATTTAAGGGCAAGAGAAAATTACGATGCAACACGCAAAGAAATAAGTCAGGGTGCAAGGTAACATCAATTTTATTCAATGTGCGAGGAGAGTAAACTGCATACAAATATCCATTCCCAACTATACTTGTCATGGCGCAAATAACTAACGATTACTTATTATCCATCCACATGAGTCTTAAGCCACATCGAGACAACTACTCACCATACCAAGAAAGAAGAGCATAACGCATTAAGAGACTCAAATATTGCATTAAATAATATAGCTTTAAGGAGAAAAGCACATGGCAATAAAGGCTCTAAATATTGAATATAAGAATAAAGCATTAAAGAGAAGAGAAGATAGCATTAAGGCTCTAAATATTTCATCAAATATCAGCTAGGTATCAACACTATTGATTCCATGTAATAAGGAATTGGGAATAACCCAAATGTATTTTTATCCACTTCATAAGGTTCAGCATTAAGGAAGCTATAACATATAACTATTAGTTATAAGGAAAGCTAATAAGAAACCAGGAAGGATCACTCCATGAGTTACATATATTTAAATAATAAGCAGATAACAATTTATAACCATTAAAGCAACCAGGTAGGGTCCTTCTATCGAAATTACACACTAAAATCAAGGGTATTAGTAGTTGAAACCAACACAAGTGGGTGGGAAAAAGGGAAATTGTTTAACAAGAATAACTCAGCCACTCAGTGAAGGACATAGGGAAAAGGGGAAACTTTATGCAGCTGGGATTTGCCGACAGTCAGAACGCTAATGGAGTTATGGAGACCCGAAGCTAGAAATTAAAGACTGTGTTGGGTTAATGAGACCCCACTCACAAAGAAATTAACGTTGACTCTGAGTTAATAAAACAACATCATCAATTGATGCTAGTGGAGGGGAAATGCACCAAGCAGTAAGGGATGCTGAGGTGAATTCCAAGAGAAACTCGTCCCAGATAGGCAAAAACGCAGAGAAGGAAAGGAAGTTTTGGGCCAAAAATAGTGATCATATGATGCAGAGAGGCACGAGTTCAATATGGGGGAATTTTTACCCAAATCACAGGGACTGAACTTCATCGAATGAAACATAAAAACAAAACACAGAGTTGCAGTACCCAATTTCACTGTGTAAAAGATGACGCAGCGAAAAGTTAAAAAAAACCCGCAGTCATAAGAGAGGATCACTGAGAGTAGGATCGTTGTGTTAAATATGCAGTCATAAGAGAGGATCATTGTGTTAAGGCGGATCAAATGCTGAGAAAAAACATGGATCGCTGAGAGAAATCCTCTCCACAGAAGACACAGTGAAAGGTTTTTTAAAAAAGGCAAAGTTACAGAACCCCAAAAAGCATAGAAGAACATGCCCACCCTTTGAAATCTTGAATGGAAATCGTAGGACTGCAGTACCAAGAATTCATTGTGTAAAAGAAGTTCAAACACTGAGCAATTGCCCAAAGCAGAGGTAAGTTTTGCTAGTGTTAAATCAGAATTTCGTTGAGTGACCAAATGCAAAGAAATTCAGGAGAATGCAGTGGTTCAATTTGTTGGTGTATCAACTCACCCAATCGTGAAGGTGACAAAGACTAAAACATTGGAAAGAGGTTATGCTAGAGTGTGTACATTATATTCAAGAATGCCTACTCTGGGCAACAACAAAAATAATCACAATATGAGCATGTACCAAAAAACGATAAATTCAATCTAAAATTTGTAAAAACCATGCACAAAAAAAAAAAAAACCCACCCAATATTGACTCCCATTCCTTTATTAAAATTAAGGGCCTCGTGTTGTTGTTTTTTTTTTCAAGGTTTCGGAACTGGATAGAGCAAAGAAACACTATTTATTCTCAGGAAATAGAATTAGTTTCAGTGGTTGAAGGGGTTATTCCATTCTTCAGGATTTTACCCACCCCAACTTATATATCCTGCCATCATTCCGACACCACGCACACCATACCATACATCAACACAAAATTAATAACCGAAACAAAATTTAGAATTCAACGAATTCCTTGGCAATGATCGAGATTTTTGTTGCCATATATACATACACCGACTAGAAGCATTCTAGTGGAAACCAATGGAGGGGGGAAATGGATAACAATGTGTTAAGGTCCTAACCCGCACATAGGTAGATCAATTTATTCGGATGTAATAAAGGTCAATATTAATAAGACCTTTCAATAAAATAGAATAAGACGGATGTAAGAAGACCTAATAGAAGCTTCTGCTTCTAGAAGGATCTTCCTCTAGATGCTTCTTTTTAGTATAAATAGGAGTCGAGG
>ML777060.1:911576-925332 GCA_009831015.1 Picea engelmannii | reverse complement strand
AAATTGATCCATTGTGAAATAAGCTACGTCAAATTACATATATATAATCCTTGTTACAATTTGATCCATTGTGAAATAAAGCGACATCAATTACATATATAATCCTTATTACACTAGATCCATTGTGAAAATAAAGGAGATATCAAAATTGTGAAAATAAAGCATGCACATGCCATCAACCTAGTACCATTTAACTTATCGAAATTAATGTCATCGACGAAACTGGGCTTGGAGATTCTCTTCGGAAACTAGCGATACTCCTCACTCCCTCTTTCTAATTGCAGAGACCTCATTGATACCTCCCAACCA
Organism: Picea engelmannii; assembly: GCA_009831015.1. Lineage (NCBI taxonomy): Eukaryota > Viridiplantae > Streptophyta > Pinopsida > Pinales > Pinaceae > Picea > Picea engelmannii. Next base: position 925,023 of record ML777060.1, on the reverse strand, counting down.
ATGCCAGGGATAATATTCTTCCCCCTGAGCCCCCTGAGCCACAAAGGGGCCATGCACATAAGACCAAAGAAGAATATAGCTCCTAGCTCGCCTCGCAAGGTCAAGCTACCACTCCCTTCTGAGTTGGGCATCCTAACTCCCACAAGAAAAAAATCAGTTAAGAAAAATTCCAGTAGCATAACCTTACGCATATCATTCATCCTCCATTCCCCTCCTGTACCATTTCTTTTATATATTTCTCTTAGTGACTGGTTTCCAAAATGCACACTAAATCCTTTTTCTTAATTTATTATTAGGAAAATTCTCCCTCATACACTTGTCACCTGATCCCTTAGTTGCACCAGAAATCCATTTAATTAATTAATTTAAGTTGCCAATTTCCCTCACCCACCTAAAAGCGTTCCTAAAAACACTCCTTGATGTCCCTTTATTCCCTCACATTCCCTTAATGGCTGATGCCTTTCTTAAATCTTATTTGAGTTTGAAAATGGAAAGTTCTCTAGAATATATTCCCTCCTATGTTCTACATTCCTTTTGTAATTATGTTTCCCCTTTTTGTCTAAGTTCGAATTTAGCAAGTTTTTCACAAAGACAACAATTAATCTTTCAAATAATTTAATCCTCCATAAATTTTTAAATTAAATTATTTACCCCCATTTACTTCATCCCCCCTTTATTACTTTCTTAATTATTTTTTAGTTTTGATGTCCTACTTAGACCTATGCTTTAAATTCAACTAGGCTCAACAAAACTGTTTTTAAGGGAAATTTTATAATTTAAACTTTACTCATACAACATTTATTTTAAGGTTGACCAAGTCAAAATGACATATTGTTTTCTAGGTACCTAGGTTCGTTGACTCACCAATGTTAAAATCTGCGATGTTACCTTCAATATGCACTACATGCTCCAAGGGTGCCACTCACCTTCATTCATGTTTCATTTATGCGACGTTCCCTTCAAGATGCACTACGTGCTCCAAGGGTGCCACTCACCCTTTGACTCATTTTTGTAGACGTCTAACACTTGGAGTCAAAACTCTTTCAGGAGACCTTCTGGGAGAGTAAGGGACTCTAAGGAATAAGGACGCTACCTTATTGTGCGCCCCTTAGAATTATCGTGAGAAACTATCAAAGTCTTCCCTCACGACATCGTGGATCTCTTGAACTAGGTAATCGTTAACCTACAGTTCAAGCCACGGCGGGAGTGCTAGTAGGTTGTGGCAGGGATGTTTCCACACCTCTCCCTCAATATCTTTGGTTGTCATGCAGGACCCCTTTACTCCAAATGTGAGTCTTATTAGCAAGTTATCATCAGCCTACATCCATCAACGAAACATGTCATCAATCCAAAATCAACATCATAATATACCAGTCATATGACACATATGCAATAACCAAAAATACCCAAACCATAAACAATCCACTCCCTGACTCTATCCAAAGTCCAAGGAGGTCCATCGATTCCATCGGCATCCTCAATCATTCCAAAGTCCTGCACACAAAGTAGAAACTAGTCAATAGCATCGGTCGATAGAAATATAATCAAATAACATATCATCATATCCACAACATCATCAAAATCCAAAAGAAAAACAGTCAATCATTTAAGGAACTAGATCACTTGCACACAAGTTTCCTCAAAGAATAATTCCAGTCAAGTCTGCGTAAGAGCAGGTTGTTACATACACCCCCTCTTATTTTAAACTTCGTCCCAAAGTTTCATAGTATACAAGTGCAAAAATAAAGTATTTGACAGTGTCTAGGAGTTAGTCATCAAACAAAAATGGAAAATGCAGACGCATATCATATGCGTTCTACCAGGTAGATGAGTGTGGACTATAATTAATCCTACTGGACCTTGACCTGATCAACAGTTTGATGTTGTAGCTATCGAATGTGACAATCCAGAAAGTGGATTGGCTCTGTCATGAGTGCACCCTCGCCCAACATACGCCAAGAACTTAGTCTATCTCATGCATAGGATCATTGACCTAAAGTCACACACAGATACAAGATAAACATCGTGAAACGCCTCAAAGAATGAGGCACGGCTAGCCATTAGGCCCTTCACAACTATGGTCACGCAATGTGCATTGGCAAACCCTTCTGTCGATCTTGCGCTTCTTCCAGCCCCTTTTGTATTGTTTGTATTTGTTCCTTCAATTATTGGATCTCTCTGGTCCTATCAGGTCCCCATCCTCAAGTCGATCCCAACTCAAGGCACCCGACATGGTCGCTCATAAAGAAACTCAAATGGCACCATCTTAATGGTTCTTTGATGGTTTTTGTTTCATGAAAACTTGGCAAGTGGCCAAAACTATTCCCAATGTTTCGGTTGGTCCAACACACACATACGCAACACAATATTCCCAATTTGGTTCGTTCCTTCGGTCAACCTGTCTATATCAAGGACATGTTGTACTAAAGTTTACTGGTGTTCCCAAGGCCTCTTGGGAAACTCATCCAAAATTTTCTTGCAAACACTGAATCCCTTATCAGATATGATTTATTTGGTACGTCTGGCAGTCTCAAAATCCTGTTGATATAAAATCTAGCTATACTTGGCGCCTGATGTGTCGTATGCACGGGGAAAAAAATGTGAACTATTCTTCTAAGTGTCAACTATCATGACAATCAAGTCATGCCTCCTTTCCTTCAGTGGAAATTCAACGGTGTGTTGAAAGGGACACTTGACGCTGAGAGGGGGGGGTGAATCAGTGTCACAAAACTTTGGACAATTTTCACTTTGCACGATTTAATTGAACAACACATATTTATTTCATTTTCTCAGTAAACATATAAAAGAATAAATATTTTATTTATTTATTTAACTTGAATGAATACATAAGATTAATCTTTGAATATCTTCAACTTCAAGCAACTATGAGAGACCCAGCTCTCTGTTACAAGACCCATCTTGTAGTTCTCAGATCCAACTGAGAAATGAGAAATCCAACCCTCATAACAAGTCCTAGCTTGTTGATATCAGATCCAATTGAGATGTGAGGAATCCAATCCTCATACAAGACCCAACTTGTAAACATGAACCAACCTGATAGAATGAACCTTCTTTCAATCCATTATAAATAAATATATATACTTCAACAAATTCAACTACACATTCTTCTCACCATTCTTTCTTGTTTATATAGTCTTCCAACTGGTGTGAATTTGAATCATTGCATTTTTTGATATTGAACCATTGTACCTTTTCATTTAAATGATAATATTAAACTTTGAATAATATTATTTTTCCTTTTATCCTTTATTCATAATGCTCATGATTTAACTCTCTTAATCATGACTATGTGTCGGTTCTTTTGTCTTCATGATTTGATCACAAACATGGATCGACTCATTATATCGTTCTCATGCTTCTGCTACATCCTCAATTCATCAGCATATCATATACGATCTTTCACCTATTCTCTATATTATTATGGTGTTAATTCTTTGTCGGATTACAGAGATGAAATCTGTATGAGGCGCTTCCTTCAAACCATTTTCATATGACCATAGGTGCAGAACCACAGGCTTATTAATTTAAGTGTTTCCTCTTCTTTCTCCCTTATTCCTCTATCACAAGAAAAAAAAATTGTGCTTCGTAATTATTCCCCTTTTCTTTTTAGCCGCCATATGTCCAGTGTTGGGACCCTGTTCTCCTGTACTTCATCCTTCGAGACTTCAGGCCTTTGCAACCTTTCAAATCTCCCGAAGCAGATTTCACCGAAGTGCATATATGGATTTTCACTAGTAGATCAGGCGTTCCATATTTAATATTTCATGAATGGATGATCCTTACTTATATAGAGGCTTCAATCACAATCGAATATTACGACTTAATCGAGAGTTGAGATGAAAGTTTCTCATTCACTTCGGAACTTCAGCTATTCGTGGCTCCTTAACTTTGGAGTAGCAATTCCTTTAGAGTGATTACCTACAGAATAATTCATAAAGCGGTGATGAATGCTTGTTGTTGGTTAACACCTCCACTTACGCTATCCTTCCACTATGCTTGATCATCGGTTGAGAACTCTTTGAATTAGATCAATAGTTAGTGCTAACTTCATCCTTCGACGCTTCAGGTAGTTACTTTTGTTATAAATTTGTTTCCCCCGAAGTACATACACCCGAAGTGGCCTAACTTGATGCGTCATTCCTGACTTGGCACTGGCCGAATGGCTTCCATGTGTCACTTAGATTCGTGACTTACACGTACCTGAAATGATAATAGCACCTTTACACTTGTCACCATTTGATTGTGCCACATGTCCTTGCTGACGTGGTCTGTTGGCGTGGATCTCCTAATGTGTGTGCTATGTGTCTTCACTTTGTGACTTCGAAACTTCAGTCTTTGGGTGAATTTACATGTTCTCAACCCATTCTTTCTGAAGTGGTCAGCATCGAAGTTGACCACTATCCTTATCCAACGGTCATCATGTATTCTCCAGCTTTGATGGCCCGTCTTTAAGTCGAAAAGGATTAACTTGATCCAATAACTATCGGGAATTCAGGTATTCGGGATCTCAGGCCTTTTTCCTTGCTTATCCTATCCTTCTACTTTCCTTTGATCCAACAGTCGGGATATTATCTGAAGTGTTCCTTAGATCATACGGCTTGCATCTACTTCAGGACACTTTGTGGCTTACTCTGTCCTTCCACTAAACTTGATCCGACGGTCAATATAACTCTCGAAATGATAATGGGAGGCTCCTGTGCATCATTTCTTCTGAGCCTCCTTTGCATCATCTCTTCTGATCTTTTGGGTTTATACTTGGTTTCCAACTGAACCAATGATATCTGCATGCTCTGATCTTGTGAAATCTAATAAGCTTCCTCTCCTGAGAGTTTTTTGTAGATTCATATGCACCTCGTGTTATGTCTTCTGTGTAACTACTCCTTAAAACTATCTCAATGAACATGATTCTTCCTTGAATCCTTCGGAGTTTTCCTGTGGGGATTTCGATCCCGATGGAATTTATACAATGTGCTCTTCCTTATGAGCTTTGATTAATGTCCTTGCTTCTGAGCTTGAATCTCTGCATATTGTTTGACATTTTCATTCTCTGCATACCGTTTGACATTTTCATTCTCTACTAACTATTATATTATTGACATCAATGATAATTCATAAATGATAACTCATCAATGACAATTCATCATAACAACTTATCATCACATCAAAATGGCATCAACTGTTGACATCAATGACAACGTATCAATGACAATATGTCCAACAATATCCCCCTTTGTCATTGATGGAAACACACTAACTACATACTCAAACTCCCCCTGTGATGATGCTTCTCTCTTCTGATGTTACCCCNCTTTGACATCAATGGAAAAGGGTTGCTCCCCTTATGATCAACCTCTATCTATCTGCATGTTGTTGACCAAAATATGAACTTGGGTAACTCACCCTACGATCATGCTCTGCCTGCCATAATTGAATGACTCCCCCTATCGATCTACTCTCTAACTACCCTCCCCCTTTGTTTCTAAAGGGGTAGCTCTTCCTGACAAGGTCTCTTCCCCTGTCAATTTACTAACTGCTTATCTCAGTTCATTGGGATATTTATGTTCAAATAAGTAGTCTTTCAAAACTTAATCTAATTACTTTCTTATTTGATAACCAAAATACTACTCCTGAGTTTTTTATGACTTTCCTTTGTCAAATAAAACAAGGGTATGAATCTTACTAATCTTTTTGATCTGCTTCTTATTCTTATTTGATATTTCACAGGAATATCAATTTAGGATTGATACCATTTGATTTAATACCAATTTTTTTTATCAATTGATCTTTGTTGAATGATACTCCTTGAACTTATCTGCTACCTTTATTTTTCGTCTTCTCCCCTTTTTTTGTATTTTATTTCTTTGGCTAACAAATTATGACATCATCGGAATTTTCTATTGTCCCATATTCTTCTATAGGCACTTCCTTTTATTGGGCTTCATTTATTTCATATTGAATTTCACATTCTTTATTAGGACCTTCACCCATCATGTTCTTATTATTAATTTCTTCATTTTCAGGTGTAATATCATATTTCTTTCTTTCTCCTTCAGATTTTCTTCTCCATATCTTTCTATGAGATATTTTACTTTTTGGATCTTCTCTTTCTAATTGCGTTTTTGGAGATTTGTCATCTTCTTTCTTCTTCCAACTTTTATTAGGTTGTATCACTGACTTGAATGACTTATTTAAGAATTGACTTTTTGAACTCCTGCATTTTTGGGATTTGTGCCCAAACCTATCACGGTTGTAACATCTCATTGTATAACAAAATTTTGTTGTGTGCCCAACAAAATTGCATCTCCAACATCTAATTGAGTTTTTGGATTTTCTTGTATATCCTTTCTCTATTTTCTTGCAGTCCATTGCTTTATGGCCAAAGCTATGACAAGAAAAGCAATAGACATTGAAGGTGTTTCCATTATTGATTTTATTTTGGCTTGAGAGATTTTTCATTTGATTTTCTTCTTCCGTTTTACTTCTATAGCTTCCTTCCTTAACAAAGTTAAGGCTTGTAATTGGTTTGTGATTGCATCGTTTCCTTTTGAAAAGTATGATCTTTTCCCATATTTGTAAATGGTGATCCACTTGTCACTTTCTTCTTTCTTATTGTATCCAAGACCATTTTTGTCATCATCTGATCTTTGGCTCTTCCAAATCTTCTCTAGGATAGTTGAGCTATTCTAGAAATTGACATTCTTATTTTTCTTTTAATTCATCTTTTTGAGATTGACTATTTCTAACTTCAACATGTCACATAATTATTCCCTTTTGGATGATTCCATCCTATGGGCTTCCTCATTTTTCTTGGCCTCCTTGAGTTGAATCTTTAGATTTGCATTATTGTATTCATTTATCTTCTTAAGGTTGATTATTTATGATTTCAACTTGTGACATGTTTCTTCCTTTTAGTCAATTGAATCTTCGGGGCTTCTTCCACTTCTTTAGCATGTTCAAGTTGAGTCTTTAGATTGATGACTATTTCTTTTGTCTCATCCAAGACTTCTTTTCATTTAATAGTTTTGTCATATATCTTTAATTCCTCCATATCTTTTGTTAGAACAAAAACTTTAGTTTTCAATATTTTGATTTCTTCCTCGTATTCTAGTTGAATCCTTTTGAGGTTGATGGTTTCTAATTCAAACATTTGGCATGATTCTTCCTTTTTAGTTATTTGGATCTTCTGGGCTTATTCGTTTTTCTAGAATTATTCAATTTGAGTCATTAGATATGCATTAGTACTTTCATTTATCTTTTTGAAATTGATGATTTCCAGTTCCAACATGTGGTAAGAATTGTATTTCCTTGTTAACTGGATCTTCAGGACTTCTTCACTTTATTTAGTTTCCTCAAGTTGATTTTTTAGACTGTTAACTAATTATTTTGTTTCTTTTAGTACTTCTTTTCTTTTGTTATCATGTTTCTTTAATTTTTCCATCTCTTATGTTAGATTAGTAACTTCGGTTTTCAATCTTTTGATCTCTTCTTCTTTTTTTTCTAACTGAATCTTTTGTTCATGCTCTTCATGGTTAGATTGATGTTGAAGTAGAAACATATCCTTCTGTTGAAGTTTATTTAACTCTTATAGAGTGCACATAGTTGTGTACTCAAGATTGTCAAGAGCCTCCAAAGGAACGTTAATATGCATATAATGTCCTAGTTCCAAACGAATCAATCCTATTGCAACTGCAACATCAGTTTTAAGATTATGTAATTTTTCTTTAGTGATTACTAAGGTATGCCTCAATTCCTTGATGAGGTTGTCTTCCTCATTGTTGATTGATTTTTGCATCAAATCCTGCATTTCATTCAGATTAGAAATTTTTTTCTCTGTATTATGTTCTTCAATCTGATTGGATTTCTCCTTTTCTTTATCTTGGTCCTTATCTTGATAAGAATTCTCTTCTTCCGAATTTTTTTCCTTATTATGATAGGAATCCTCTTCATTAGAGTCTTGTTCCTTATTCTTACAAGAATCCTCTTTATCTGAGTCTTGTTCCCCACTTTGATAGGATTTGTCTTCTTCTTGTGTTTCATTCTGATAACTATTTTCTAGTTGGAGCCATAATTCTTTGACAGATTTGTAGTGCCTCGTATTTTCTTTGACTTGGTCTGACAATCCATCCTGCATTGCTTTTTAGGCTATTGAATTGTTTCTCCTTGCCTCCTTTGCAATTTTGATTTTACTCTTTGAAGTAGTTAAGTTCTAGGGCTTACTTACTACCAAAAATCAAACTCCAAATCCTATTGACTTCATATATCTTTTCGTATTTTCCCTCCATGATGAATAATTTGTTCCATCAAATAAGGGGGCTTCATTTGTGGAGATAGCAATTTGTCCACCCATTTCTTCATAATCTACCTTCAAGTGTTTAAATTGTGTTGAAGGCACCCACTTTGATACCAATTGTTGAAATGGACACTTGACACTGAGAGGGGGGGTGAATCAGTGTCACAAAACTTTGGACAATTTTCACTTTTCACAATTTAATTGAACACATATTTATTTCATTTTCTCAATCAATATATAAAAGAAAAATTATTTTATTTATTTATTTAACTTGAATGAATACATAAGATTAATCTTTGAATATATTCAACTTCAAGCAACTATGAGAGACCCAGCTCTTTGTTATAAGACCCAACTTGTATTTCTCAGATCCAACTGATATGTGAGGAATCCAATCCTCATACAAGACCCAGCTTGTAAACAGGCACCAACATGATATAATGAATCTTCATTCAATCCATTATATATATATATATATATATATATATATATATATATATATATATATATATATATATATATATATATNATTATATATATATATATATATATATATATATATATATATATATATATATATATATATATATATATATACTTCAATAAATTCAACTACACAATCTTCTCACCATTCTTTCTTGTTTATATAGTCTTCCAACTGGTGTGAATTTGAATCATTGAATCTTTTGATATTGAACCATTGTACCTTTTCATTTAAATGATCATATTAAACTTTAAATAATATCATTTCTCTTTTTATCCTTTATTCATAATGCTCATGATTTAAATCTCTTAATCAAGATTGTGTGTCGGTTCTTTTTTATTCATGAGTTGACCACATACATGGATCGACTCATTATATCGTTCTCATGCTTCTGCTACATCCTCAATTTGTCAACATATCATATTCACTCTTCCACCTATTCTCTGTATTATTATGGTGTTAATTATCTATCGAATTACAGAGATGAAATCTATATGAGGCGCTTCCTTCAAACCATTTTCATATGACCATAGGCGCAGAACCACGAGCTTATTAATTTAAGCGATGCCTCTTCTTCTCTCTTATTCCTATATCACGAGACAAATGTTTTGTGCTTCGGAATTCATCCCTTTTTATTTTTATCCCTATTGTCCCTTGACCAAGTTTTGAGGAAACATTGGTCTTGTTTGACCACTTTTGGGACTTCGACAGGCTGGTCGAAGATGGAGCGCCCAGGCAAAGCTGAGATCATGAGATCTCACTTATTTTTCATTCTTGTGGACCCAGCAAGGGGTTTACTAGGGTTTATGTAATGGGTTAGGGGATGTTGGCCCATGGGATTTACCCATGATTAGTCCTTTTTGTAAATCTATACATAAGTATCTAAGCGATGTAAGAAGTCTAGATAGGTGGTGGATTGGCTATGTGCATAATATGTTGTAAGTGTTAATTTTGGGTTAGCGCAAGAGGTTGTAAGTTGCTTTGTGCGAACATACTGTGTAAAGTAAGGCTCTGTGCTACTAAAGAGTTGGCATTGTGCCTTGTCCTAATTTTGGGAAGGAGGATCTAGCGCGTCACGCGCAAATCTCCTGTCCTCTACGGAGTTGGGCTTTGTGGCTTTGTGCATAGGAGTAGATGAATGTAAGAAGCTTGAAGACTAAATAAAGAAGAAGAAGAAGTTGGTGGAAATATCCATGCACTGGGGTGAACCACATATGTCTTGTGTCTTGATGTGCTTTGTGCGATGTGATTTATGTTGTTTATCTACTTAGTGTTGTTGTTATAATGTATGATGAATGCATTTGATGTTGTTTCTTAGTGCTTAATGGTATTAAATATGAATGAATTCTAGATCTCAGCTAATGTTGTGTGTTAAGTGATTGAAAGTACTTGATCTTTATTATTATTGTCTTGATCTGTAATAAGGGTTTAACCTACGATGTGAATGAGACTCCTAGTGCATATTGTTTCCTAAGTGCCCTGCTAATCATTGTAATCACATATCTGTGTCCCATCTTGGTCGTAGACACCTGAGTCCTACAACCCCCCTTGCCTCTACCTTGGGTGAGACTTCATCTACTTCACAGGTGTTGACGAAAGGGTTGGTAGTTAGGGTTTTGTTGGTGCATTGTTGAAGCGTTGAACCCTAGGTCTGCCCTTGTGCCAACAAATGGTTATGTTGTCAAGACCTGAGACTGTGATTGTTGGGAACTAAAGAAAAGAGAAAGCTTTGTGTGTATATCTATTTTTTTAGTGTGCAGTATTCTATTTAACTTGCAAAGCTCTGTGCTAAGAAAGAAACCTAATCTGAAGAAAAGAGGTAAGATCTTAAATCTTTGTTCTCTAGTAAGGGTAAGACAAGTGGAACTTTTTGCTTCGAAAGTATGAATCTAGGTATGTTTGATAGATTTTGTCCTAGTCTGAAATCTAGGGTACAGTTAGAAGAAAGAGTTGATCTGAATAAATTTGATAGAAATAGAGAAATATATGTTATTCCTATGCATAGAAAGAATTTTTGGACTAATAAGTGGATGCAGGAACCTAGAAAGAATTTTTGTAGATTGCAAGTCCAACACTGTGATCCCAGTGCACAGTACAGGAGAGGTTGGGGATTGTTTAAAAGAAAGAGAGGATTGACACTGTGTTATAATTGCAGAAGACTGGGACATCTTACTAAGGAATGCCCTGGTACAAGTCCTATTTGTCTTTGTTGTAAAGATATTGGTCATGAGGTTGAGGATTGTCCAAGAATGATTGCTAAAGTTGAAAAGATAAACACGAGACAAGAAAACTATAAAGAAGATCAAAAGACTAAGGATATGTTAGAGAATCATAAAGAGAAAGAGTCTAAGACTATGTTAGTACAGTTAAAATAAGTAATGGATGATCACAGAGACATTAGTTTACCAGAGATCTCGAAAGAAAAACAGCGCGACTTCGACATAGATTGTGTATTGGATGAATAAACACACGTGAATATTATGCCAGAAAGCACTTGGGAAGTTTTGGGAAAGCCTGCTATGACACCTTCATTGGGAAGGATAGGACTGTTTAAAGGAAATATGATAACCCTATGTGGAAGAGTGACTAATATATCTATGATTTCTCATGAAACATCGAATGAAGAAGAATTTGAAGTCGTTAATTTTTTTGAGGACAATGTCCCTTTTCCACTTTTGTTAGGAAAAAATTGGATTGAGAAAGATTAGATTAGAAGGAAAACAAAGGAGGAAGCTACAAAACAGAAAAATCAAGAACTAAGGGACCTCGTAACCAGAAAAATAGAGAGACTAATAGAAGAACAAGAGGATAAGTCGAAGAAACAGAGGGAAAGAGAATTAGTTGTCAAGGTTGAAAGAACTCAAAAAGGTTTGAAGGACCTATCCATGCAAGAAATAAGAATACCTACCCTGGAGTTAATAAAAGAAGAGGTATTACCTTTGAACCCTTTGAAAGAACATCAGCAGTGCGAAGCTACCATGCTAAGAGAAGATACAAATAAGAATGAAAAGAGGAATCCAGAGACTCAGATCATAGGAAAGAAGGCAAGAAATCTTAGTAAGAAGAAAGCCAAGTTAGAAAAACTATAGGAAGTTCTAGGGAAGACTTCGCAAGAGGTAGGCTTGCAGGCCCTGAACCTCGCCAGAATAGCAGAACCATGTAGAATGGGACTTCACCATGACAAAGCTATATAACTATTGGAGGTGCCCCGACCGTTAGAATGATGCCCCGAAACGGCTAGAAAACACAATTATGAGAAAATGGACCGTTGAGACCATGCCATAACGGATGAATTCCCATTGATGCGCATTCCTCCGCATTGGAGGAATCCACTACTATGCTTTCCTATTTAACTCTTCGGACGCTGCGCTAGGAACACTTTTTTCCACCCGTGATTATTCACGATAGCAGAGAATCAATTGTATATCACGCTATGATTTCTATACCTCGCCATCTGTTTGATTACCTCGCTTGTCCATTCGCCTACTCGATCTATTTGTCTACAATTGTGAATGTCGGGTGAACCTAACGCGTTAGATAAATCTATGGAGGAGATTCTTGTGGAGCTCATGGTTGAGAAATTTATGTTTGTAGTAATATAGGCATCGTTGACTGGGGGACTGTAAGCATCCCCCTCGATTGGACGTCGTTCTATCCATACCACTATGAAGCGAAGCAAGCACCGCGAAAATCTACCTAACGCGAAGTAGATCCCATCAGTCTTGCCAAATTACATACCGCCTTTGGCTGGCACGGTTAATCACGATAGTATCCCACGTGACTTTGAGTACACATTGATCATTGCATACATCCCGAAGGGGATACGCATAGTTTGACCCTAGTTGGGACAGATCCCAGCTCCGAAGAACAATGACTTTAACATTGGCGACAGAAATAACTACGCCATGCTCACGCCCCATAGGCATTTTATGAGGACGATTGGGAAGAATCCATGCATAGTCTCCTAGTCATGGATTACGGAGCTTGCATAGTCAACAATACTGAATGTAATGAAAATTACTCACTTTGGACGACATCAGGAGGTTAACGCTTGCATTAAACTCCTATTGTCATGATACCATGGAGGGTATCTTGTTGGATTACTGAGAGGGGGGTGAATTTGTAATAATGTAATTATAATGATTTTTCTTCAAATGTTATATCAATGTAGAATTATTATCCAATAATGAGTATTAAGAAATAAACAATCACACACATACACAGTACACCAGTGTTTTACGTGGAAACCCAAATCGGGAGAAAACCATGGAATCTTTTTTCTTATATGTCTTGAAGAATTACATTCATTAGAAGCACCAAATTCCTTTGTTTTCTAGTTGCAACTGGAAGGAGGCTCCAACCCCCTATTTTCTGAGGCTACAACTTGAGGGAAGCTCCAACTCCCCAATTCTCTGGTTACAACCAGAAGGAGGCTACAACCTCCAATGTTCTCTGGCTACAACCGGAAGGTGGCTACAACCACATGTCCTTGCCCCTTCCTGCCAACCTGAATTAGAAGTAGAATGATGAAACCACTGTCACACTATCACTATGAGATATACCACTGTAAACCTGTACCAATAAATCTGAACCATGCATCAACCATGCATCAACCTGTACCTCAACCTGTAATCAACCTGTACCATAAACAA
>ML777060.1:883022-902384 GCA_009831015.1 Picea engelmannii | reverse complement strand
TCTAGATGACATATGAGGGTCCTCCAACTTCGTAAGGCCATAACTCTCAAACCGTGAAGAGTTATGTGACGTTCTACATACCACCAGAAATGGAATGACATGTACTATCCATATAGAATATTATTATCTGAAAATATATCATAGCTCATACCATTACCCGTCAAACAAACTTGGGTCCATTACCCAAACCTGGGGTCTCCAACTTCTCATGGCCATAACTCTCTAACCGTGAGGAATTATGTGGCATTCCACATACCACTGGAAATGACATGACAAGCACTATCCATCTAGGATATTTTCCCTGACAAATTCACTTTCCTTCATCTCATTATTCCACAATTAATCATGGGTTCTCTTACTCCACAAAGCGTCTTCCTATGAGGGATTTCACCATAAGGGGACCACTTTGGAGTTCATACATATTTACTTCTTATCAACCATAAAAAAACAATAATGAGTCATATTTACATCAAACAATATTGGGTCCATTACCCAAACCTTTGTGTTACGGGGATTTCTTCAAGGGTTGACATCAATGACAACCAACCTTAATCAACATATATGTGGCTCGACAGGTGTGTCACTATGGATCCGACGCTGATCCACTTGATTACTAGGCTGAGCATGTAGGGACCAGACCCTCAACAGTTATACCTAGGGAAGACTTCAGATCGCTCACTGTCACAGCGCATAAAGGAGTATTATGGTGATGTAGAAAAGGGAAAGTGAGGCTAAAAGGTAGCCTCTATCCAGGATGGCGTAGTGTGCCTTGCTTTACATCTTATAGCTGGAAAGATCGCCATAAATAACTGTCCAACATAGGTTACTGAGTTCATAGTATACCTCGTTGGGAAGTGCGTGGAGGGTATGCAAATGAACTGGGCGAGTTACCTTGTCAATGATATAGAGAAAGACTGTTGCGAAGCATGGGATCAGGGGTATGAATTCCATTTCAGCTTTTTACTTATATTAATCACATTTGTCTCTTGACAGATGTCAGAAGGAGTGACATTTCCAGAAGTTGAGCCATCGGAGTCGTTGGCCACAAGGTTTTTCACCTTGTGGTATAAAAATGACATGTCGAAGCAATGGCATTCGAACGTTGTCTTCTGTTCCTACTACGAGCAGCTAAAGCATGCTATTGAGGCATTCCCATGCATGACACCGAACACATTGCACCAGTACAGACCGCTAGCAAATTTTTGCGAATATCGACACTTTATCTATATCATTGTGCGCAGGGATGACAGCAAGGAGGAGTTGCAGTCCTATTATAAGCTAACCGATGAAGATATGGAGGATATCACCAAAGAATGGCCAGTGGAGTTCCTTGTACCAATTGACACTACAACACTCTATGACCTCGACATCATAGGAATCCCTTTGGTCACCCGGGTCGAGCATGACGAATAGACTAGCACGAAGAAAAATAAGAAAAAGGAGGAAGTGTAGAACATAGAAACTGATGAGGAGGAAAACACCTCAGAGGAAAGTTGGCCTAACTCGCCCACAGGGGGAGGAGGAGACAAAGTAAATCAATAATAAGGAGGGGAAGAAGGAGAGAAACAAGGAAAAGGTGAATTTACACCACCTAAGGATCCCCTTACCAAGGTCGAAACATCAAAGAAGAGGAAGGTTTCTCTGCATAAACCCTCCACAAGAAATAAGACGTGTGCCACTAAGCCCAAGATGAAGTCCACACTCACAGTGGACGATATCAATATAATCATTGCAACCATGGAGGATGCTTCAGAGGATATCTTGAAATGATACAGAGCAAAGAAGGAGATGATGTATGAAAGAATCGAGAAGGAACTAAAGAATATACAACAAGCCATCCATTTGAGCCACGTAGTACCTACTGCGCCTTCTTCGTTGAAGATTGCAAAATTGGGGGATGAGCCTGCCCAATTACGAAGGCTAGAAGATGCAACAGAGGCTTGACTTCGTCGAGTCCATGAAGAGAAGAAGAAGGCTACAGAAGACTTGAATAAATAAAAGGAGGAGGTTGTGGAGAAACTATGAGTTGCACAGTCCTATGTAACCACCTACGAGAAGGAGAAAGATGAAATTCGAGTGGTGTACGAGGAGGACAATGCAAAGATGTAGAAAGAAAAAGACTAGCTGCTCGCAGAGCAGACTGTGGTCAAAGAAGCGATGACTAAATCACTTTTCTCTGTGTCAGGCTTGGCACAGGAGGAACTAGAGTCAGTCGAGATGCAAGTGGGGAAGATCAATAAGGCCATTGAGTAGCTTCAAGCAAGGATAACCGAGCTAGAGATCCAAGCAGTGTTGAGCACTCTGCAAGAAGTGTGCGATCAGAGGGAGGAATCTTCCAAGAGCGCAGTTGGAAGGATTAGGACCCTCGCCTCAGAATGTAAGAAGTTGAGTGATCAAAGTGAACAAACCTATGAATGCCTTGTAGAAGATCTCGAGTTGAGGAAACTAGAAGCACAACTACAGGAGTCGCCGCAACAGGCATCCACCATGCAGTCGTAGATGAAGCTAATCACTGCGGTCGGGCGAATGAAGAGATCATAGGAGCATCGTGTAGTCCAGCAGAATATTACTGCCATCCAGAGCAGAGACATGGAAGTCACATAGAGAGTACAGCCGGTGCAGGATGAAGCTTGCATGATTTTCAAAGAGATTGAAGGACAAGGCTCGCAGCTAGACCAATTGGTTTTGATAGTGGAACAACACCTAGAAGGGCCTGTTACAGAGCAAGTGATTTTGGATTTCACTGAGCAGGAAGCTCTGGTGAAGCAACAATTCAAGGTAGCATGAGCTAAGATCGAGGCCTTTGAAGCAGCGTTGCCCATATCTGAGTGACTTGGTATGAGTCATAGGTGAGTGTTGGGGGCATGTTGGTCCTTGAACAAGTTTTGAGGAAACATTGATCTTGTTTGACCACTTTTGGGACTTTGACAGAATGGTCGACGATGAAGCGCCTAGGCAGAGCTGTGATCGCAGGATCTCACTTATTTTGCGGGCTTGTGGAATCAGAAAGGGGTTTATTAGGGTTTATGTAATGGGTTGGGGAATGTCAGCCCATGGGATTTACCCATCATTAAGCCTTTTTGTAAATCTATAAATAAGTAGCTAAGCGATGTAAGAATTCTAGCTAGGTGGTGGATTGGCTATGTGAATAATATGTTGTAAGTGTTAATGTTGGGTTTGTGCAAGAGGTTGTAAGTTGCTTTGTGTGAACAGACTATGTAAAGTAAGGCTCTCTACTACTAAGGAGTTGGCTCTGTGCCTTGACCTGATTTCAGGAAGGAGGATCTCCTATCCTCTGCGGAGTTGGGCTCTGTGGCTTTGTGCACATGAGAATATGAATGTAAGAAGATTTAAGACTAAATAAAGAAGAAGAAGAAGAAGTTGGTGGACGTAGCCCCACACTGGGGTGAACCACATATATCCTATGTCTTGATGTTCTTTGTGCGATGTGATTTATGTTGTTTATCAACTTAGTGTTGTTGTTATAATGTATGATGAATGCATTTGATGTTGTTTCTTAGTGCTTAATGGTATTAAATATGAATGAATGCTAGATCTGAGCTAATGTTGTCTGTTAAGTGACTGAAAGTACTTGATCTTTACTATTACTGCGTTGATCTATAAAAAGAGTTTAATTTGCGATGTGAATGAGACTCATGAACTAGTTCATATTGTTGCCTAAGTCCCATGCTAAGTGTAATAATCACATATATGTGTCCCATCTTGGTTGTAGACACCTAGTCCTGCAACCCCATACCTGTACCTCACGTGAGACTTCATCTGCTTCACAGGTGTTGCCGAAA
Source organism: Picea engelmannii (assembly GCA_009831015.1). Classification (NCBI taxonomy): domain Eukaryota; kingdom Viridiplantae; phylum Streptophyta; class Pinopsida; order Pinales; family Pinaceae; genus Picea; species Picea engelmannii. Next base: position 898,581 of record ML777060.1, on the reverse strand, counting down.
GGGTCGGTAGTTAGGGTTTTGTTGGTGTGTTGTTGAAGCGTTGAACCCTGGGTATGCCCCTATGCCAACAAGCCCCCATATGTCTAGTGTTGGGACTATGTTCTTCGGTTCTTCGTCCTTTGGGACTTCAGGCCTTTGCAACTTTCAAATCTTCCAAAGCAGATTTCACCGAAGTGCGTATACGGATTATCACTAGTAGAGCGGGCGTTCCATATTTAATATTCTATGAACAGGCGATCCTTACTTATCAAGAGTTGATATGAAATGTTCTCATTCACTCTGGAACTTCAGCTATTCGTGGCTCTTGAACTCTGGAGTAGAAATTCCTATGGAGTGATTACCTACCGAATAAGTCATAAAGTAGTGATGAACGCTTGTTGTCAGTTAACACCTCCACTTACTCTATCCTTCCACTGTGCTTGATCATAGGTTGAGAATGCTCTGAATTAGATCAATGGTTAGCGTTAATTTCGGCCTTCAATGCTTTGGGTAGTTACTGTTGTTATAAACACGTTTCCCTAAAGTACATACTCCTGAAGTGACATAACTTGTTTATGTCACTACTGACTTGGCACTGGTCGAGTGGCTTCCATGTGTCACTTAGATTCATGACTTACACGTACCTGAAATGATAATAGAACCTTGACACTTGTCACCAGTTGATTATGTCACGTGTCCTTACTAACGTGGATCTCCTGATGTGTGTTCTATGTGTCTTCACTTCATGACTTCAAAACTTCTGTGTTCAAGTGAATTTACATGTTCTCAACCCATTCTCACTGAAGTGGTCAGCGTCGAAGTTTACCACTATACTGATCCAACGGTCATCATGTATTCTCCAGCTCTAATGTCCCGTCTTTGACCCAAAAAGGATTAAATCGATCCAATGACTATCAGGAATTTGGGTATCTAGGATCTCATGCATTTTTCCTTTCTTATCCTATCCTTCTACTTTCCTTGATCCGATGGTCAGGATATTATCTAAAGTGTTCCTTATATCATACGGCTTGTGTCTACTTCGGGACACTTTGTGGTTTACTATGTCCTTACACTAAACTTGATCCAATGGTCAATATAACTCCCGAAATGATAATGGACGACTCATGTGCGTCATTTCTTCTTAGCCTCTTGTGCTTCATCTCTTCTGAGCTTTTGGGTTTATACTTGGTTTCCAATTGAACCAAGGATATCTGCATGATCTGATCTTGTGCAATCTAATACGCTGTCTCTCCTAATATTTTTAGGTAGATTCCTATGCACCTCGCATTATGTCTTCTGCGCGACTATTCCTTAAATCTATCTCAATGAACATGATTCTTCCTTGAATCCTTTGGAGTTTTCCCATGGGGATTTCAAACCTGATGGCATTTCTACAATGCGCTCTTCCTTCTGAGCTTTGATTAATGTCCTTTCTTATGATCTTGAATCTCTACATATTGTTTGACATTTTCATTCTTTGCATATTGTTTGACATTTTCATTCTCTTCTAACTGTTATACTGTTGACATCAATGACAATTCATCAATGATAACTCATCAATGACAATTCATCATAACAACTTATCATCACATCACAATAACATCGACTGTTGACATCAATGACAACATATCAATGACTGGTGGGTATTCTATATGCACTAATTCCCTCAATTAAATTTTCAACTTGGGGTAAGTAAACTTAAAGTTGTGTCACTGTATGAGCCAAGGAAGAAAAGCTAATGGAATTATTATCTAACTAAGGATATGGTCTACCTAGGGATCAACACTCTATCAATCTACATTCTAAAGAGATTATTCTTTTCAATTTTATTTAATTAACAAATTCTATATAAAGCAACCTTCAATTAATGAGATTTAAGTAATTCTAGGAATATGAACTATTTATCCTAAGCAACTTCAAACAATGAATTTATGGACTATTTCTAAATAAGAAAATAGCAATCTATTTTAAAGCTAGTTAATCTATTCAATCTCTTTTTAAGTAAGAAACAACAAGTAATCTATTTTTGAGTTATTTGATCTATCTATATCTGAGAAAGTAAGCAAGTAAAAAACTAACGTATCAAGACTATTTTGACAAGTGAACTCTATTCTTAAAAAGAGCTCATAACTATTTCTATTTCGCGAAGAATAAATTTTAATCTACTTAATCAAAAGTAAAAGTGTTATGACTGTATTCAAATTCTAATTGATCAAAACTATTTCTAGCTTGCAGTAAAAGGAAAGAAAGTATTCAAAGGTGATGATTGTGTCATCGGTGTAGAGTAACATCACGATGGCATCTGACTATTAGTGGCAGTTCAAGAGGAATTAATTCAATGTTGACTTCTACAGAGAAATGGAAAGTATGAATAAGGCAATCGAAAGAAAGTTTTGTCATCATGGAAGCAACACTAAGTATTTATGGAATCCATGTGATATCTAAACTTTATACATCAATCATCAACGATTAAAACAACTCTTATTGAAATTCACTACTTCAAGCAAATCTATAAACTCATGAACTCATGATTAAAAATCCTAATTCAAATTCACTATGTGAAAACTTCTAATTCTTGATCAATCTCAACTAGAAATTACAATTCAAATTCATAACTGAGATTTCATGATCTAAACTGAACTAATTATATCATTAAAAATCATGTTTCGAAATTAACCAAAATGCTTTTAGAAACCATAATAAAAAATCTATTTATATCCCATCATGCTAAAGAAAAATCAATAAACAAAGTAGACCTATAAAGAATAATTAAAATGGAAATTAAATCTATCTGAATTAGAGCTATCAAAACTTAAAACAACTAATCTATCAAAGCTTGCAAATAAACCAATCTTAAACTAATACTATGTCTAAACTAATGCTCTAAGTAATTAATGAAGACTTCAATAAAACTATCTAAATTAGTATCCTGTAGGATGATTTATAGCTAAGAAGGAAAATACACAATACTATAATTAACCATCTCCTACAAGTAATATTTAATTAAGGAAAAATGAATTAGATTAACAAGTTATAATTGACATATACACAACAATTAAAATTGAGAAATACATGTAGTAAATAAACAATTGCGAATTCTAAATAAGCAACAAGATGAACACAAAATATATACTTATATACACAGTCACCCAAACCATTGGTGGGGCCCCCAGCAGGTCGTGGCTACACTCCAACAAGAAAACGCATGTGCTAAATCAACACAATACTGTCATTAATCATAAAAACAGAGTGTGGAACAAAATTGCAAATAATGTATGTATTAAACAATAAAATTCTTCTTCTCAATCATGCCACGGGTAGTGGTATTTATAGATAATTTACAGCTTGAGAGGTCGACCACTGGAAGGGTCAACCTCCTCTAAAAATAGCAAACTCATTAAATGAGTTCTAAGAGCAGCATCTTCTTGAAATTTTGTGAGCCACTCAACGACCACTACAATCGCCCAATCTGAGGTGTTTTGATCTCTATAGCTGGAGGCCATGAGGGGGCATAAAACCCATATCACTGATTCATCCACCAAAAGCCGCCAATGTACCAACCGCCAGCTCCAATGCGCTCTTAGTGCTTAATTGTGTGTTGGATGAAGTGTCAGATGGAGTGTCGGATCACGTGTCGAATCAAGTACTGAATGAAGTGCCGGACAAGGTACCAGATGGAGGATCGGACCGTGATTTCACCCTGTTGCAAGAAAACCATGCATTAGATCTTCACAAACATCGAACTGATCCGAATTAATCACAAAACCATTACAAAAACACCAATTATACATACTTGATGCGAATTCATGGGGAATTGATATATAAACCTTTGAGAATCCTTCAAAATGGCTAATATGAAGCATAACATATATAATATCGATGCAAAAAGGATTTGATCATCGCAATAAAACAATCAAAACATGAACCCAACAGTGACAATATGTCCAACACGATGAAGTCTGTCGAAATGACCTCCCATGTCGATTCTGGAATAACATGTGGTCATAGCAATCCTATTGGATGTCTATGTTTAGTCTTCACCTACTGACCTTCTAGACATCTTGCCAAGAAGTTGACGATGTTTTCCTTTATCCCTTCCAAACGAATAAGGTCTTAAGGTCGGTCCTCATCTTCATGACTCCTGGATGAGCAATGTACACTGCTCTAAGAGCTTCACATAGGATCAAAAATTCTCAATTCGTCGTTGGGATGTAAGTAAATTCGGTTATTATATCTCAAATATCCGTAGTTTTCCACAGTATATCCCTGAATTTTGGTACCAACATGGTGTCTTGACCGAAAAATTCCCTACCCTCTTTATACCAGTCAGTGTCGCATTGTAGTTAGACTCCTTTCACGTAGATTTGTTTGAAGAGGTATCAATAAAAATATGCATGGTCTCTGACTCAATGCATCTGCCACTTTGTTCATTATTCCTTTTAAGTAGGAAATCTCAAATTGTAATCGATAAGAAGTTCTGACCAACGCCTTTGCAGCGTGTTCAAGTCATTTTGCGTAAAATGGTGTTGTAAACCATATTGGTCCATTTTTTTTGTTCAATTTTTTGTCCAATCAGGTATTATCTCCACACTCTCAGGGCATACACGATGGCTAAAAAATCCAAATCGTGCATCATGTAGTTCTCCTCATGCTTTCTTAACTTCCTCGAGATGTAAGTGATCACTTGACCGTCTTGCATCAAGACTCCATCTAAGCCTTCCTTGGATGTGTCAGTGCATACCAAGAACCCCTCATCCATGCCAGGGACTTTTAGTATTGGTGTTGTCGTCAACAACTCTTTGAGAACTCAAAATGATTTCATGCATTTATCGGTCCACACAAACTTCTTGTTCTTCTTCTGCAATTCCGTAATCGCATTTTCTATCTTTGAAGAACCATTGACGAACCGTCGATAATATCCCACTAAACCCATGAAGCTACGCACTTCTAGGACATTTTTCGGTGCATGCCACTCCATAATAGCCTCTACCTTCACTAGATCCACAGTGATGGCTTCGTCAGAGATAGCATGCCCTAAGCAATTAATCCTCGATATCTTTGTGACCGCTTCCCGTAATTTGTTCTCTCGCAACACTATAGTACCCAGCGTAAAATTTCATCCTGATCTTCCGTCATCCAAGAAAATATCAAAATGTTGTCAAGGAATACTTGACGGTAGTCAAGCAGAGTCTCCATGACCCATCTTTCTTCCATATGAAATTAACAGGAGTACTCCAAGGCGATACACTTGGATGTAAAAGTCCTAGGTCCAACAACTCCTTCAATTGCGCTTTCAACTCCTATAACTCAGGGGCCGACATTCGATAAAGATTTCTTATCATTGTCTTAGTTCCAGGTTTTAGGTTGATGGTAAATTCCATCTTGGCTTCGGGTGGCACACCTGGTAATTCTTCTGGGAATCACGTTCCCAAAATCTCGTACTACCGGAAGGTCTTGTAATCCTTCCATCATGCCCTTGATGTTCGACGCTAAATATGCATATAACTTGCATCCTTTTGCATGCTCTCGTGTAGTTGTAGGAAAGAAATGAACCTCAAGGATTCTCCTTGTTTTCTTCCTATAATCACACTTCTCTTTCCTTCATCGTCGTTCCAACTCAACCGCCTCATCTTACCATTGAGTATTGCATCATGCGATTCCCACTAGTCCATACTAATCAAGTCATCATAAGATCTTAATATCGTGATGTAGGTCAGAATTTGTTACACTATCCCTAGGTTAAAGCAACAATGCATGCCCATTCCTCCAACCATTCGCTTGGTACCCAAAGCCACATCGACGAATCTAAACTCATCATGTTGAATTCCCTTACCTAAATCCCTTCAGCATAGTACTATAATTAGAGATCTTCGTAGCACTGGGGTCTAACAAATACTAAAAGTTCATTTGGAAATGGCACTTAACGCCTCGAGCATAGTGGACTGGAGCTCGGCCTGATGGTTATTTACCATGGCAATGAATCCTATGGGCGTTTCCCATCTCCCCCACGGTAGTGTGTCCTGTTGACTTGGATGCTCTAGCCCTTTCAAACAGACAGTGTTGCTGGTAAGGTGACTCTCCACATCTCCATCGCCCACCTCTGGTCTAGTACTCCTGGCCTCAAAATAGAATATGTTGGCCCACCATCCTAAGATCCCAGTTTGTTCTGCTGACAAGCCTAAACGACGGCTGCTAGCGATGTTTTTGCAGATGTTGTGGTCCCCTATAGGGAGCCCTCTTCTAAGGAACCTATCATCAAGGTGTCATGAACAAGGGTCCTACAGATGTATCTCGATACCAAGAGGTCTGGTCTTTCCGATATCTGATGTTGCTACGCACCATATGTTGTCACTCCAGACGGTCTTGTAAGAGTCCTGCCCGAACTCCCATGGTCAAATATTCCTTATCTAAGAGGACTACTTGACTGCATCATGCAACATCTAAGGAATTTATATCCTCACCTTCGCATGAAAGCTGGAGTTAAGTTCGGTCACGAACTTGCTGATCTCCAGCTTCTTCATTTTCAGATGCCCGACATACCGAAGTAGCTCCATAAATCTGGTCTCACAATCCTACACCATACGACCACCCTGTCATAAGGTGTTGAACTCATCGAGTTGGAGCTAAACACATTCCTCTGACAATTAGTTCTCCCAAAACCATTCCTCAAACCATTCCCCTAACATGGCTTCGATGACCATGTTTAGCTGAGGTAGGAGTGTCTTCCTCCATAGAAGAGTGCTCCCATTTAGTTGAATACTGCCTATGTGGACCTTTGTATTAGAGTTCATAACCACAAAGCGTGAATCTCATCGCCTTGATCTCCTGCCATGCCTCGACGGCTGAGCTGTCTGTGGAACTCGTGAACTTGGGAAATTAATCTTCTATATTTTTCTATGAATGCAACCAGTACTGGTTGGGGTGCATTGTGGACCCTTAGGGGCACAAGCGCCCAGGCCTTATCTCAGTAAAGATGGTTAGTCAAGGCCTCTGACATTTCCCTGGAAGGACCCTTCCAGACCCAACACATCCCGCGCAACAATCCTCTCATGCTCAAGACTTGTTCTTCTCCTTGGGGGTTGGACCCCTCGGGTGTGGGTTCTAATGGAGGCGTCGCACATCCTCCCCTAGCACAACATCGTGAACCTTCACAATGTTCTCTAACCATTATTAACTCATGGAAAGGTTAAAATTTTAATTAGCACTAAGTTATTAATTCAAGTTTATAACTCATTGGAAGGCCTAACTATCCATAGTCGTAGGGTTGAACCCACTCTGATACCATATGTAACGACCCTACCATTACGACAACAATCGACATATAACAGGATAAAAAAAAAATTGTTATGTTAGTAAATACATTTCCATTAAAGAAACTTCATTGACACATCATCAAATATATTAATGAAAAGCATGAACACAACATCAACCATTCACAACATAAAGTCAGCACATCATTACAATGAAAAGCAATACACAAATTGATGAAGTAACACAAATAAATAGCGGCCCAATTTCATTGCAGTCATACAAATAAATGATGATGCAAGGGTAACCATCATCGTATCAAACATACATCAATATTTAATAATCACTATGCATGAGAGTAAATAACTCCAGAACCTTCACAAGCCGACTTAAATAATGAGTGAGAGAAAACTAGCTACTAAATAGTCATGCCACAAAATTAAGGCGTAGCATAGTCAACACAACTCGACATTGTTCCATGGCATGCGAAAAATATAATATCTAAACAATCATTCGTACGATAAATTTTTAATGGTTCTCGAAGTAGATAACCAAACAACCATTCATTATATTGACTTTTCATTGCACACAAGAAGTAAAATATAACATTAAGCAATACATCAATCAATAATTAAACAATGTGCGAGATTACAATAATTACCTAACCATCCATACCTTGCATTAATCATGCGCAATTAATCAACTTTATTTTAAATTCAGGGAACAGGATCAAACATCTACTTTACTATAAGGAGATCAATTATTCCAATTACCCAATAACCAACTTCCATACTCAACAAGGCACGCATGATCTGAATAATGAATTAGTCATAAATGACATCTATGTAGTGCGTGCAAAAAGTCTAAACTATCATTCTTACATTATAATCCCTGTGCGTGAGTGTAAAGAAACTACATAACTCATCATGTCAGCATTCAATCAATGACACAAGACTTGTCCTTAACTTCACTTTCATGGCTCAGCAGTCGTCTAGTTATCAATTAATTCATACTTCAACACCACAGTCAAGGTGCATGAAAATTCATTAACTCAATTAAAACATACATCACCTCAAATAATGGCACAAGAGAATACCGTTAAGAATCAATCATACATTAGTAATATTAAGGGCGCAAAGTATCTAATTCTTAATCCATTCAAGCAACATAAATAATCAAGGCACAATAGAAAATGAGTTAAAAATCCATCAGGAAGTACAATTTAATGGCGCCCGTAATAAGTGATAAAATTCAAGGGCAAGAGAAAATTACGATGCAACACGCAATGAAATAAGTTAAGGTGCAAGGTAACATCAATTTTATCCAGTGTGCGAGGAGAGTAAACTACATACAAATATCCATTCCGAGCTATACTTATCATGGCGCAAGTAACTAACGATTACTTATTATCCATCCACATGATTCTTAAGGCGCATCAAGACAACTTCTCACCATACCAAGAAAGAAGAGCATAATGCATTAAAAGACTCAACTATTGCATTAAAGAATATAGCTTTAAGGAGAAAAGCATGTGGCGATAAAGTCTCTAAATATTGCATTTAAGAATAAAGAATTAAAGAGAAGAGAAGATAGCATTAAGGCTCTAAATATTGCATTAAATATCAGCTAGGTATCAACACTATTGATGGCATGTAATAAGGAATTGGGCATAACCCAAATGTATTTATATCCATTTCATAAGGTTCATCATTAAGGAAGCTATAACATATAACTATTAGTTATAAGGAAAGATAATAAGAAACTAGGAAGGATCTCTCCATCAGTTACGTAGATTTAAGTAATAAGCATATAACAATTTATAACCATTAAAGAAACCAGGTAGGGTCCTTCCATCGAAACTACACGCTAAAATAAAGGGTATTAGAATCTGGAACCAACACAAGTGGGTGGGAAAAAGGGAAAGTGTTGAACAAGAATAACTCAACCACTCAGTGAAGGACGCAGCGAAAAGGGGAAAATCTATGCAGTCAGAATTCGCTGGCAGTTAGAACGCTAAAGGCGTTATGGAGACCCAAAGATGGAAATTAAATATTATGTTGGGTTAATAACACCCCACTCATAGAGAAATTAACGTCGTCCCTGAGTTAATAAAACAACACCATCAACCAACGCTAGTGGAGGGGAAATACTCCAGGTAGTAAGGGACGTTGAGGTTAATTCGAAGAGAAACTCATCCCAGATAGGAAGAAACATAGAGAAGGAAAGGAATTTTTGGGCCACAAATCATGAGACTATGATGCAGAGAGGCATGAGTTCAAGCTGGGTGAATTTTTTTCCAAATCGCAGGGATTGAACTTCATCGAATGGAACATAAAAAAAAAACGCAGAGTTGTAGTACCCAATTTCGTTGTGTAAAAGGAGACACGGTGAAAAGTTAAAAAAAGCACAGTCATAAGAGAGGATCACTGAGAGCAGGATTGTTGTGTTAAAGATGCAGTCATAAGAGAGGATCGATGTGTTAACAGGGATCAAACGCTGAGCAAAAACATGGATTGCTTAGAGAAATCCTCTCCATAGAAGACGCAGTGAAATGTTTTAAAAAAACACAGAGTTACAAAACCCTAAAAAGCATAGAAGAACATGCACACCCTCTGAGATATTGAATGGAAATCACAGGGTTGCAGTACCAAGAATTCGATGTGTAAAAGAATTTCAAATGATGAGAAATTTCCCAACGCAAAGGTAAGTTTTATTGGTGTTAAATCTGAATTTCGTTGAGTGATCAGATGCAGAGAAATTCAAGAGAACGCAGTGGTTCAATTCATTGGTGTATCAACTCACCCCATCGTGAAGGTGACGAAGACTAAAACATTGGCAGGAGGTTAGGTGGAGTGTGTGCATTAGATTCAGGAATGCCTACTCCGGGAAGCAACAAAAGAATCGCGATCTAAGAATGTACCAGACATCGATAAATTCAATCTAAAATTTGTAAAAACCATGCACATAATAATAATTAAAAAAAATGCCCATATTGACTCCCAGTCCTTTATTAAAAGTAAGGGCCTCCTATTGTTGTTGTTTTTTTCAAGGTTTCGAAACTAGACAGAGTAAAGAAACACCTTCTCAGGGAATAGAATTTTTGTAAGTGTTTTAAGGGGTTCTGTTCTTCAGGATTTTACCCACCCCAACTTATATAGCCCGCCATCATTCGGACACCATGCACACCATACCATACATCAATGCAAAAGTAATAACCGGAACAAAATTTATAATTCAATGAATTCCTTGGCCAAGATCGAGATTTTTCGTTCCTGTATATACATATAGCGACTAACAACATTCTAGTGGAAACCAACGGAGGGGTGAAATGGATAAAAATGAAACAAAAATTTCGTTACAATTAGTTCAATTTGGAAAAACAACGATGCTAGGATTCACTTTCTATAACACACAATCATCAATGGAATTCAACAGTTCAATATTAGAAACATAATAGTGACGACAAATGCATATATGATCAACCTATTACCATTAGCTCCCTTTTGAAAATAGAGCGGCATCGAATCACATTTATATAATCCTTTATAACAAATTGATTCATTGTGAAATAAGCTACGTCAAATTACATATATATAATCCTTGTTACAATTTGATCCATTGCGAAATAAAGTGACATCAATTACATATATAATCCTTACTACACTAGATCCATTGCGAAAATAAAGGAGATATCAGAGTTGCGAAAATAAATCATGCACATGCCATCAACCTAGTACCATTTAACTTATCGAAATTACCGTCACCGATGAAATTGAGCTTGGATATGCTCTTCAGAAACTGGTGATCCTCCTCACTCCCGCTTGTTAATCGTTGAGACCTCACCAGTACCTCCCAGCCAACGCCAGGGATACTCTTCTTCCCCCTAAGCCCCCCGAGTCGCAAAGGGGCCACGCACATAATACCAAAGAAGAATATAGCTCCTAGCTTGCCTCACAAGGTCGAGTTACCACTCCCTTCCCAATTGGGCATCCCAACTCCCACAAGAAAAAAATCAGTCAAGAAAACTTCTAGCATTATAATCTTACGCATAACAGTCATCCTCCAATCCCCTCCTCTGCCATTTCTTTTATAGAGTTATCTTAGTGACTAGTTTCCAAAATGCACACTAAATCCTTTTTATTAATTTATTATTAGGAAAATTATCCCTCGTACACTTGTCACCCGATTTCTTAGTTGCACCATAAATTCATTTAATTAATTAATTTAAGTTGTCAATTTCCCTCACCCACCTAAAATCTTTCCTAAAAACGTTCCTCTATGTCCCTTTATTCCCTCACATTCCCTTAATGATTGACGCCTTTCTTAAATCTTAGCTGAGTTTGAAAATGGAAAGTTCTCTAGACTAGATTCCCTCCCATGTTACACATTTCTTTTGTAATTAAGTTTCCCCTTTTTGTCTAAGTTCGAATTTAGCAAGTTTTGCACAAAGCCAACAATTAATCTTTCAAATAATTTAGTCCTCCATAAATTTTTAAATTAATTTTTTTACCCCCATTTACTCCATCCCCCCTTTATTACTTGCTTAATTAATTATTAGTTCTCATGTCCTAATTAGACCTAGGCTTTAAACTCAACTAGGCTTAGCAAAATTGTTTTTAAGGGAAATTTTATAATTTAAACTTTACTCATACAACATTTATTTTAAGGTTGACCAAGTCAAAATGACATTGTTTTCTAGGTACCTAGGTTCGTTGACTCACCAGTGTTAAAACCCGTGATGTGCCCTTCAAGATGCACTACGTTCTCCAAGGTTGTCACTCGCCTCCATTCATGTTTCATTTATGCAATGTGCCCTTCAAGACGCACTATGTGCTCCAAGGGTGCCACTCGCCCTTTGACTGATTTTGCTAGACGTCTAACCCTTGGAGTCAAAACTACGTCAGAAGACCTTGTGGGAGACTAAGGACCTCTAAGGAATAAGGACATTGCCTTATTGCATGCCCCTTAGAATCATCGTGAGCGAATGTCACAGTCTTCCCTCACGAAATCGTGGATCTCTCGAACTAAGTAATCCTTAACCTACAGTTCGAGCCACAGCGAGAGTGCTAATAGGTTGTGGTAGGGTTGTTGCCACAATTATCCTTCAATATATATGGTTTTCGTGCGTGACCCCTTTACTCCAAATGTGAGTCTGATTAGAAATCTATCGTCAGTCTACATCCATCAACGAAACATATCATCGATCCAAAATCAACATCATAATATACCAGTCATATGTGACATTTGCAATAAGAAAAAATACTCAAATCATAAACAATCCACTCCCTAAATTGATCTGGAGTCCAAGGAGGTCCATCGATGCCATCGACATCCTCAATCAGTCCAGAGTCCTGCACACTCAGGAGAAACCAATCAGTAGCACTTGTCAATACAAATATAATAAAATAACATATCATCATATCCACAACATCATCATAATCCATAAGCAAAACAGTTAATCATTTAAGGTACCGGATCACTTCCACACAACTGTCCTCAAAGAATAAGTCCAATCAGGTGTGTGTAAGAGCAAGTTGTTACATAAAAAAAAGTATTGAAATACGTTAGCAGAAAGAATTTCATGTATATATATCTATACCTATATATATATATATATATATATATATATATATATATATATAGAGAGAGAGAGAGAGAGAGAGAGAGAGAGAGAGATTTGTAATTAGCTAAAGTTAGTTTTATATAAAGGTAATTGGACCTTTAACCAATCAGAATCACCATCCCAAACAGATAAGGGCTTAATTGGGGCCCTGACCAGGTGATCTCCCTATGATGTTGAACATGGTCATTTTTTTCCATCAACATATACCTAAGGAGTAATATTATTAATGAAATTCATTCAATGTAAGGTGGACTAAGTCCACTATATTATTAAATCAGGCCCATTGTGGTAGTTAGATATAATACATAGGATTTTTAGAAGATTTTGTCTCTAGAATGTTCATAGAAGATAGAAAATGTTATATAAAGAAGTGTAAGCAATGTATTGGAGAATGGTGAAGAATATTGTTATTGTAACAAACAAGTATTTCTTTAGGATTGAATTCCTTCCATAATAAATAATATATGGTGTTACCCTACCTCAAGGGTTTTATCTATTTCTTGTGTTCAATATTTGGTGAATGGTTTGGTGTATTGTTGTTGATATTAAGGGTTTATTTTAATATGTATTTGCAGATATATTCAGGTACTTAACAATTGGCATCAACGCACTTTCCTTGTCCAAAGAAGGGAAGAAATTTTTGGTTCTTTTTATAGATTTTTTAAAGGGAAAAAAGGGGGCGATGCACTTCAAACTCAGTTTTAAAAATATATTCTCCAAATTTGTAGAAACAAATTATATATTTTCATTCCTATCAGAAAAATACCCAATTTCAAAATAAAAATCAGTTGAAACCGAGTCCGGAAAGTAAAGTTATCAGCATTTTAAATTTGGCAATTTTCAGGGTTTTTCCGGGAAAAAAAAACTGCGCAATTTGCACCGTAAGTTATTTTAAAACCCTCATTTTTTTGAATATTTTTTTAAATAAAAATGATTTTTAATGGAAAAGATGATGGCCCTAGTATTGAAGAATTCATAAAGTACCAAAATTCATTATGGAACACGAAGTGGAAATCATGTATACACTATAGTTTCACAGAAGACGCTGGAACATGGTGGCAATCATTAGACCGTGACAAGATGGTGGGAATTTCTAATGAAGAAATGGAAAAATAAATCTTAGAAAGATAGTCTCATGTTCAAAAAGGGGATAAAGAGAACACCAAGGATTTATTTTCATGTGGCAAATCTATATGACAGGTTCATGATTGTATTCGTAAAGAAAATGTAATTGTTTCCATTAACCCTAGTTGCCAACAAAAATTTATCAATGTTCAGTTGGTTAACAGATTGCAAGTTCATGCAATGAATATCCAAAGAAAATAGGTTGCGGGTGAAAATGTTCAAATTTTTAAATATTTGAAGCTAAGTATGGACAAGTATGTGCTGCATTCAGATTTATATGCTATAGATATGGATGATGTGGATATTGTTTTGGGATATCCTTGGATGAACTCAATTGGTACAATTAATATTAATGTGCAAAAGAAGTTTTTGAAGTTATAGTACAAGAAAAAAAAAATCACATTGTAGGATGTGTCTCTTAGTACGAAAGAATGACCCATGGATGCAAGCAAATAAGTTATTGTAGAATCTGAAATTGAAAGAGTGGTAGAGTCTACAAAAGGAGATGAAGCAAAGCCACATGAAGGACATAATAAAGAATCTGAGTTCATTGACTCAAAGGAACAACGTTGCAGATTTGAGCAAAAACGAATTGATTCCTATAGTTGTTGTATATCATCATCCACATCATATAGAGAAACAACAATCATCAAGACAAGGGCAAGACCATAAACAAACTTATGCACCAGCAGGGAACCAGAAAGGAAACCAATCCATAGGTGCATGGAGGCCTACCCGCACTATAGGAAGATATCGGGATAGAGAACCAATAACAAGGCAACACCGAGAGGATGCGGATCAAGATTGGGGTGACAAGGCAAAATTTTTACATCATGTCCATCTTCGATTAAGATGGATGGATGGTTGTACCTGGTATTGGTTGGCTACATTGTTAATCGATCATATTGTATGGTTTCTTCCCGTGTTTCGTGGATGAAACATGTGAAGGGGGATGGAATGTAGTATACCTTGGGAGGTAATATGGGGTACCTAGGGAGGTACCCAATGGGAATTTGGTTATGTATTATTAATGGAGGTCATTCAATGTAAGGTGGACTAGGTCCACTATATTATTAAATAAGGTCCGCTATGGTAGTTAGATATAATAAATAGGCTTTCTAAATATCCCTTCTCTAGAGAGCCTATTTATTATATCTAACTACCATAGTGGACCTTATTTAATAGTATAGTGGACCTAGTCCACCTTACATTGAATGGCCTCCACTAATAATGCATAACCACATTCCCATTGGGTACCTCCATAGGTACCCCATATTACCTCCCTGAATAGATCTGTAAAGTACCTGAATAGATCTACAAATATATCTTAAAAGAAACCTTTAATATCAACAACAATACACCAAACCACTCACCTAATATTGAACATAAGAAATAGATAAAACCCTTGAGGTAGGGTAAGACCATATATTATTCCTTATGGAAGGAATAAACTCCTCAAGCAATACTTGCTTGTTACAATAACAATATTCTTCACCATGCTCTAATACATTGCTTACACTTCTTTATATAGCATTCTATATCTTCTAGGAACATTCTAGAGAATGAATCTTCTAGAAATCCTAT
>ML777060.1:858290-877485 GCA_009831015.1 Picea engelmannii | reverse complement strand
TGACTAGGGAAATAGCATACTACCTTGACTAAGCTCACTATAAAATCAAAACAAAGGGTTGGGATTGACCAAATTGACACAACTCTACTCCCCATGCAGTTCAAATGTTGTAATGTATTTGTAATGAATGATCAATACAATAATTGATAGGTGTCCACTTCCATCCAAAATAATAACAACCAAATCCCAATGATGCATCCTTACAATCATGGTGAATAATCACTATTTATGCTATTCTCTCCAATAATTTAAACACACCATGCAACATATGTTATCTTGGCAAGGTTAATACTTAGGTTCAATGCCTATGGATTGCCTCATGATCACATTAGCCATCAACCATTGAAACATCAATCAACACACAAGTATGCCCACACCAACACTAACAAGGTAAAAAATTCAAGGTGGTTAGTACTATGTTCTTTGACAACATCACAAATACATAACTACATTATAATCGATGTGTGCACATGAAAAGGTTAATACAAAAACAAAAAAAAGGGGTAATCAAGTAAATGCTTAGAATAGAAAATGTTATAAGTATGAGCTTGAGATTTTTGGAAAACACTATTTCAGTCGAGTGTCCACTCAAAACGTTGGATGTTTCAAAACTTATGATGCAGTGTTTTCCAGAAAGCTCAAGCTCCTACAGTATGATTAACTATGAAAATATACGCACAAGTTTGTAAGTGTTTAACACACTTTTATTTCCCCATTCATTTTTATATAATTAGAGTATCAACCATTATCGTGTCTTTTGTAGGTTCCAAAATACCATAACCTAAAGAAACAAAAGCATGACCACCAAAGCCACCATATATTGTGTGTTATCACCTTAATTTCACTCCTCTATGATATTTGAGTGAGCATAGATGGGAGCATCACAAATTAGATATAATTCACATAAATATAGTCAGTTGCAGGCCATTCCATATATTTATTGGCTACCAAGAAAGTTCCACTCATCACAATACCATTACCATGAGCTGCATGGGACATCCCTCTGATGTTTGCTCAACTCACACAAAAAAGGCCCCAAAACCAATTTGATCCTATCTAAATAAACACAGGTGTTCCATGCATAATTTAAGTTCTTGGGGACAAACCTAGATGATGGGGATGTGGAAGTTTTGGCCTTGCATAAACTCTCATCACCACTCATCCACAATAATTCATCATCTCATCATACATTTAATGGAAATTATGATGGATGGAAAGAGTAGTGGTTCTCAAAGCTATAAACAAAATATTTGGGTAGAGCCATGATAGAGAAAAAAAACCTTATATAGTATATGTGGAATAAACCACTCATGAATAGAGTTCTACATTGAAGTGAGAATAAAATCTTTGGTTTCTTTTGTATTAATAGAAACACGAGATCAAATATCTTTGACATCAAGAAAACAAAAACAACAATATTGGACAAGAATGTTCAACAAGCTCCTAGGAAGTAGCAACTAAATATAATAATATATCTAGTTGGAGACAAAATATCAACTCGTCGTGAGAATAGGAAAGCAAGTGGCATTGCCACAACAAACAATCAACACATAATAAAAATAATATTGTGATAAAAATAAAATCATTGTATGTTAATATCTAAGAGTCCTTGTCAATCCTACTAACAATAGAATCATTGACCTCCAATGATTTTCGGGGGAAGGAAAAGTGTTGTTGCAATTAATGTTGAGAATGATGTGTAAGTTGACCTCAAGATCTGCAAGATAACTGGTCAAGATTATTGATTCATGATAAGTGTTGAAAACATCATGGATGCTTAAATTATTCCAAATATCATGGTCTAAAGAACTATTAACCTAAAGGGAATCTTCGAGTGATGATCAATGTTGAACTAGGTTATGAACCAATGAGAAGAGGACACCAAAATTTAACTTCCAAACAAGGAGAGACCTTTGTAAAAAGTGTGAATCAATGAAAAAACAATTTGTCCCCCTAATGTGTTGTCTCGAGGAAATGAGATCAGTGGGAAATAAAATGAAATTCTAAAGGAGGTGTACAAGAGTCCTTTAAAGATATTGAATGGACCTAGGACTTCAATTTTGGAATAGAATGATATTATGTATAATGTTGTAGGATAAAGGATAAAGAATGGATTTTAATAGTAGGATCAACCTGATGCGGTACTTCAAGTGTAATGTGAATAATATACTTTATGTTATCTTAATTAAATATGTAAGTGTTGTTTAATGCATCATACTAGGCCTTACAATCACATTGATAGGGTTGGCTAAGTAATACACCACAACAATCCATATTGGTCACATCACAAGTGAATTTATCCATAAATTTAGGACCAAAATAAAACAAGATAGTGCATGTGTGTGTGATATAGGAATATCAACCATTATCTTTCCATCCAAGTGCATAAGGATGAGGATGAGCATCCATTGTCAAGTGAAACTTGTCAATGATGGATTTGGAGGTCAAATTATCTTATGATCCATTGTCAAAGACATAACCAATGGAGAGATCATGGGAAAGATGTGTACATGTGATAAATAAATTATCTTTGGGTTTTTGGGGAGTGGAGTGTTGTAGTGAGGTGACTTTATTGAGTCTCCTTAACTCTTTGTAAGACATGTCTTCATTGGAGACCTCAATAGAAGAATCATCATCTTCCTCATTGGTATATTATACAATCAAAGTTTTCTTCCTCAATTTGGAACATTCAAACTTATCATGTCTTTGTTTTTTACAATAATGACAAAACTGACTAGGAGAAGGACAAGAAGAAAAAGATTGTGAAAATGATGATGGCCCTATAGTAGTAGGAGGTGTAGGCTTTTAAGGTGTGGATTTGGAAACATTGTAGGGGGAGGAATGTTATTGAATTCTATCCTAATATAAAAACTTTTCTTAGACCAATTGTGCTTGATTATAGGAAGAATCAAGGATGGTGAATTCCACATACTTCAATCTGTGATACAAATGTTCCTTTAATCCACTTTTAAAGTTGAGGATAAGTTTATCAACTAGATTAGAGATGCTAAGAAGAATTAACAACCAGATGAATTAGTTAATGTAGTCTTTCATGGGTATGATGAATCCATGACATAAGTGAATACCCTTGACATTCATATCTTATTTATAGATGGAGGGATATAATGCAAGACTAAAGGCCTTCACAAGACCAGTCCAAGTGGTGAAAGGATTTTTAATTACCGCACATTATATAACCAATTGTTTGGAAATCCCTATAAGTTTCAATTTTATTTTTTTTTAACAGTAACTGGGAAAATTATATATTAAAACTCTGCGAAAAAACGCAGGCATCGAGTACTTTTTGGTTTACAAAATTTGTTGTTAACAAAGTGCTCCCACCTGTGTTCTCCAATCTGTATATGGAGAATAGAGGTGGTGCTATTTATTCTACTAAATCCTGAAGGTGCTGAGTTGGTGAACACCTTACAAAAAGTACCTAGATATAGCTCAAAAAAACATTTCATAGAATTACTTTCAAGTTTGGCCTGGTGCATGTTGTTCTGCCTCTGTTGGAGGCTGGAGGTTGAGGTCCAGATGTGGGCGCTGTCCTAGGGAGGAGGCCTCATCTGAGAGGGTCGTGACAGGAGAAACCGACCAAGATATGAATTTAAGCTCCTCAATTTGTTGCATGAGCGCTTCGCATTCGTCTTTAGTCCTCTGTTGCTCACTCCTGTGTTGAATAGTAATTTCTGTAATGAAGAGTACCTGTGTGGAGAGTGACCGGAGCTGAACTTGTAGTGTTTGGACTGCGTTTAAAACCTCTTCATGCTCCTCGATTGTGACCATTTTTGGAGTTTGCCTATTCATATTTGTTGTGCTTCTTACGTTCCACCAACTGCGTCTTACGTTCCCCAGGTGTTTCCTCAATGTTGATCCTGCTGCTACGTCGACCTATACGCTCACCGGGAATTCTCTCAGTGTTTTTTCTCTCTGTTATGCATTTGCCAAGTCCATGCACCAATTCAATTGCGACATAATCTCTCATGTTCAATTGATTCATGGAATTTAACCAATTCCCCACCGTTCACCATACTTTCGAGCTATGATTACCTCTGATGCCATTATCCTCCACCTCACTTGAAATTAAGGCCCTGTACAAGTTGAACGTCATCATACGCCTTAACTTCTCGTTGCAGAGATCCTTCCCAGGCTCAGGAGTTGTCGCGGGTACAACGATGAGACTTCGAATGCGAACTGAAGAGAGGAAAGGAGGTCAGTGATCGTAAAATATGAAGGGGCGGGTGATATAAGGCAGTGCGAAAATGAAGGGGGGTCGTAATAAAGGACAGTGAGAGCATGTATGAAGGACTAAAGGTGAGAGGGGGCATGTGAAGGGGACTCGTGGTAGGGGAGTGGAGGGGACAGGTGGAGTGAGGGTCGTGTGGGGTGGACGGGAGGAGGTGTCGTCCCCACTCTGAAAATGAGGGGGGGGTTGTGAAGAAAGCTCTTTAGGTTGGGAGAGGGTTGTCCAAGTTGTGTCTGCTACCATGATCCAATTTTTGAGCTGACAGCCCTGTCTAGCATCTTGATGTTTACTTGATTTCATGGTATTGTTGAGTTGCGGGAAATTCCATTTACCACTAGAGTGCCTTGCTTTAAACCAATTGCTTGATTTGCTTGCGCATCTGCTAGTTGATTGTTTCTTCTGAGTACATGGAAGAATTGTATACTAGAAAATCGTTTGGTCACTGTCGCAATTCTTTGTAGGATAACTCTTAGAGACAAATTTGAGGATTGGGATCCTTTGCGAGCATTCTTTATGATTATCTTGGAGTCCCCAATCACTGAAATGGCATGTATACCTCTGTTTTTGGAGAGGAGGAGCCCTTGATATAGAGCGTAGGATTCAGCTTGATAAAACTTGATTTCCTCGTGGGCATATGATTACCCCTCCCACTCCTACCACCCTAAGGTTCCCTTTTGAGGCTCCGTCAAAAAAGAGAATATGCCTCTGGTGATTGTTGCGCCATCTGAGATAATCAGTCTCTTCGTGAAGCTGCCAGTTAGGTCTGGTTGGAGTAGGAGGAGGAGGAGTAGAGGCCGGGGGAAGGTGAAGGGAGTTGATCCATTCAAATTCAAGAGTTGTGGAGGGAGAGGGGAGAAGGGACTTAACTTTGGTAGAGAGGAATTATGTCATTAGTCCTACTGCCTTTTTGGCTACCAGCTTTGGGGGAGTGCGAACATTTGCGAAGGTGGATCGGTTCCAGGCTAGCCATAATTTCCAACAAATGAACTTAGGAAGGGCATTGAACAGATCTTTGAAAAGGGGGTTTTGGGACGTACCCTGATAACTGGAGACCCATTTGATGAGGATTTCTTTAGGTTGAGTTGGCCATCTGATTCTCTCATGAAGATTTTGGAGAGCTGTTTTCCACACTATATTGGCAAAAGGGCATAAAAGGAAGAGATGTTGTGAAGTATTTGAAGCCTTACCACAGAGTTCACACCTGTAAGGTCCAAACATATTTCTTTTCATCAAGTTTTCTCCTGTTAGCAGCTTCCCGTGGGCTAGTATCCAGCAAAAGGAGTTTACTTTGGGGGAACTGTCATTTGTCCAAATAGCTTTCCAGATTTTGTCCTTTGGGAGGAAATTCATTTGAGAGAGAAGTTGTACATATCCTTGTTTGACTATGTAATTTCCATTTCCCCACCCTCTCTTGTCTTTGGAGTCAATATGTATGGGGCCACATCCTTTTAGTAAATTTTGAAGTTGTTTCACAGCTTCTTGCAAGTTGGTTTGCGTATTTGTTAAGTTCCATCCTATCCAGTCTCTAGTTTCCATGTTCCAGGAAGAGATGTCTGCTATGCACTTTTTTCCTTGCCTATCTAGCCAAATTATGAGTGGGCATAGATTCATATGAGTCCAAAGCGGTTGCTTGCCCATGATACTATCTTCTTTTATGAGTATCTTTCTCCCATTCCCTGGGATCCATGTGAGTTTTTTTTGGATGAGGGGAATGGAGGCGGAGAGGAGCTTTCCTACCGGGGATCCTCTACTTAAAGAGTTAATCTAATCTAGGCACCTTAGCCTATCCCCTGATAAATATTTCTTTTTTATTGCTTGTTTCCACCAATCGTTCTTTCCTAAAACAAGATTCCAAAGAATTTTAGATCTCATGGATAAATTGACTAGCATTGGATCCCTAATACTCAGACCTCTGTTTTCTCTGGGCTGCTTGATTTTGTCCCAACTTATTAGATGGAATTTTTAATTGTCTATTTTTCCTCCTTCCCAGAGGAAGCGCCTTATAATTCTAGACATTTCAGATTTGACATTTTGAGGGGCGAGCAGAGAGGAGAATTGGAAGATGGGCAGAGCTGTGAGAATAGATTTTATTAGCACTGTACGCCCTGCTAGATTCAGCCAAAAGGCTCCCCATTGCTCTAATTTATTTTTGAGTTTCTCTAGAATATGTGTCCAGGCTATGTTTGGGATGGCTTTGAGGTAGATTGGAATGCCCATGTATTTGAACATTTTCCATTTCTCAATTAGCGTGAAGCAGAAGATGTTTTCTATTAGAAGAGTTGTTCTCAAGGGGGTGTTCCACACATAAAGATTTGATTTGTTATTGTTTAGGAGTGCTCCTGAAGCTTGTGTGAAGTTTTCCAATGCTATTTGGAATCTCTTAGCCATAACAATGGATGCCCCTCCCAATAGGAGAGTGTCATCAGCAAATTGAGAGTGGTTTATTCATTTCACTCCTCGAGCTATTTTGATTCCTGGTATGACTTTACCAATTCTATCCTTCTCCAGTTGCTTGCTCAACGTTTCGGCCATGATTATATATAGAATTGGGGAGAGTGGGAAGCCTTGCCTCAATCCTCTGGTGCTTTTGAAGAAACTTGTTGGTCGTCCGTTGACCAGAGGTGTTATCCATGGTGTGGTTATACATGTTGATATCCAAGCCATGACACCAATGTTAAAGCCAAACTTTTTCAAGACTGCTATCAAGAAGGAATGCCTTACTCTGTTGAAAGAATTAGCAATGTCGATTTTTACTATCATCCCTTGATCTCCCCTTTCCCTGCTTGAATGAATTGCTTCTTGAACCAAAATTATGTTGTCAATCATTTGCCTTTTTTCCATAAAACCACTTTGGTTTGGGGAGATGAGTTTATGAAGTAGCGATTTGATTCTATTGGCTATGATTTTTGCTATGATTTTGTAGGAAACATTACAGAGGGAGATGGGTCTAAATATGGTAAAGGATGAAGGATTCAGATTCTTTGGAATTAGAGCTAAAATGGTGGAGTTTGTGTTACCCCCAATCTTATCGGATTTCTGGACATATTGTACCATTCTCATGAGATCTCTCTTTATTATATTCCAACACTTTTGATAGAAGTGCGCAATGAAACCATCCAGACCTGGATATTTTTCTATATGAAGTTGTAACAGATATTCATGGAGTTCTTTTTCTGTGACTTCCTGATTAATCATGTAGTTGTCCTCCTGACTAATTAGCTCGGTATATTTTGGAGAAGGATTTCTTGTACATTGATATCTATATTACCATCTTATGTTAAGAACGCTTGAAAATGAAGTTTGGCTTCCTCTTGGATTTGATGTGGGTCATCTATTTTTGTGTCGTCTGCTTTCATTATTTCTTTCACCTCATTCCTCCAAATCCTTGCTTTCGCTTGTCGCTGGAAGAATTTAGTGTTTCTGTCTCCGGAAGTAAGCCAGAGGCTTATGGATTTAAGTCTCCAAGTTTCCTCTTCTTTGTGTAGGATTTTTTGGTAATCCATAAGTTTTGCTGCTCTTTGAGGAGGATTTCATGAATGATTTGTCTCTCTTATAGGCTCCTTTTGTTCTCTTCCATTTCTCTCAGTAAACTTTCTTTTTCTTCTTGGTCTTTTCCTTTGTTTCTTATCACCCAACTTTTTAAAGCCATTTTTACTCTTTTTAGTTTCTTCTCCCAGATGTAATTAGGGGAACCTTGGATCCAACAATTCTAGGCGTCTGAAACTATGTCAAGGAATCATGGCTCTGGAATCCATAGGGGGTTGAATCTGTAATGGATAGGGCCATGGTTTCGGGGAGGGGAAAGGGTAAGGGTGATAGGTATATGGTATGAACCGGTCCAAGGTAATATGTGCAAGCTCGGAAGATAGGCCTCTTCTAAAAAGGAGCTTCTTAGGAGAAAATGATCCAACCGAGCAGTGATGTGTCCCGACCCAAGTCTTCTATTCAACCAGGTGTAACACCCGTTGGAGGGTTTTATGTCTAGCAGTTGATAGGTAGAAATGAGGTCCTCAAGATGCTCTCTTGATGGGTCACAAACGATTGATCCCCCTTTTTTTTCCTTATGATGTAGAGTGGTATTGAAGTCTCCAGCTATTATTAGTTCCTTGGGCTCAATAGAATTTTTGATAATTTGTAGGGAGGACCAGCACTCCACTTTTTCCTGATAAAGGGAAGGCATGTACACATTTATGAGGGTCAGAGTTTTACCTGTTTGTCAATGGAGTAGTGTAGTTTGAATCCAATGTGTCGTAGAGTGTCTGGATGTAGGTCAAAGTAGCAGGGTTTCCAAAGGGTGCAGACTCCTTCGGATGCTCATCTTGTGCTTACTGCTGCACCTCTGCATGTTCGCCATATGTAGCTACTTTCCTGAAGGATTTCAGTATCCTTCCTTTTTGTCTCCTGGAGCAATAGGATTTGAGGGTTCTCTACTTTAATAAGGTCATGTGTTAGCGAGAGCTTGTGCTGGCTCCCTAATCCTCTACAGTTCCAGGAGATCATTTTTATCATTGATTATTTTTAGGGTTTCCCACTTTATGGGGGTTGGATCCGCTTTGCTTCCTGGTCTACCTTATTTCTTTTCTCACGATCTGATCCAAATTTGTTTACTTCCCTATTTCAATTTCCTTCTTGGCTGAAGCTTCTCTTTTATGTAGATTAGTCTTTCTGCCCACTCTTTTAACCAGTGTATCAAGTGATTCAGTCTCTAAGTTTTCCTCCAAGCTTTGTTCTAAACTGCTTTCCGACAGATTAGGTGCTGAGGGAGGGGGCTATGCAGAAGGGGGGATTGAGGATTCAGCGGAATGAAATGAGAAGGGTGAGGGTGAGGGGGGGGTGTGAATTGAGGTGGGTCCTTTCTGGGAGGTTCTTGAGTAGGCATCATGGTGGTTGTCTCAAGTTCAATAGCATTACTAGGCTGGGGAGGTGTAGGAAAACCTCTAGTGGTTGGGGCGTGCCTCTGTTGCTTTTTTTCCCTTGGTTGTTGCAACTTCTCTGCGTTGTTCGTCAGTGTTTTGGGGGGAGATTTTGGACAATGCTTCACGAAGTGACCATACTCATGATAGATCTTGCACTTGAATGGAAGTTGTTCATAGTCAACTTGCTGTAGGTAGTTCCAATTGTCCAGGGTGAGATTAATATCTTCTGGGAGACCTTTTTCTAGATCTACCTCTAAACATATACGTGCACAAGCCTGCAGGCCTTCTTTTGGTTTTTCCTGATCTATGAAATTCCCAAGAGTATTTCCTATAGATTTAATAGTCTCATTATTCCAGTAGTGCAACAAAAGGAAGGGGAGGCGAACCCACATTGGAACTGCATTTGGAATGTCATTTTCAGGGTTAAAATTAGGAGTCTAATTATTGAGATACATACCTCTAGAGCCCATGAAATACGGTCCACTTCTAAAAATGAGATCCCTGTCTGCTTTGTTTTCGAAAAGGAATGCAAAGAAGCCTCTTCCACAGAGAAAATGCAAGAGATTACCTTTCAAATGTGGTTTCCATTTTTTATCCAACCAAATTTCCATTGCTCGCGGGGAGGGCCAGATGCCCATGAATTGACCTATGAGTGCCTGGTCTGCAAATTTTAGGGCGAGGGTCCTTGAAGTTCCTTGAATCCGAACTGAAGGGATTTCTTCCAGTTTTTTTACAAACTTTGGTGGTGTTTTCTTATTCGTTTTTGGAAGGGAGGTTATGAGGGTGGTGAAAGCTGCCACATCTCTGGAGGGGTCGGGAGAGGAAGCGGGAGGCCTCGCGGCCTCACCAGGCGAGGGGGGCATGCGCGCAGGGGGGGGCGATCCAGGGGTTTAGGGTTTTTTTTTTGGACAACTCTTTCTCGAATGTTATTCGAAATAAAGAACAACTTTCAGGACTAAGTACCCCTGTAAGTTTCAATTTGGTGAATGGAAACTTATCATATTTAGGATTATGATCATAATCAAACCATCTTTCCAATTCAAGGATCCATTTTTTTAGCACTTCTAGATTGCAATATTCATTGTAAATGGAAACCTCACTTTTGACATGTCGATGAGATGGCTTGCTGATGGAAATATTGATAACCTTATCAACTAATGAGGTAATTATGTTGGAAATTAATACCACCCTTTTGGAAAGAATGAGTGTTTCCTTGACTCATGTAGTCATTGTCTTGGATGCAGGGGAACATTGTAGAGAAAAATATAATGGACCTCCCAACAATAGATGTAGATCTCCCTTTTAAAGTAACATTTATTTCAAAATAAGGAATAAAGGGATTTCACAAGAGATAAAATTATACTTTTTTCCTAGGCCTTAGTCACAATTTTATACAAAAGAACCCTTTGATGCCGGTAGTTTTTAGAAAACATTGGAAGAAAAAAAACTTTCTCATTTTGAGGGAAACAGAAGGCACACTTTTTATGAGATACCTTCTCATATAACTAAGGCAAACACATTTTTAAAGGTTGAATCACAAAATTCATATGAAATGTATTTTGAAAATGAAAATGTTACCAATGTCAATATGGTTTCCATGCCATCCAACACTTATGTCCTCCACATAGTCACATGTTGACATGCCGCTTACTTAATTCTCCCTACTTCCCATGATGGATAAGTAAGGTTATGGGAAATCTTAGGAGAGGCATCAGTGGATATCATGGTTGGAAATACTTCTCTTGTTTATTCTATAGATATGCATTCTTCAATAATTATTGCATTTGGTAGAAAAGGTTGGATTGCAAAGTTTTGAATAAATGTTGTATGTATTCAAAGTAGATATAAAATTTTGGTTACATGTGGGATATAAAATTGTTACTAAATGAAATAAAAATTTTATTGAAAAATCCATTAGAACTCGCTAGTATGCTACCCAAGTCATCCAGATGACATACATTTTCCTTGGGATTCCATGTGTAGACATGAATTTTCCATGAAAACCTAGTCTACTAGATGTGCCAATGTTATGCAAATAACACTAGAAAACAAATATTCCCTGAAACGCCACATGGGAACAAGATATATCTTAGGGATGTAGATGGTGGAGGCATATTCAAAGATGCATATATATGAATCTTATTGACGTGATTCATAATGAGTTCCAAAAGACACATATCTACAAGAATATATTGCTCAAGTAATAGATCATGCCACTAGATACAAGCACCATTTAGTCATAAGCATCATAGAAATAAATTGATACACTAGGGAAAACATGCATATTGATAGGAAATGGTTGAGCTAGAGGAGTTAATGAATCACTACAACATATATGTTAAATGTATGTGCACTCTATTATATTACACATCTAGGAAGTGTAGATCAAAAATAACAATATTGATTGGCATAAATGATGTGAATATCTCAAAATAAAATTCCTTTTAACAATAATTATGGATTAGAAGAGAAAACAAACAATTGAAAACAAAATCCACAAAAACAAGGAGCAAATACCCAAACCGAAGGTTGGATCAAAGTTATATGATACTAATGATGTGGAATAAACCACTTACGAGTAGAGTTTCCCACCGAAGTGAGAATAAACATATTTGACTACCTTTGTATTTATCCAAACACAAGCTTATATATATATTACATCAAGAAAAAAAACAAATCAATCTTGGAGAGAAATGATCAAAAAGTTCCTAAGAAGTAACAAAGAAATATAATAATATCTCTAGTTGGAGACAAAATATGAACTAGCCATGAGAATAGGAAATCAAGTGGCATTACCACAACAAATAATGCACGCATAATAAAAATAATAATATGATAAAAGTAAACTAATATATACTAAGAACTAAGAATCTTTATCAATAGTGTAGATTTATGTTGTTGGATCCATCAAAGAGATCAAGAACCTTTTATTACTTTCTTCTCCTACTCTAGTGAATTTGCTAATCACTGATAATATTCCCTTCACTATGGCCATCCACGGAGGTCTTGTTTCTACCTGCATTAGTCTAGAGAGAAATGTAATAGTCAAAGAGGTCAAATCACCCTCCCATGAAGGGATTGGAGGCCACTAGCTACAGTCTAATTTTCCCAGGTGACTAATTGTAATTTTAATTGTCTTTCCATTGGATATATTTAAATCAATTATTGATTCCCCTAATTCTACTTCTCAAATGGTAAATTATGCATCTAATTCATGTTCAATTTGCTAATTTGATTAATCTATTTAGGTGAAACTAATAGGTTTATTGTGCTTTCCCTAACATCTTTGTCTAGTATTAGTCTTTACAACTTACTAATAATGTGGTTTGGCATCTCTATAACTAAAAACCCTAACTCTATTGTGTCAACCATACTATAACAAACTCAGGTGGGTATTACCAAGAGAGAATGCCAATGAATAATATTGTAAAACCATTACTACAACATAATATCATAACCCATAGATGTAGTGGAGAAAGTATGAGCCCAATGTGCTACCCTAACATAAAATAAGGAAAGACAATGTAGAATTTGTTATGTAGTGAGTTAGAACATCAAAATTAAATAATTATTCTATAAATCATATGAAGATAGAACAAAAATATGAAACCAATGACTATGATATTCAAAATCCACTCATCACATTAAACACCATTATCACCCAATATCCATATGAACCTTATTTCTCTAGTGAAACTAGATGGTGATCTCCTTTGGTTTTCTTTAGGGTATATCATGAAGATTAATACAACTAATGAAGGAGACATCATATATCGGATTCAAATATTTAGGTTAGGTTTCCTTATTTTTTAAATCTTTAAAAAAATGAAATAAGGGATGAATTCACAAGACTGTGTGATTCTCATATCATTGACCAAAAGAGAGTCAACACATTGTAACATAGGAACCAAGTGAAAATGATTTAAGTTGAAGGTAATATTGGCTTTAAACATGTATATGTATTGATATATTTAGGATAATCAGTATTTTTTTGAACCACATGTAGCTATCAACTGTGGATATTGAGTGAGAAAACTAGATTCATCTTGGTTTATAGATGTGCCTAAAGAAATACATAAATTAGTAAGAGGGTTCATGGAAAATTATACAATGGAATTCAATTGGCTTCCCACACATAAAGATTTACAATTTTACTATTAGGTTCATATGACACCTTGATTGGAATTGATTAAATCGCATACCATTGAGACAAGGTTATTTTTCAAAAAGAAGTATTTGTGCATGCATTTTTTTTAAAAGAGTACGTGTGCATGCATTAATAATTAAAGGTAACCAGTCCTCGAGGTGAAAGATAGTCGGTGATGGAGCGTGTTGTTAAGGCACTCTGTGATGTTAAAGTCACTGGTTCGAAACCTGCGAGGACAAAATATCCAGCCATGTTAAGGGTTGGTGTGGCTCGGGTCGGGTGAAATCCTCGGGTGATTTTGATGGCTTAGATGCCCCTGAATTGTGTTTCTCATCCACATGCTAGTCTCACAGGTCATGGACAAACTAGAAAACAAAAAAACAAAAAAAATTAAAGGTAACCAAAGAAAGTGTGAGGAATCATTAGACCTATCTCCCTTCATTATTTCTCTTCCCTTCATTATTTCTCTTCCCTTCCCTACGTAGGTAAATATATACTTAATAAAATATTTCCAACTTTGTGTTACAAATTTATAAACCATTACAGAATGAGTACACTAGAGCCTTTGGATTTGAATATGTAGCTCTAAGAGTTTCCCAATAAATCCTATGTCGAGCCTATAATTACATGTTAAACAAATATATCCATGATTCTAGTCATATTTGTGACTGGTCATTAATTCAAGTAGAACTAGGATATTTCTAGACAAATTTTAAATGAATCCTTGACGCAAAGGTCACAATCTTCAAAATTGATCCTTATCTCAAGTTAATATCTAATGGAATCAATACAAACCTAATGAATCCACCTAGGAAATAGATAAACCCATGTACGAGTAATACTTTCATTTGTTTGATCAATAATATTGGTCACACTAACTTTGATTCTTATGTCAATGGGGAGGGGTAAGCATTCAATGGTAGAGAACATGAGTTATTATGGTCAATATTGTATTCATTATATTTTTCTTTGGTTTTTTAAAATCTCTTATACATTTATGTTACCATTTTTGGATAGCAAGTTTTTCATACTTTTGATCTAGGTGGATATCGGTGGCCACCTACCTATTCCAACTGGGTCAAAACAGTTCTTTGGCAATTTATTATTTTTAGCAATTTTTGGGGTCCTAAACTTCTAGGACCATTTTAAGGGCCTAAACGACACTTTTTCACAATCGATCACCTCAATGATCATGAAAGGAATGAATGAGCCTCTGAAATGAAGCTCGTTTTCAATACCTTTCCAATGAGCTATCGTGCACCCCAAACGGAGATTGTATGCCAAAGTTGCACCCCCGAGAAGTTGATACACCAAACTACCCAAAACAGGATCCACAAACCTGTTGAATTTTCATCTTCCAGGGTTAGGGTTTTGAATTTTATTTATGTTAAAAAGGCCTTTGGAGCCTCATTGTAACTATCATATTCTTGCAAATGAGAATAGTTGTCACATATCTTCTCATA
This sequence comes from Picea engelmannii, assembly GCA_009831015.1. NCBI lineage: Eukaryota > Viridiplantae > Streptophyta > Pinopsida > Pinales > Pinaceae > Picea > Picea engelmannii. The sequence continues at coordinate 862,710 of ML777060.1, read as the reverse complement.
GATAAGCTGCCACCATTCTAGCAAGTCTTTCACTCTGTATTTCTACAGTTTTGTACATTTCACTCATTAATAGAAATTGTGTATTACTGTATCTCTTTGTTTATGGCTATATCTCTATTATATTATTGATACATCTCTGTACATTTATTTATTATATCTCCGCTCTCATTTCGTGCCAAGAATAATCTGGATCAACGGTATTAGAGCAGGTTGCTCTTGATTATTTTTTAGTGCATGTCCCCGATGAGGTCTGGGTATAACAAGTTGGGTCTCGAGCTTGTCTCACTTGATAAAATTCTCTCACACACGCCCAAGAAACCCTCCATGGTGGAAGAAAAGAAAAAAAATAGAGCAAAAGATTCTATTAACCTATTTCTTGAGCAAGGTCTCATGCGACAGAGGGATGAAATGATGGAGATTTTTTCTCACATCCTTCAACACATGTCGATAATAGCAGGCACATATTCATCCAGTGGGAACTTTGTAGGCACCTCTCCTTTCAAGGTACAAGTTGATTTTGATATTCTCATATTTGAAGGTCAGATAGGTGTGGATGCCCTAGAAAAATGGTTAAATCTGCTAGAAGGTTATTTCTTTGTTCACAATTTTTCCGACAGAGAAAATCACCTTCGCACTCCTTAAGGATCTCCCCCATGTGAAACATTGGTGGGAAAATTACTAGGAGAAAAGTTCCACAGGGGAGTCTAGAATATATGGGGTCGAGCCCACTTGGTATTTTTTTGTGGATGCGGACAAGGAACAATATTACCCTGTTGGTAACTATGATGACCATTACATGAGATGGACCACAATGTTGCAAGAGAGGGGGCAAACAGTGCCAGAGTTCACAAATAATTTCCATACCTTGTGCACCAAGCTGGGTAACAAATACTTCAAGCAACATTTGGTTCTAAAATACCATGGGGATCTACACAGGTACATCCAAACTGAAATGGATTTCTTGCACATCTCATCACTGGGAACTGCCTATCGATATGCTATCAAAATCGAGCAGAAATTTAGGAACCAGAAAAAACGGGAGCTCGGGTCTACAAATACGCAACAACCAAAGTATCGTAAAGACATCCCTAACAACCAACCTCCAGAAAACCAGTCCAAGCCACATGAAAATAAGGGTAACAAAAAGACGAAGAAGGACACTAGAAAGTGGTGTGATTTCCACAAAATCTGTTGGCACAACACTAATGAATGTCACTCAAAACAATCATTGGTGACCGAGATCAAATAAAAGGAACCGAACCCTGATTCAGAAAATAATGGGAGAAGACAGATCATTGATGCAGACCCCACTGCTACTATCGCGACCACAACAATTCAACCAGAATAACTAGTAGATCCTAAAGAGGGGGAGTGCCTTGTTCATTCACAGATGTCGGTGAAGGGGACCCTAGTGCACTTTATTGTTGATAAAGGAACTTAGAAGAACCTCATCTCAGCAGAGGTTGTCAAATAGTTTGGATTGTCGACAACACCACACCCGCAACCATACAAGATTGGGTGGCTTTGCCAGGAACGATATATCCATGTCATCGAGCAATGTCTCTTGTCATATGGCATCAATCCCTTCAAGGATGATATATTATGTGATGTTTCCCCGCTGGATGTCTGTGATATTATTTTGGGCCAACCATATATGTGGAAGATTCATGCTATTTATGAGTCTCGACCCTGTAGTTTCATTGTTACTCCGGGGGGTCATCCCTATAGGATACCAGAGGTACTTCCGATAACTGTCCCACTTAAAAAAATTTGCAAGGTAATATCTCATACTACAACTTTCAACCTCTTCACAATCTGCTCAAAAGGTGAATAGGAGGACATTGTAACCACTGCAGCCTTAGTCCAAGCACCTTCTATCCAACATAAGCAGGTCAACAAGATTGTAGAAAAGAGAAAAGATTCTCTTTGCACATAGTCATCTCATGTATCCAGATTGATTAAAAAGGTCCAACCCTTCCAACATCAAGTTCTCAACAACCTTCCACAAGCCAAGCAACACAACTTCTCTAGCAAGGCAAGCAACTCACCAAAGTTCAGATTCAACAAACGCTTCCCCCTCTCCCTCGGGAACTCGATGCAATGGAGACCATTTCTTCCTAAGGAGGTAAGATTGATCTAGGTGGATATCGGTGGCCACCCACCTATTCCAACTGGTTCAAAACAATTCTTTGGCAATTTACTATTTTTAGCAATTTTTCGGGTCCTAAACTTCTAGGGCCATTTTAAGGGCCTAAATGACATTTTTTCGCAATCAGGTACGCCAATGATCATCAAAGGCATGATTGATCCTGTGAAATGAATCTCCTCATAAATTCCTTTCCAATGAGCTATCCTGGACCCCTGACGGAGATCGTATGCCAAAGTTACGCCCCCATGAAGTTGATACACCAAGCTACCCAAAACGGGGTCCTCAAACCTGTTGGATTTTCATCTTCCGAGGTTCGGGTTTTGGATTTTATTTATGTTAAAAATGTCTTTGGAGCCTCATTGTAATGATCATCTTCTTTCAAATGAGCGTAGCCATCACATCTCTTCTCAGAGATAAGTTGCCACCATTCTAGTGATTCTTTCACTCTGTATTTCTATAGTTTTGTACATTGCACTCATTAATAGAAACTATGTATTACTATCTCTCTGTGTTTATGGTTATATCTATGTTATATTATTGATACATCTCTGTACATTTTTTTATTATATATCCACTCTCATTTCATGCCAAAAATAATCCAGATCAACTTTTGTTGTGGATTTTTGGGTTATTGGTTTGACCATTATCATGGAGATTAAATGATAAGGAATATATAGAAATGAATTTACTAAAACAATAGGTAAGAGTGGTTATTACTAAGGTAGTTTTATCTAGCAAAAAAATGGCATTATGTCGATAATTATTCTATTGGATATTTACTTGGGTGATGGATAAATTATGAAGCATTAGGACCTTCATGTTGATGATATAGGTTTTATCTATCCTTCCACTTATACCTAGATTGGTGAAAAATCAAGATTGTGACTAGGATCATGCACATATTTATTTAACATGAAAGGGTATATGCATCATGAAGGATTATTGTCAAGGACTAGAATCAAGATAATTAATTAGCATTTTAAGTTCTATGGTAGTATATCTAGAACAATGGACTTGTACATGTAATTTATTTAGGGCTAAAAAAGAGATATTGATAATATGGTGAGAAAAATTTTCTTGTAAATCCATTGAATTAATAATTTTTTGTTTGTTATGGATGAACCTGATTATTTTGGCCTTTTCCTTGCTATATGTGGTTAGCTAAGATTTCAATATTATAATTTCAAATCTACCTACGTATTCACCTAAGAACTCCTATCTTTGGACTTGTAGAGTTAGTTGAATGGGTTTTGAGAGATACCATTTTCACACTTCGACCATGAAATCATGGTATATTTTCTTAAGGAAGACACCATGACTTAATTGTAAATACTTCCTTAAGCATTGTAGACACTTCATATAGGTATTGCATTATAGTGTAAATTCATATAATTTTTTTTATTTAATTTACAAATTTATTTATGTTTTTGTAAATGATTTTAATATTTTTTCATTTGTTCTCATTTGAATTAATACATATTATATATACGTAATGAATTTTAAAATCATCCGTTCTTATTCAATCATGTTCACATACAAAAATAAGAGGATATGCTCCTATTGAATTAATTCAACACTAGTATTTCATTTATTGTAGTTCAAATTATTAAATACATAGATTTCATGTAACACTTTAATAATATATTAAATCCATAGATTGCACATAACACTCTAACATATATTAAATCCATAGATGCACATAACACTCTAACATATATTAAATCCATAGATGCACATAACACTCTAACATATACATTAAATCCATAGATGCACACAACACTCTAACATTATTGTACTTTGTTCTAGGTTTAATATATTAGATCCCTAGATTTTCATGTCAAATACATGGCCCTTTTATTTAGTCCATTCTAATACAAAAATTTTAGATATGTACCATTATATTGTTTCCAATATAATAAAAGTTAAATGGATAATTGACACCCTCTCTCTAAAGAAGGTTAATATGTATTCATGGTACCATTAAAATATAATAGAAATCCCCCACCATGTGTGATTTGTTGATTTCCTCACTTTGAAACATTTTCTTGTTGTCATCTTGGACCAAAAGAGCTTGTTGAAATGGTGTTTAATGACATTGGACTGGCCAAGGAAGAAGAAATATTTGATACTACATTATGTGTTTCTAATATAGGTGAAATACTTGTTCTAGTATTTGAATGTGAATGGTTCAATGAAACACTAGTGTTTGAATTTGAATGGCTTGATGAAACACTAGTATTTATATTTGATTGTAAATGGGTGACATCTATG
>ML777060.1:830939-841632 GCA_009831015.1 Picea engelmannii | reverse complement strand
CCCAAAAAAAACAAAAAAAAAAACTTTAAACCTTACAAAATGTTTGCATGAAAACTTGTAAAATTTCATTTTAAGAAAAAACCTTGTCCAATAGCTTTACTTAAAATAAAGAGGGTGAAAATCCCCATCATATAATTTGTTTATCATGCATTGGTAGGAATTTTAAGTTTTAAATGAATGTTTATTTTATATTTGAGTTTCTCTTCATTTTTTGGTTCTAATTTTGTATTTCATGGTTTTTCATGTATTCCAATACATACTTGTTAGTTTTATGAAATGAAAATTATAGTTTTTCAAAGTGGTTTCAATCAAGATTATGGAAACCACAAGGGTGCAGTTAATAGGTACTTATCTTTTTTGTCATTTTGGTATATTTTACCATCAGGAAGCTCATGAAATATCTTGAATATTTGGCCTTACAATTTTCATGCAAAGTGTTTGTAAAAATGTTGATATTGAAGGTGTAAGGCCTCCTGGGACACCAATCGAGTGTGCACGCTCCTTAGGTAGATTCAACGACAGAACGGACAAAGAGAACAATGATGAAATGATCGGTTGGGTGATCAAAGACGTTTGGGTGTGGGAATGAGCACCTTGGGGCATGATGGTGACATGCAATCCCAAGAGGGCACACACCCTTCTTCTCTTGCGATGAATGAAGGAGACTTGGGTTGCATTTGGGCAAGGGAGGGGAAACTTAGGAGCACGGCCAAGTAGTGGACCAGTCTTCCCTTGTAGTATGGGTACACTAGAGGGGTTGAACAACCCCTTTTGCACACCCACAAAGGCTCAAGACAATCGACACAAGGTAGGGCATGAGGCAAGTGGCATCAAGCCTAACAATGGGGTGCGTCGATCCAAGAGACATGTCATTTGATGGGAGTGTTTTCTGAGAAACAGGTACATAGAGGGGCGCGGCAATCCATTGAGTGTGACAATTCATGAAGGGGTGCAACACACCCAAGAGACATGAAGTTTCACACAAGTAACTCTTGGAGTCCATATAAGAGAAAGGGGGAACAACCAAAGGTTACTACATAAGAACAAGTGAAGGAAATTTACATGGATCTATGAGGTTGGGCGTACAAGCAGGGTGCACCTTAGACTGGGACAAGGAGAAATGACAATGGGAATTCTTGGTGTGACAGGACCACAGGTCTAGACAATTCTGATGTATCAGGTAAAGTCGTGAGACTCTCCCATTTGTGTAATTGGGACAATAGTTCCCTCTTTGTAAAATATTATTTTTGTTTCACGATATAAATAAATGAATTAAGGTATTAGGCACCACTGGTGCCACCCACACTATATATGTCTCTTGTGTTTCGCATGTTTTATGTTGTATGCAAAATTGACTAAGTGTTAAACAATGTTAAAAACTTTCGAAGTATATAACTATGTTGCATGGAGTAAGGATGTGACTCATCCATAGACTATAATAGAGTATGGGTATGCTCTAGGTGAAGAGGCACAGTCTGGGTGAAGTATCCTTGGTTGAGCCAAGATTCCAAGGGATAACCATCGCAATGTCGCACGCCCACAATATGCAAAGGTTGGACTTGGGCATGACTCTTTGGGGGTGTGATAGATGGTATCAGAGAAGTTTCACAATGAGTTATTTTGCATAAACAAAACGTACAATATGATAGGCTTCGCATAGTCCAAAATTGGGGTGAACCAGGGTGGTGCGACTCCTTGGCCAGAGACAGATGAAGTCGTATGATGGAAGCAGGCCACAAATGACTCAAGGCAGGTCGAATCAGGTGTCTCACCATGACCTAAGGTAGAAGACTCTTAGTTTGAGCAGTGAACCATGATCTGCAGGGACTTGCAACGAGGTACCTTGGAAACAAGTGGTGGACCAAGGGGCACTTCCACATAGTCTATGAAAGATGAGCATAATGCGGATATGTTGTATTGTGATTCTATTTTTCTTTTTCACTTAACACAGAAAGAGTGCAAAGGATCGGTTTGAAGCAAGTTGTGAAGGATTGGTGCCTTGGGTGCCTTGGGTGGAAATCTTGGAAGCCAAGACCATCAGTTGTGTTTCATGGATCTACTTATAAACAGAAGAACAATGCAATCTCTGGTTGAGTCGGGTTCCTCACACAAATTTCTGAAGACTGAGGTAGAAAAGGAGTTGGGACTTAGATTCTCCCCATGCGAAGCTATTGTGAAGGAAGTAAACTCTATGGCAAAGGCAACAACTAGTGTTTACTCCTTAGTTCACATTCAAATTGATAAGTGGGAAGGTCAGGATAACTTCACGGTGATGCCTATGGATGACTTTGAGGTGATTCTTGGACAAGAGTTCCTAAGGAGAGTCCATTCAGTTCTAATGAAATGGATGGAAAATATGGTTATACTTGATGAACGGAAATCTCAGGTTGTGTGCACAACCATAAGGAAGTCTGGTGGAAAGGCACAGCTTGTGTCTGCATTGAGTATGAAAAGATTAGAAAGGTGGAATGGATCGCATATTTATACATCTAACCAAAGGGTCTCTTTCGTGTACTACTTTCATCTGGTGCATACGAGAGACACACATGGTCATTGGTTTGTGAACATCCTATTCGTCTAGGCTATTCCTAATCATAAATATATTGCTTTGCACCTCGCACTAGATGATGAGAGATTCCTTAATTCTCTCCTTTCAATGGGTCTCCTTCCATCAACTTCAGTTCATCTATTCTTGAATGAATATCTATATTTATATGAGTACCTAGAAGCTTGCAGTCATTAGTGGCAGGTTCTCCCACCATCAACAGTTGGGAATACATTAATGTCTCTTGATTGATGGATTCTTCAAGTCTTTGACCTCAACACCCCTATCCACACTTGTGGAATGTACTTGGTGCATTGACACCTACTTTCATTATTGGTGGGTTATCTCACATTTCTTAACGGTATACGTAAATGACTGGTAATCAAACGAAGTCTCATTGTGCTCGACTTCAACTCCTTTATTTACATGATGTAGACTTGCACCTTCAGCGGATAGTGTATAAGACCTCCAGTTCACAATAGTAGGATCTCATATATGTTGTTGTCTGTCATCAGACCAATACATGTATGACTTTAGTGATCATGGAAGATCATATTGTACTCCATTGTATACAGATATCTTCAGTTGATTTTGAGACTGGACTCCACTGTGTCTTGTTTGTGACTATGACATCCTATGGAATGTGTTCACTTTGTATTTCCTATTCATGGCCATGAACAAATATTTGATATATATCCACATGGATCTGCAGTGTAATTCAGTTTGGCATCCATGTGTACAGAGTCAATATGAATTGTAATATTCTCATGAGTAACTAGTTTTTTTAGTTGGGTCCTCATTACTCCAATTCTGGGAATTATAATGTATTTCATCCATTTCATTTGCTCCTCTGACCTCACACATGGAGGATTAATGTGGTTGCAATAGTAGCTAGAGGTCCAGTGGAAAAGGTCTTGAGAAAGAAAGTGAGGATATCATATTCATATGGATGTCCATAAATAGTCACACACATCAGGATTGATCCAACAGGCTCACTAACCCCTATTTCTTCTTCGAGCTCAGTTGCTCATCCTGAATATCTAAGATTGAGTTACCAATATTTAAGTTGGTATCTTTGGCTCAAGAGTTCAAGGGGAATTCATTAGAGGAACCATTTTTAAGTGTTCACGGCTTACAACTCCACATCGATCAGGTTAGAGGAATGTGTTATCCCCACCAAGTCTTAAGGTCAATAACCATCACTTAGTGATCGGAAGGGTTACACATTCCCATGTCGATCTCTCCACCCACCAAGTAGGGTCTGAACTTAGATAATCACATGGACATTTCGACATGGAATATAAGAGAGTTAGAGGGAATCTGTTATAGCAATTTTTTCCACACTCCATGCATCTTTCTTTGATGGCCTTCCATTTCCCTATGCAGACTCAAGTTCCCCCATCTATCTCACTCCAGAGTCAAAAATTGAAATTTTTGCACATATACATGGGTCATAGTTAGACAGCTCGTGTATACGTAGGTTGGTCCATTACATCCCGCGCACATCAGATTTTGTGCTCAAAAATTAAAAATATTTTGGGTTTCCACACCATGTCATGAGATCCATGATCCTTGACCTTCCATACATTGGAAACACTCTGACCCGACCCTTCAATTCCATTTGGAGGCTATAAATTTATTCATATACAAGCCTTGAACACACACATCATTGAGACCAAAGACACTTTGGAGAAATTTCGCTTCATATTGAATCTACATCCCTTTTTCCCTGAAATTATGAACTTCTTGTGTTCATCCCCCAAGATCTTCCTATCTTGATAAGGAAAAACTCAATTGATCCTACTATTTGTGAGATTTCCTTTGTGGAGGATTGAAGTGGTGAGGGTCGAGCTGGAGGGACTTAGTTTCTCGGTTCCAACATGTGTCGCTATAGAATTTCGTCACCTATGTACTTTTGTTGATTACATTAATAGAAATGTTCTTTTCTCTTCCAATTATATGTTAGAAATATTTACATTAATTTCCATGGGCATATTTGTTATACATGTTAATGGATTGTGCTATTTTATATGTTAACTTTATATATAATTTATATATGCTTGTATATCATGCTTGTTGAGAACAAGTTGCAGGAATCAGGCTTTCAGTCCTGAGCTCAACCGTGGTCTTATTTGGACATCCAGATGAGGTAAGATTCTATCCTTCTCTTGTTATCATTTCTATTTATCTAGCATACGTGATATTAGAGTTGATTTTTGGGTGTCACTCTGTCTATTGTGGTTTACCCCTTTCCATCGATATTTTCCTCGTACCAAGTAGGGTCCAATTCAAGATGACTTTCCTTAGTTGAGACTAGTCACCATGCCCCTTGCTATCTTCCCTAAGAGGTTATCTTTGACAATTGCATCCTGTATCCTATAGCTATAAGTTCACCGTCATTTCCATGAAATTTCCTTCCTCTCAATGCTCTCCTCCTACCTTCGATGGTTCTTCATTAGAGTTTTTTCCTTGTGTTCCTTTTCCATCCCCATGCCAACATTTTCACTTCATGCCTTCAATGGTGCCTTTCTAGAAGCAGTGGCACATGCCCTCACTAATGTCACCTTACAATTATTAGTTCCTTCAATGGTTCCTTTCCAAAATCTTGATAATATCACCTCACCATCATCAGTTCCTTTGATGGTTCCTTTTAACATCATCACCTCATGTCTTCATTGATGTCACCTCACTATAATTCCACCTCTAATTCCCTCACTAGGTGTAGGCTAGCATTTCCAACTTTCACCCTCCCTCATAATAGTTTTTTCCTCTCACCTCTATTTCCTTCAATAGTTCAACCCTAGTGTGGTATCCTCTCACCTCTTGTCTCCTCTCTCTTTCACCTTTGCTTGATTTTTTTTCTCTCATCGTAATTGTTGTCACTATCCCTTCCCTACTTAAGGAAAGTTGTTAACCTTTGTTTTGTAGGAATGTAGCTTTCTTGGGTACTAATATCACCATGTTTACACCTCTTATGTCTTGGCTAGCTTATATCATTGACCCCTACAATTAGGTAAGTACATGTATTTTCCTCTTACTCTCACTCTCATGTTTTCTTTTTGATGTCTCATTCATAATGTAACTATTATATTACTTTCCTGATAATTAGACTTCCATGCATTAATTTCATAGTCTTGTTGTTATCTTACTTGTATAGTAATTATAATTACTCGTATCTTGTTTCATATTCTAATGGTTACTTCTCTTATGTAGTAGTTATATTTACATAACTCTAATTTAATAGTTTAGATAATGCTCTGATTTCATAGTAGTTCAACTTATCTGTATCCCATCCTAACATTCTTTTCTTGGCATCCATTTCATTACTTCTTGATATTTTTCTTCATTCCTTGCATATGCTTCATGTCATACAAATTCCTGCATATGTGTGTTATAGATATTCTATCTAGAACTAATTCTTAGGGAATATGATCACATGCACAGAATGAGTTGGTGACCTGGCCAATATATGACTACCCCTTTGAAGTCAAGACAATTAACTTACGTTATAAACACTAGTAGGATCCCTCAATGCATCATATATTTTCCAATGTTAGTGACTCCAATTTATATCTATCTTATATCCCCTTGTTTCTTTCTTCTCCTTTCTTTCAACTCACTATTGTTCCCATCTTATGGGTAACAACTTTTGCAAGGGGGGATTATGTAGTGTATGGATTTCTCACTTTAGTGTTCACATACACTTACCCATTTGGAGAATAGGAGTATGACCTACTTCTATGAGATTGTTGTATTTGAAGCACCTAATGATGACATCAATACTTCTCTATTGTCCTTATGTGTTGGATCACCTTCCTTGAGTCCCCCTTACCTTGGCTTAGATCTATAACAACTTAGTGATGTCTAGTGATTAGGTAGGGCCCTCACTAACCTTTTCCCTCCAACTTTGGCCTTTGCTTGTTGGTTTGGATCACTTTGACCCTTCATGGCACTCATTTTGTGTATCTCCTTACTCTATGGATCTTATTTGGAGTGCAAATGCCTAATTGGGTCCATAGTTACTTGGGATACTTCATTACTAGTCCCTGACAACCCAATTCCATTTGATTTTTCTATTTAAGGAGTTAAGTCATTCAAACCTTCCTTAAAATTTCTTAGTCTCAAGGAACTAAGTGAACTATGACTTACCTAGAAATATCGCAACTATGTATCACAACACCTGGAATAGAGAGAATGTACCTGGGGAATTTCTCGTAGTATGACCTCATAGACTAATATTGTGTGGTAAAACCATTTGGTTTGGTATCTAGTTCATTCTCTCTAATAGTTAGTATAACATCCATTTATGGGTTTAGTTCATTCCCTTACATATTTAACTACTTCATTCCTCTTTGTCAATGCTCTCTTAAACTTTTATAATCTTCTACCTTTGAAAACCTATGTTGTAGGTACAAAATCTAATTGGTGTCAAATCTTGATCTAGATTCCTAACTCTTCTTCCATGCCATCAATCAACTTGTTACATGTCTTCTGCAACACCTCTACGGGGATCTCTTGTTTTTATCTTGGTTCTAACCTTGAAGGTTTGTTGCTTCATCCTAGGGCATATTCATAGACGTTTTCCTCTCATGCCTTTTACAATTAAACTCCTCCATCTCAAGGGAGGTTCTAAAGAGAGGGAAAAGGAGATATGAACCCTTGTGATGTCACCTTAGGTCACCATTCAACACTTCATTGTTACATTATTTTGTATGGTAGATATAGTGTTATATATTATATTATATTAGAGATCTGGTACAAATCTATTTTGCAACAAGATTGAGTTGTGTGTGCAAGTTTGTTTATAAGGTGCAACACTCTCTTAGAGGCCTATCACGACTCTCATCTTCATTCCAATAATCTTCAATACCTATAACAACACCCATCCAAGTGATTTATTTCCTCTTTCTCTTTGATCCATCTTCAACTCTTTGGTTAATTACCTCATCAAAGGAATGATGATGAATCAATCATAGGTTATTTACTTTCCTTTACTATTTTGTAGTTATCACTTTATTGTTGTTGAGAGATAATCAAAGTATCTTAAATAACCCACAATCACGGATTAACATAATCAACTATAAAGCCTAATTAATCTAGTGGCCTTCATCCATTCTTTTATCTATCTCTCTTCTCACCCTAGCGTTTCTTGATTTTTCCCTAAAAACGAGTGGTTATTCCACTGTCTCATTCCTCCTTGTGGTAGTGTGAATCCATTCCACAAGGGAATTGCTACAATTCCCTTGTCATATTATATTTTTTGAAGCTTTATTATGTATCAATCCTAGTAATAATGGCTCTCTACTCAAAGAATATCTAAGTTTGGTCTTCACCATGCAATTTTGTATTAGGAATTAAAACAAGGTTTTTTTATATTAAATTGATATGTATTCTAGTCAGAAAGTTAAAGTTTCTGATTTAAATCAGTACAGATTCTCAATATGTTTGATTGTCTTTGCAATTATTTATATTTACTCAATAAAAATAAAACAATTTAAAAAAAATTGATCACACACATACAATTCTACACAATACACTTATTTTTTTAACTAGAGAAACCCTCACAAGGAATAAAACTCTAATATGATATTGATCTATATAACAAGTACAATGCTTACAATCATTTTTCTTCTTACTTCTAGAAAGTAAGCAATTAACATGAAAAACTTTTTAGGAAATCTTTGAATTCTCATACAATGTTCTCAAATCTCTTCTATTGCACTTTCTCTCTTGACTATTTTTCTTACAAACCTTCAACTTTCCTTTTAGTTTCGTATATGTGCTTCCCTATTGTTGGCATGCTTGCGATTATTTAAAGGAACTCCTCTAACGTTTCAACTTCTTCCTTTTATGCCTTTCCTATTTAAGATTCAATTACATGTGGTTTGGTTACTTGCCAATTTGTTATCATCCTTTCTTGGCAGTTTTAAAATGCTCTTCAATATTTGTTATCATCCTTTCTTGGCAGTTTTAAAATGCTCTTCAATTTTTGGTGAAGACCTTCTTGTTGGAAGCTACACATGTGTTGATGCCATTGTTGATGCAAAGTCAACATGGAATAAGGGGGGTGGTTATATATTTTGAGGTGGATTACCTATCATGCCTAAGTTACATTTGGCTCCTTTTCCCTCCCTTCTCCTTTTGTTTTCTTACAAATCTTGCAAAATGCAAGTCATATGTGGAGTGCATAAGTGTGGAGGAGTGAATATGCCATCCTCCATTTTCCACATTCTTTCTTCCCAATTAGTAAGATTATTGAACTAAGTTGATAATAATCTTAGTAGTAAGAGCATCAAGGAGAGAAATAATTTGGATATCGCAGCTAATTGAATGATATTCCTTGTGCAATTACAGACGTTGGAAGAGGCCATTCTATAATTGAAATTAATCTATGCAATCTCAACTTGAAAAGAGTTTGCGCTGCCTTTCTTTTATTAAGAACACATGTAGAAAGGTAAGAGAAATTTGGAGTGCATAAAACACAGGTAGAAAGGTAAGAGAAATTTGGAGTGCATAAAACACAGGTAGAAAGGTCAGAGAAATTTGGAGTGTCATGTTCAAGCAGACGAGGAGGTAGATACAAGGGCGGCTTGACTTGACTTTAGAATTCAATGCGGGAATTTTGTGTTGTGAAAGCGCTTTGGCATTCAAACTTGTCGAATAGTCAAAACCACCGACCACCAGGAAATATCGTTCAATCATTTTAGTTTCTCGTTTATGGTTTTAGCATTCACTACTCTACAAAGCGTTAACTTGGTGGCAAGGTGGGCATAACTATGAGGGTTTTGTCATTTCTTGTTTTCCTATTGAAGAGTTGTGACAACTCTCTCCTCTAGTTCTATTTCGTCTATTGACATGTCTTGTTTTGGGGGTCAATGGGCGTTATAGGGCACTGGTGTGGACCTGCTCTGATCCATTGTAACTTTGTTTGTTGCTTCTATTAGCATTGTGTCTTTGCATAGTCTTGTAACTTTGTTCATCACTTCTATTAGCATTATGGCCTTGCATAGTCTTGTACATTGTATTGCAGATATATTTGCTAGCACACCTGATTTATAACAAAGAGGGTTTATAGATATCCTAAATGACGCCTTGTTTTGCTAGTTGTGTATTGGTAATAGTGTTCTCCTTAAAATTTTGCACAATGTCCTTCTCTAGTTTTGTTTTGTCTCTTGAGGTGTCCTATTTTGGAGGTCAATTGGGGTGCCAGGCATTACAGTGAACGCATTAACTTGCTGGCATAAATAATAAAGGAGATGGAATTAACTTGATTGCAAGTGGGCTTAACCTAGAGCTTCCTTATTTCTCATTTAGCATTTCTTTGTTGGAAAGTTTGGACAACTACCTCCTCTGGTTATGTTCTATTTATTGGGGTGTCTTTTTATGGAGGTCAATGGAGGTGGCAGGGTGTTGGTGTGGACCTACTCTGCTTTTGTTGGCATTGTATCATTGCATAGTACTATACATTTTTATATTGAGGACATGTTTTAATGGAGATGTGTTATATTCTTTGCATGTGGACTACACCAGAAGAAAATCAATTAATCACATTAGTTGAGAAGGGGGGCATTAGTCCCCCTTATTGAATGGAGTTGTTTATGTTGGTTGTGGAGCCTGATTATCTTCCTGATGCAGAGGTCCTTTGCTTTCAGCCGTGTTTATACCCCATGAAGTATTTACACCCCAGAAGTATGCACACTCTTCCATGCGGGGGAGTGCAGAGGGGGAGTACCCCCTCTGCGGGGTCCGGGGGGTCTGGGGGCAAGCGGGCCCCCAGCGGGGGTTCGGGGGCAGTGTCCCTCGATGGGGGTTCGAGGGCGAAGCCCCCGAAGCAAAAATTTCCTTATAAAAGTATATTGTAATTTCATTGTAAATCTGGACCGTTCATTATAAGGTCGCAGATCTAACGGTAGAGATTATGTTAGGGTTTTTTGCCCTAGAAGGAAACCCTCTTTTATGAGGGAAATGTATTTTGTGGCTATGTACGAGGGTGAATATTGTATTATGAGAGAGGAGACTGTGAGAGAAAGAAGAGGAAGTTACAGCAGGTTTTGTTGTAGGTTGTATCCCTTCATTTGCTGGATAATAATAAAGGAAGGACCTGGCAATTTCTCTAGTGGACGTAGCCCACACTGGGTGAACCACGTA
>ML777060.1:794409-814397 GCA_009831015.1 Picea engelmannii | reverse complement strand
TGTAGCTGGAGAACATAGGGGGTTGTAGCCTCCTTCTGGTTGTAGCCAGAGAATTGGGGAGTTGGAGCTTCCCTCAGGTTGTAGCCTGAGAACTTAGGGGGTTGTAGCCTCCTTCTGGTTGTAGCCAGAGAATTGGGGAGTTGGAGCTTCCCTCAGGTTGTAGCCTGAGAAACTAGGGGGTTGGATCCTCCTTCCAGTTGCAGCTGGAAAACAAAGGAAGTTGGTGCTTCCAATGAATGTAATTCTTCAAGACATATAAGAAAAAGCATTCCGTGGTTTTCTCTCGATTTGGGTTTCCACGTAAAACACTGGTGTACTGTGTATGTGTATGATTGTTCATTTGTTCATTGCTTATTTACTCTACAGTTATTGGATAATAATTCTTCATTGATATAACACTTGGATTATATGGTTAGATTTCTCTATTACTGATTCACCCCCCCTCTCAGTAATCCAACATAAATGACAAAGAAGTTTACACATAACACAGAGATTTTACCCTAGAAACCCAAACCGGGAAAACCAACATTCCTTGACCGTTCTGCTCTCTTGTTGTATTATTCATTCAGAACAAAAGGTTACATGTCTAACCTTGGTCCACACCTAAGACACAATCGACATCATACCCTCTTTCTTACACAAGAACAACCCTGTAGCCAATTCGGCTTACATCTGCATGGCCAACAAACTTTACACTGATTTCTCTAAAAGATTGATCTAATGATTAGCCTTTACATCATTACAGCATGCCTTCTTTATAGGATTTACAGTATGAAAAACCCTAAAGAAAAGGAGCCCAAAAACGATTACAAATCCATGCAAATCATTGGCTACAAATCCCGCGAATCTCGGGATTCTGTCGTGATTCTGTTACAATTGACTACTAAGTCAGATTACCAGTCCTCTGCCATTTGGCCTTCATTTGGTCTTCAGTTGGTCTACCACGTGCCTTCCTATCTACCTCTTGTCATTCGGCCTTGTTGTCGATATCTTCGACTTCGACTTTACCTGGTCGACTACCTTGAAATTTGACTTGTTGTTGATCCACCTTGACTTTGAATTATTGTTGATCCACCTTGACTTCGACTGTTAGTCGATCCATTGCGACCTTCACTACAAATAATATAACAACCCAACATTCTCCCAATTATTTTCTTCTTTGCTAAAACTGAGAGATTCCTGAAGTTTTGTTCACAGACCCAAGCAAACAATGCCCATTACCTATATGCACCAAGAGAACTTCACAACTCTCATAGACTTGGTAAAAGAGTCTGTTATGTTTTCCAATGTGTCTACTTTCTCCAACAACACCTTGTTTCTTTCCACCATGTCTCTCACAAAATGGTATTGTACATCAATATGCTTATTCTTTGAATGATAAGCAGGGTTCTTTTCCATAAATATTGCGCTTTGACTATCGCAACTTATCTTCATAGATTTTTGTTCAAACCTGATGATCTAGGTGGATATTGGTGGCCACCCACCTATTCCAGTTGGCTCCTCTTGTGCATTTGTTTTTCAACATGTTCTTCTATACTTCTTTGTAATCGTGGGTTCTACACTTTTGGGGTTATTTGATTCCCTACACATCCTCCAGGTGGATACTGGTGGCCTCTCACCTAATCCAACTGGATTATTTTTTATGTTTTCATGTCAGCGCATCGTGTTGTACTTCTAGGGCCATTTTGGGGCCCTAAACATTGTTTTTTTGGCTCTCCACAGTCAAAATATAGACGGAGTCACAATTTGATGGTGGAATGTGTATCTCTCTGAAATACCTTTCCAACAGGCTATCACGCGCCTAAAATGAAGTTCGTATCTAAAAGTTACGACCTCGGGAAGTTGAGGTACCAACTTACCCATAGGGGCCCACATGACTTTTGGCGTTTGAGCTTCTAGGGTTAGGTTTTTGGATGTCTAAGGTTTTGGAATTCATGAGTAATATCAAAAAGTCCACTGGAGCCTCATTGTAATCATTCTGCTCAGACGGATGCATGTAGCAACCACATCTCTTCTCAAAGATAGCTACCACCATTTGAGCAAGTGTTTCAGTTCTACAGTTTTACAGTTTCAACCTATTTCATTTATTTAATAGAAGATATTGTTCAATGGATATCTATGTTATTATTCATATCTCTATGTTTATTGTATTCAGTCTTTAATCAATTCGTTCTTCTCCTAAATCTAGATTAGTGGTATCAGAGCGATCTTCTCTTCATTTATTTTTCTTCGTGCATGTCCCCGACAAGAACCGAGTACAAGAAGTTAGGACTAGAACGAATCGAGTCGTTGCAAGATCAGTTGCGTCGAGCCTGACAACAACCCATGGTGTACGAAAAGAAAGATGATGCAGCAGGAGATCCTATTAAAATGTTTCTCTAGGAAGCCCTCACGTGACAAAGGAATGAAATTATGGACAACTTTGCGCAGATCCTTCGACGACTGCCCATAGGAGAAGCATCTTCATCAAGAAGCCATGAAACCCCCTTCAAGGTACATGTAAATTTTTATATTCCATTATTATAAGGATTGATAGATGCAGATGTTGTAGATAAATGGTTGAATCTGGTCGAAGGGTATTTTCGGTCCACAATTTTTCTGATAGGGAAAATATTACTTTTTCACTCCTCAAGGTCATCCCCCATGTTAAGGACTGGTGGGATACTTACTCTGAGCAAAGGTCCGTAGAGGAATCTTCAATATTTGTGGTGGCCCCTATATGGGATTCCTACCGGGACACCATTAAATAACAATAATACCCTGTTGGAAGCTACGAGGACCAGTATACCATATGGACCACCCTGCGTCAAGAAAGGGACCAGAGAGTACCAAATTTCACCAATATTTTCCATACCCTGCGCACCAAATTGGGTATCAAATACTATGAGCATCTGGTGCTAAAATACCACGGTTGTTTGCATAGATACATTCAAACAGAAATGGAGTTTCTGGGCATCGCCTCATTGGGTACAATTTATAGATACACTGTCAAGATTGAGCATAAATTTAAGCAGAAGAGGCGAGAGTTTGGATATGCAAACTCCTCACAGCTGAAGCAGGGAAAAGGCAGCCCCAACCCACACAACAAGGGACCAAGCCGAGATGGTCACTCTCAAGACAACTAGTCCAAGCCACAACACAAAAAGGGAAATGAGAAGACGAAGAAAGGCATGAGAATGGTGTGAGTACCATAAAATCCCTTGGAACAACAATGAAGAAATCCACTCCAAGCAGTCACTCGTGACCAAGATGAAGGCTTCTGATTCGAAGGCCGATTCTGATTCTGAATCAAATCTTGAAGGAGGGCAGTGGATTATCGATGCTTAACCTATTTCCATGGTCGCTACCACCAAAATCTGACTAAGAAAACCAAAAGAACCAAAGGAAGGGGAACACCTATTTCACTCATAGATGTGGGTAAAGGGGCCTTCTCTTCATTTCATTGTCTATAGTAGCAGTCAGAAGAACCTGATTTCAGCAGAGGTCATCAAGCAGTTGCACCTGCCAACGACATCGCACCCGCAGCCCTACACCATCGGTTGGCTTCGCCAAGGAAGAGATATTTGTGTCATCCAACAATGTCGTCTACCTTACGACATCAAGCCTTTCAAAGATGAGGTATTGTGTGATATTGCTCCCCTTGAATTTTTTGATGTTCTTTTATGACAACCATATTTGTGGAAGCATCATGTTATGTATGAGTATAGACCCTACAGTATTATTATTACTTTGGGTAGACAATTGTACATGATACAAGAGGTAGTGCCGCCTACCGCTATTTCTTTGATCTTTGCTAAGAAATGTAGTAAGGTTGTTTCACAGACCAAGAAGTTCGTATTATTTGTGATCCGTGCTCACAGTTAGAAGAAGGTCATTGCCACATCTGTGGCCTCTACAAAGAGCCTCTCTTTGTAGAAAAGCAAGTGGACGGGATCGTGGAAGAATACAGAGACATCTTCTCCTCACCCATCGAGGTACCAATGCATTGCCAAGTCAAGCATCCAATTGATTTTGCCCCTAGTGCACCTCTACCTAATGGACCAGTCTATTGTCGCTCATTGATGGAAAATGATGAAATCAGGCGTCAGATCCAAGAGCTTATTCAAAAGGGGCACATTAGACCCATCTCCTCCCCTTGCAAAAGCCCAATTGTATTGGTTCAGAAGAAGGACAAGACTTTGTGACTCTACATTGATTATAGATCCTTAAACAAAATCACAGTCAAGAACCGGTACCCAATTCCCATGACTGATGACCTTCTTGACCAACTCAAGGGTGCAAAGTTCTTCAGCAAGATTGACCTAAAGTATGACTACCACCAGGTTCCCATCAAACCAATTGATGTATGGAAGTCAACCTTCAAATCTAAATAAGGTATCTTCGAATGGTTGGTCATGCCCTTTGGCCAAACAAATGCACCAACCAAAGTCCAGAATTGGAGTACGGAAGAGAGTTGGGTTTGATATTTCAAAACCCCAAATTCTGGAATTGCAAAGAGATCACATTCATTGATCTCGAAGGGACAAATCTGGTCCGTAGATTTGAAAGGCGTAGATCTGAACCGTTAGTTCAAACAATATTGTCAAGATTGGGGGATCGATGATCCTGTATTATTTTAGGGATAGGATTTGTGCGGACTTTAAAACGTTGAGGGCAGGCCGAGATCTAGACTGTGGTTTCGCCAAGAGGAGACGTGGAGGTTCGAGGAGAATTTTGGGCCAAAAAGCAGTTTGATCCCAAACTGTTGTTGATCGCACCCGAGATCGCGTGGTCACAAGGAGGCACCGCCCAAGGTCATATCAAGAGGGGGCTCATCAGAAAAAGAGCTAATGCTCAGTACTCTGAGATTTTGCAGTAGAGCGAAAGGGAAGGTCGCGGGTGCTATCAGACCTGCACCAAGAAGCCGAAAGGGCCTGTGTTTAGATACATAAGGGAACCATTAAGGTTCTAGAGAGTCATTGGACTCAAGAATCGAAGATCCTTGACCGAGAGGTCGTGTATCCCTACGGGTGAGTAGGGGGGTTGCATCAAATATGCATGTAATTTTTCCCAGATAATAAAGGAAATGAATGGAAATATGATTCATTTATACTTAATTGAACATCTGCCACCTATAAAGAGGTGGGACATTATTTTATATTGTTATGACATGTGACCTGCCATTCCAACTTAACGACCATGATGGCTTCCTCTTAGCAATAACCCCCTTGTGTGGATGCACCAACCCACAAGAGGCGAACATGTCACATGGGGGAATCAAACCTTGGTAGGGTAATAACAAGACCTTGCTTTCACCTACTTGGCAAATGTAAAGATCCGTGCAATTGTTTTTCTGATTTCTCCCTTAATTTTTCCTCATGAGCCATTTGTCAATATTTTGGATGCCAATATTTTATACAACAGTAAAGAAGTAATGACAAAAAATTAATTGACAACAGATTTAATATCCTAATATATATCAGCAAAACAATATTTGAGACTGATCTTTTATTGCTAGTTTCAAGAGGGAATACATACACAACAGTCAGCTTACAAATTGTTTAGATATGACCTTGCTTAATGATGCTTGTTATAGGTCTTATGTAAGAGAGTTTGAATGCTATAGAATTGCTGAGAAGTTGAATCGTTCCCCTCTTGGCCACCAGAAATGCTTGGGTTGTCACCTACAAGCCCACAAGAATGTTCTTCCAGGAATACATCCTCTTATTAATAGAAATCTCTCCCCACTAATGGGGATATCAGTTATAGGTAATGGGTATTACGCCCAACATCAAAGAATAAACCCAATCGATGATGATAACTCAGACCATATGTGAGATTTGTTGCCCCACACATACAATTCAACCCTGCATAAGGAAAAATCGGCCATAGAAGAGCCACTAACCCAACAAATGTGAGATTCGACCCCCAAGTCTAATACAAACGTCCAACAGTCACAAATACTCCCAGCAGGATGATAAACTATTGACCAACAACTCAAATCGTTCCCTAATGCTCCCAATACTCACCCAACAAGAGGCCACGAGTAGAATAATGTTGCCTCTCTGACTTATTTGTGCCCAACAATCACAAAAGGCACCCAGAAAGAGAAGAGTTGAAGAATAAGGAAGAATACATACTTTGTCTGTCACAACACACCATTAAAGAGGCATCCACGGCTCATGGAAGGTTTGTGAAAATAAGATTTGTGGGTACTGAATATTTGTAGGTGGTAATCATTTTATTTTCTATGGAGCTTAAGCATTTTTGGGTTTTCTTCAACCGAGTAAGAGGAACGAAATTCCTCCAGAGACATATGGCACTTGTTACATAAGTCACAACCACAAGCTATAGGAGGGATCCTGGTGATAAACCATGAACATAACATAAAAGAAGGGCGAAATACCTCTAAAAATTCCCATGTCTAGAAAATAGGGTGAAATACCTCCGAAAAATTCCATGCTTCAGAAAATTAGGGCGAAGGGAGGATCCAGTTCGAATTTGACAGGGAGAAAATATATTTCCCCGCTCTCCTCTCAAAAATACCAGTGGGCGAAGGGTTTTTGATATAATATTTTTAAAATAAAATTGGGGCTATATATATTTAAATCCTTCAAAAACTTATATAGAAATAATTCACCCAATCAAAATTTGATACCCTTTAATTTCTCCCATGGGCGAAATTTCACCCCTAAAATGTTCTATGTTTGTTTAGTAGTTGCAATACTCTCTTGGAGGCCTATAAAAACTCTCATCTTCATTCCAATAATCTTCAATACCTACAAAAACATCCATCTAGGTGATTTATTTCCTCTTTCTCTTTGATCCATCTTCAACTCTTTGGTTAATTACCTCATCAAAGGAATGATGATGAATCAACCATAGGTTATTTACTTTCCTTTACTATTTTGTAGTTATCACCTGACTGTTGTTGAGACATAATCAAAATATCCTAATTAACCTACAACCATGGATTAACATAATCAACTATAAACCCTAATTAATCTAGTGGCCTTTATCCATTATTTTATCTATCTCTCTTCTCACCCTAGGGTTTCTTGATTTTTCCCTAAAACTAAGTGGATATTCCACTCTCTCCTTCCTCCTTGTGGTAGTGTGAATCCATTCAATTGCTACAATTCCCTTGTCATATTATATTTTTTGAAGCTTTATTATGTATCAATCCTGGTAATAATGGCTCTATACTCAAAGAATATCTAAGTTTGGTCTTCACCATGCAATTTTGTATTAGGAATTAAAACAAGGTTCTTTGATATTAAATTGATCTGTATTCTAGTGGGAAAGTTAAATTTTCCCATATAAATTAGTATGGATTCTCACTATGTTTGATTGTCTTTACAATTATTTATATTTACTCGATAAAAATAAAACAATTTAAAAAAAAATTGATCACACATACAATTCTACACAATACACATATTTTTTGAACTAGAGAAACCTTCCTCACGAGGAATAAAACTCTAATATGATATTGATCTATAATAGGTACAATGCTTACAATCATTTTTCTTCTAACTTCTAGAAAGTAAGCAATTAACTTGCAAAGCGTTTTAGGAAATCTTGGAATTCTCATACAATGGCCTCAAATCTCTTCTATTGCACTCTCTCTCTTGACTATTTTTTCTTACAAACCTTCAACTTTCCTTTTGGTTTCGTATATGTGCTTCCCTGTTGTTGGCATGGTTGTGATTATTTAAAGGAACTCCTCTAACGTCTCAACTTCTTCCTTTTATGCCTTTTCCATTTAAGATTCAATTACATGTGGTTTGGTTACTTGCCAAATTTGTTATCATCCTTTCTTGGGAGTTTTAAAATGCTCTTCAATTTTTGGTGAACACCTTCTTGTTGGAAGCTACACATGTGTTGATGCCATTGTTGATGCAAAGTCAACATGGAATAATGGGGTGGTTATATATTCTGAGGTGGATTACTTATCATGCCTAAGTTACATTTGGCTCCTTTTCCTTCCCTTCTCCTTTTGTTTTCTTACAAATCTTGCAAAATGAAAGTCACGTGGAGTGCATAAGTGTGGAGGGGTGAACAGGCCACCCTCCATTTTCCACATTCTTTCTTCTACATGATGACATCATGTAGAATCTGGAGGTATGCAGGGTTAGTCACATCATACTTTTATCCTACATAAACAAGTCCTAGATGCTTAGACTTTGCATGCTTGGGATCTCTTCTTGCATGAAATACTCAAACAAGAATACCTTTGGAAAATTGAAGTCAATAATTATTTATTTAGATTGTGCTATATTTCAACATGTCCTAATTTTTGAAGTCATTGGTGTCACACTTCAACAAAAGAAAAAGGCATAAAAATTTCCAAAAGTTTAGCCTTTGCCCTTTTTTATTCTTCAATTTGATATCAAGTTAGTTTCTCAAGATAAAAAATGAAAGAATAACAAAACTAATTGGTAGTGCTACATTGTTGATATGGATACATGCATGACTAAGGAGTCAACTCTTCTAATGCTAGTTTCCACACCTAATTGACCCTTTGGTAGGGTGAAGAGGAGGCAAGATTCATATAATTTAGACTAAGAAAGGAACTAGTCCCTTTGACCAATGAAGATGATGCAATGCAATTAGCACTTTTTGAGACTTGGTCATTCACAAATCAATGGGATGAATTGAAATAAGGAAGAAAAAGAATACCTTGTGAATTTGTAAATCCTTAGTTTAGGATTTTAGAAAAATACATCTTTTTAAATATGGTAGAGAAATGATGCCAATATGTAACCCTAGACATGCAAAGTTGTAATTAAACATTTAGATTCATATAGATTTTTGGGGTAAAGTTGAATATCTAATTTTGAATCTATCTACATTTTATATAAAGATAAAAGTGTTCAATATTGTTGTATTCTAAATATATAGGTGATAATAATAATAATAATCTATTTTTAAGGTCACGGCTAAATTGGTGTATGAGACCACCTCCGCCAAGCGAGACACCAAATTGGTGTTTGGCTTAATAATAATATTATTATTATTATTATTATTATTATAATAAAATAGATTATTATTATTATTATTATTATTATTATTATAATAAAATAGATTATTATTATTATTATTATTATTATTATTATTATTATTATTATTATTGGTGATAATAATAATAATAATAATAATAATCTATTTTTAAGGTCACAGCCAAGCCAGACACCAAATTGGTGTATGAGACCACCTCCGCCCAACGATTTTACTGGTAAAGTCTACGAAGGTATACATACCCTACCCCCCTCTAGATTTGAACTTGTGACCTCTTAAGAGGAAACACATGTTCTTAACCATTAGGCCCACTCATGTATATATAGAGTCATGTACATATTTTTCTTAAATTTTTTCATTTTAGTGATTTAGGGATGGTTTTGTCTAGCTATTTTATCAAATGGTTCTTTTAGCCGAAATCCGGTGATATAAATTTATACGAATCACTATGTTTGGTTATTCATAATTCATTTTTGAATGCAAAAATGGATTTAGCATACTAAAAAACTTTTGGGGCAATCTAAATATACAAAAATAATCACTCAAATCTACGAATCTAACCATTTTTGTCTCGATTTCGAGCAAATGTCCCTTGAAAAAATCATCATTTAGTAGAACCTTTAACATAAGGCTTAGGAATTTCAAGGATTTCATTTTTAGTGATTTAGGGATTGAGCAATATATGGTTTAAAAAAAACACAAACAAAAGAAAACAAGAAATCGTAAATAAACAGTGTATTGTTGTGTCGTGTATTGATGTGTTTAAACATTTACTAACATTCCTGGAGTCTATAAGATGTTTTAGTGGCATTTCTCCATAGTAGATGTGTAATTCAAAAATATTTTAATAAAATATCCGTAAAAGAGATTGATTTTTCCTTCTTTCGATAAAGAGTGAGCATGTTGGGACCCTGCAATCATTGTGAACCGTCGATCGACGAACAAATCGGTATTGGCCGGATCATGACCGTCAGACATAGAAAAGTTGTTAGGTGGATAGTCGTGAGTTCCTTTTGAAATCCGTGAAGTAACAGAGTCCTTCTATACGGTCGATCTGAGAGAAAGGACACGTGTTGACAGATCATCGACTTCAGGTGTAATCACTCTGGGAGAAAGCGAGTGATGAGAGGTTGAAACTACCGAAACCCGAAGAGCCGAAGTGATTTGCAATCATTGATCTACGTGAGACACATGTCGACAGATCGTCGACTCCGGGTGTAAGCACTCCGGAAGGAAGTGAGTGTGAGGAGGTTGACACTCTCGAACCCGAAGAGCCGAAGCTTATCTAGGTCATCCAAGCTAAAGGGAAAAGTATCATCAGATCCTGCACTTCGAAGGAGAGTCACTCCGGGAAAAGGGGGAGGTGTCGAACAAGAACTCTCGAAGGCTGGAGAGCCAGAATTCATCTGATTCATCCATCAGCTGAGGACAGGTATCAGTAGATCTCCCATTTCAGGAGATAGCCACTTCGAAGGAAAGTGGGTTCACGCGAGTAAGGACTCTCAAATGTCAAAGTTCTGAAGTAGATCGCAGTCGTCGATCGGGAAAGACGCGTGGCGCTCGATCCATAACTCCGGGTACAGAGTACTTCAGAAGAGAAAGGTGTTGGAGTATTTGAAACCCTTGAAGCCTGAATAGCCAAAGTGATTTGTAGCTATCGATTCGTGGGAGACACACGTCGATAGATCGCTAACTTCGGGTGAAAGCATTTCGGGAAAAAGTGAGTGTGGAGAGGTAGAAACTCCTGAACGTCGAAGTCCCTAAGTAAACCATGATCGTTGATCGAGAAAGAGTGTGGCGCTCGATCCATAACTCCGGGTACGGAGTACTTCGGAGAAGAAAGGCGTTGGAGTATTTGAAACCCCTGAAGCCCGAATAGCCGAAGTGATTTGTAGTCATCGATTCGTGGGAGACATGCGTCGATAGATCGCTAACTTCAGGTGAAAGAATTTCAGGAGAAAGTGAGTGTGGAGAGGTAGAAACTCTTGAACGTCGAAGTCCCGAAGTAAACCATGACCGTTGATCGGGAAGGACGTGTGGCGTACGATCTTTAACTCCGGAAGAAAATGCTCCGGGAGAAAAAGGTTGTAGAAACATCTGAAGTTCCCAAATGCCGAAGTCCCAAATGAAACTAAGTTGTTGATTTACAACGGACATGTGGCGCTTGATCTAGAACTTTGGTTATGGAGTACTTCGGGAGGAAAGGTTGTGTGAGCGTCCGGGGACTCCCGAACGTCGAAGCCCCGAAGTGAATCAGGACCGCCAAAATCCCCAAGGACACGCGGTGTCAGATGGTGCACTTCAGAGGATTAGTACTTTGGAGGTTTTGCGAGGAGGTACTTCGAATTCCTCCAAAGCCCGAAGGCTCGAAGCCATTGATGGTCATTGATCTTGAGGGAGAATAGGAATCGTCGATCTCTTCACGCCAGTTTGGAACTTCGCCACTTCAGAGTTCGGAGGAATTAACATGTGATGAATAAAAAAATCCCGAAGTTTTGAAGCGTTGGAATAGACGCCTATGGCCTTGGCATTTAGTCATAGCCCGTGGTCATATGCGATGGTCGTCGAAGAAAAGGGGCTCATATGCGATGGTCGCCGAATAAAAGGGGCTAGGCCCCGATTTCCAAATTAGAGACCATGGATAGAGGATTTGATTTTGAAAGGAGATCAAAATTTTTACGCCCCGCCATGAGTATTTTACATATGCAGAGTTGATCACATCATACTTTTATCCTACATAAACAAGTCCTCCATTTTCCACATTCCTTCTTCTACATGATGACATCATGCAAAATGTGGAGGTATGGAGGGTTGGTCACATCATACTTTTATCCTACATAAACAAATCCTAGATGCTTAGACTTTGCATGCTTGGGATCTGTGATCTCTTCTTCCATCAAATACTCAAGCAAGAATACCTTTGGAAAATTGATGTCAATAATTATTTAGATTGTGGTAGATTTCAACATGCCCAAACTTTTGAAGGCATTGGTGTCATACTTCAACACAAGAAAACAAAACAAGAAAATTCTCATTTTTACTGATTTAGGGATTTCAGGGATCTCATTTTTAGTGATTTAGTGATTTCAGGGATTGAGCAAAATATGGTTTAAAAAAACACAAAAGAAAACAAGAAATCGTAAATAAACGGTGTATTGTTGCGTTTGAACATTTACTAACATTCCTGAAGTCTCTAAGATGGTTTAGTGGCATTTCTCCATAGTAGAATTGTAATTCAAAAATATTTCAATAAAATATCCGTAAAAGAAATTGATTTTTCCTTCTTTCGAAAAATATGAATGAAAAAAATTCACATTTACGGTTATATAGGAGAGTAAGAAAGAAACTAAACTCACCCGGAAAGAGCTGTTGCTTATAACCGCGCTTACTGATTTTTCTTTTACAAATTACAACCACGGCGACCAGCACCACCGAAATAACCGCACCACCAATGATCAATCCCATAATTTTATGCTGACCCTTTCCTGCAGCAATTAACAATGGGCATGACTAAAGTGAATTAGCAAATGCTTTGAGATTTTCTCAGTAATCTAAATATGCATAACAATATTACCTTCTGTCGTCCTTGATGAACCAGTGGGAGATACACGAGGACCACTTGAGAGCAAAGGGACACCATCACCGTAAAACTTGTCCCTCCCAAAACGAAGCATGCAGTTCGCATTATTGGCTTCTCCGTTGTTGGTTCCTTCGATGGTTCCGGATGGACAGAAGCTCAAATTTGTGTAGAGAATGTTAAGGCACTGACTACACTGACTCGTATTAAGGTCTCTCCAACATTGAGCCAAACTATAAATCCCATTCTCATTAGAAGTATTGTAACCCACATTACTGGACACAGCATTCTGCGTAACCGTGGTCAAAAGAGAGGCAGTATTCCAATCCAAACTCCTTGCATCTGCAGCTGTGACGTTTATTGTAGTGTTATCGCACGATACAGTAAAGCTCGATAAATCTAATTGTGAATAGAAGTTGAGAGTGTCATATCTCATAAAGCATCCCACGAAAGAGATCCATCCGAATCTCGAACCGTTACAGTCTGCAAGAAGAAACTTTGTGGCTTCTGAAGCGCATGCCCGACAGGTAGAGGCATTGAGGTCTCCCCTGCACTGAGCAAGACCGTAGATCTTATCTCCATTCTCTCCATAACTTGAAATATTGTAGCCCGTCTTGTTAACGTTCTCAACCAATGAACTCAGAACCATCTTCAAGTTTCTTTCCAAAGCACTTCCACTCCTGATAGCATCACCACCGCAATCGAAGCTTTGGGGATCAGTAAGATCATCGTACTGAGCTGATGCTGATGTTAGTAGTAAGAGCATGAAGGATATTGTAGGTAATTGAATGATATTCCTCGTGCAATTACAGACGGTGGAAGAGGCCATTCTATAATTGAGATCAATCTCTGCAATCTTAAGTTGAAAAGAGTCTGTGATGCCTTTCTTTTATTAAGAACACAGGTACAAAGGTAAGAGAAATTTGAGGTGCATAAAACACAGGTAGAAAGGTAAGAGAAATTTGGAGTGCCGTGTTCAAGCGGACGAGGAGGTAGAGACAAGGGCAGCTTGAGTTGACTTTAGAATTCAATGCATTATGAGGTGTATATGTGGGAATTTTGTACATTCAAAAATGAAAAAATAGCTGTGAAAGCGCTTTGGCAATCAACTCTACCTTGCATTCAAACTTGTTGAACAGTCAAAACCACCAACCACCAGTAAATATCGTTTAATCATTTCTGTTTCGTCGAACTAAGGGTTTTCTACTCGCAATTTTTTAACTGAGCTTATTAGCTTATTTTATAGTTGGGAAAAAATTGGGGGTAAATATCTTCTGAAAAAATTATCATTTCTTAGAATATTTAGCCTACTGCATTTTCAGGGTGTTGATTAGTTGTTTTATTAAATTCCTCGATATAAATTTATACGAATCAGTATTTTTTGTTATTCAAAATTCATTTCTAAATCAGAAATGGATTCAGCATGTTGAAAAACTCCAAAATGATGTTTCAAACCTACAAATCCAACAATTTCTAACCAAATTTCAGATAAATATCTCTTGAAAAAATCATAATTTCATAGAACCTTTAACTTTTTTTTTTTTTCAAAATCGACTAAGATTTGTTTATTTATTTTTATGTCCCTTGGTGGACATATCGTTGTCACGCCATGTCTATTAAAATCGCTGTAAATAGGTTTAATTCTCCCTCCACCCAAACTTTACTAGGCATCTCCTAAAATTAGTTATGTTATTTTCTTCATATTCGATTTTCCTACATTGTCATTAGCTATTGAGACGATGATGTAGGCCTTACGTTTTGTCATACGCATTCATTGCCTCCGTTATGTTGGTGGCATTAACTTGGTGGTTTTTAGTTTCTAGTTTATGGTTTCAGCGTTCACTACTCTGCCAAGCGTTAACTTGGCGAAAAGGTGGGCATAATTAGGAGCTTTTTTGTTTCTTGTTTTCCTATTGAAGAGTTGGGACAACTCTCTCCTATAGCTATATTCCGTCCATTGTGGTGTCTAGTTTTGGAGGTCAATGGGGAGGTTTATGGGGATGGTAGCATAGTGGTGAAACTTGATTTGCTCCATTGTAACTTTGCTTGTCGTTTTTATTAGCATTGTGATGTTGCATAGTCTTGTACATTGTATTGTAGGTATACTTTCTAGCACACTTGATTCAGAGCCAAACCAAGAGGGTCTATAAATATCTCAAGTGGTACCTTGTTTTGTTAGTTGTGTAATGGTAATAGTGCTCTAGTGACAATTTTGTTCAACACTTTTCTTTAATTCTGTTTTGTTTATTGAAGTGTTTTATTTTGGACGTCAATGGGGGTTGCATGTAGTGCAGTGAATGCATTAAATTGGTGGCATAACAATAACGGAGAGGGAATTAACTTGATGGCAAGTGGTTTAACCATGAGCTTTCTTGTTTCTCATTTATCATTTCTTTGGACAACTACCTCCTCTGGTTATGTTCTATTTCTTGTTTCTCATTTATCATTTCTTTGTTGAAAAGTTTGGACAACTACCTCCTTTGGTTATGTTCTATTTATTGGGGTGTATTTTTATGGAGGTTAATGGAGGTAGCAAGGTGTTGGTGTGGAACTAGTTTACTCCATTATGATTTTGTTTGTTGTTTTTGCTGGCATTGTAATCTTGCATAGTCCTATAAATTTTTATATTGTGGCCATGTTTTAATGGAGATGTGTTATATTCTTTCCATGTGGGCTACACCGAGAGAAAATCAATTAATCACATTAGTTGAAGGGCGGGGGGCATTAGTCCCCCTTATTGGAGTGGTTTATGGGGAGAGACAACACCCAACAAGTTTTGGGGAAGGCTTGTTTTTTACATGTTTTTATGTTTTTTGGCCAAGGGATTTTTGACTCATTATAATCTAATCTTAGTTAAGGGATTAGGGTTGTTATCTAATTCAGGGTAACATATTAAGGTTTTGATGCTGTGGAATACCTAAATATTTTATTGTGAATGGTCAAGTTAAATATAATGAAGAAGATAGAGGTGTGGCTCTAAGTTAAGTTGGTTTTCCTAATTAAGAGTTTTCAAGGTAAATCTTTGTGTATTTTGTGTGTGTGTCATTATTAGTCTTTCTATTTTTCTTAAGAATCTATATGTGTTGCTTCACTTACATAGGTTTAAAATCTACAATTGGTATAAAAGCGAAGTTATTGGTTTTAAGGGGACACCTTTGTTGCTAGGGTTTGACTGATTCTTGATAGAGCAAGTTTATGTTAGGTATGTGATCAACCTAGTTTCAATCAGAGCTCTACAATAGTGATTCTTGTGTGGAATGGAGTGTTGAAAAGTTATAGAATCAAGATTGAGAAATTTAATGGTCAGAGCTTTGAGCTATGGAAGCTAAAGATGGAAGATCTTCTTATAGATAGAGATTAGTGGATTTCTATGGATCCAAGTACAAAACCTACAAGTATGTCAAAAGAAAATGGGGAGAAGCTAGAAAAAAAGGAAAGAAATATAATTCGACTTAGCCTCTCATATTTGGTTTTGTTGAACGTCTTTAGAGAAGACAACAAAAATACATTATGGGATAAATCAGGGAATTTGTATTAGTCAAAGTCCCTATTAAACAAGTTGTTTCTTCAAAAGAAGTCATGTCATCTTAGGATGGATGATGTCAACTCCATTATGGAGCATCTAAGTTCCTTTAATACTCTAGTAATTCAACTTACCTTTATTGATATTAAGATGGAGGAAAAAGATAAGTGTACTACCCTCTTATGTCCTTTCCTAGAATCTTGGGTATTTTGGTTGTAGAAATTGGTAGTACTACTCAATCCACATTAAATTTTGAGGATGTAGTTGCATCCTTGTTATTAGAGGAAACGAGGAGAAAATCTATGAAGGGTGTGGAAAATGATGTCTTTTTTGTGAGAGACTTCCCTATAGATAGAAATAAAAATAAGACTTTGCAGGGTAGATCTAAATCTTTAGGACAATGTGTTGGAACATCAAGTCATGTTGGTTCATCACACTTCTTTTGGAATTAGTTTGTCCAACGATCAACCTACATCTGGAAATAGTCGGTTGGATGATCGACCAGATCTCTACAATAGTCGGTTGAGTAGTCGACATGTCCGTTTGTCGAAAAATCAACCAACAGTCGAAGATAGTCTATTGGTGGATCGACCAACCAAGAAATCAACTACAAGTTGGACGCATGGATGGTCGGGTCAAACATCCTTGTCAATCCAACTAAACAATGCAGATTTGACGAAGTCAACTCTAACAATCGACGGTTATATGTGGGCAAGATTCTCCCAATTTCATGGAAGTTGGCTAGATATTGAAGCTATAAATAGCAGACCCTGTGAGTTATTATCATCAAGTGATCAAGTGATATCATTGTTGTGTACAAGTTGTCCAATATGCATTGTGTTGTTTTGATCACAATGCATTGTGCTTAAGTGTTGTAACAGTGCCTTTAGACACCACCTCTTCTGTCTTCAAAATTTTGTTCCCTCTTCAATTATTTGCAAAACTATTTTTCTATTTCGTATTAGGTTCCACCCTATTCCCCAACATGTTATCAAAGACGATGGTTTGAAAACTCATCTATTATTTGCAAACCTTGTTGAGTCTAATCTATTGTGTGATTGACTATGGGCCAATGGTTTATTGATTTGAACTTGTTGAAATGGAACATTTTTGTCTAGATACCAAAGATAGCTTCGAGGATTGATCATGTAATTATGAATAGATCAAATTATGTAGTATGGGCACCAGACATGGAAACCCTACTGAAAAGTAAAGGACTTTGGCAATATACAAAGACTACGATTCTAGTTCCAACGAACGATCAGACAAAGTTCGTTGTTGATGGCAAGAAAGATGAGGTTGTGGTGGTCATCATGATCTATATCTCACGGGAGATTCGTTTTCACCTCAGTGGAATCGATTTCCCTCATCAAGTCTAGAGTAAGCTAAAGTCATTGTTCAACAAAGTCGACGAAATCCATGTCATGCCGTTGGAGAAAGAGTTGATCTCTCTTGATCTCCATTCTTTTAACAAAATAGAGGATTATGTAGTGAGTGTAAAGGAAATCCAGTTGAAATGGGGAGAATATGGAAAGAATTATCATAAGAAAGATAGACAACTCATCGAGTTGGTCCAGATGAATTTGAGAACATCATTCGATGTGTTCATTTCGACTTTCCATACCAGCTGGGAGAAATGCAAGGAAAATGGTAAGAACTATACCTTTGAAACTTTCTGTGGTCTTTCAATTACTGATCAACGCAGAGTGCTTAAAGAATGCAAGTTCGGTGGTAAACATCAAGCCCACTTGATCAAGGGAAAGAGAAAGTCAAATCACAGGGTCCATGCGATGAAATATTGTAGTCCGTTTTGTTAACATTATCAATTAATGAACTGAGAACTACCTTCAAGTTCCCTTCAGAAGCACTTTCATTCATATAACCACCGAAATTGGATGTTTGGAAATCAATAGGATTATCTGACTGAGGTAATGGTTCCATGAAATCAAAAGGATTATCCAACTCAGCTAATGCTAATGTTAGTAGACAGACCATTAAGGAGAGAGATAATTTTGATTTTGGAGTGAATCAAGTGATATTCATTGTGCAAGCAATTACAGACCTTGTTGGAAGGGGCCATTGTGTAATTGAAATCAATCTGCAAAGAACTTGAAAAAGTGTCAGCGATGCCTTTATTTTATGAATAAGACCCTGATTAAGAGCTAAGAGAAGGTTGGAGTGTCATGTTGAAACAGATGAGAAAGTAAAGACAAGAGTTACTGGACTTGGCAGTTCGATGTTGATGAGATTTACACGTGACAATTTTGTATCTTCATGATTAGAAAAATAGTTGTGAAAACGCCTTCGCAAGTCAAGTTTAACTTTGCTATTTGAACCTGTCAAAATCACCCACAAACAACAAATGTCGTTCAATCTTTTAGGATTCCTCCAAATAGAAATCTCCCTACTCGAAATTTCATGGCTGAGCTTACTAATTATTTTGGCAAGTTTGGACATAATTGAAAAACATTAATCAATATTTTCTCTTTTTTTTTCACATGAAGGAATATTTTCCCTCGGAAATAACAGTTGCCAGGTGCTATTCAATTTTGAATCAAAGGAAACTTTCCAATACATATAGGCTCGAAGTCATTACAACTTACTCATATGAGATTTTTATTCATGTCATTATGGGAATTGAGCCCAGGTGGAAAGGATAACAACATTCCTCACAACCATCCAAGATATACCCAATTAAATTTTTCTCTTTACCTCGTGTTTAATAAATTGTGTAAAACAATATGGTGGAAAGGATAACAACATTCCTCACAACCATCCAAGCTACACCCAATTGAATTTTTCTCTTTACCTTGTGTTTAATAAATTGTGTAAAACAATATGATAACATGAATCCAATTAATGGTGAGCACAATTTCTGCTCTTTCACATTTCAATTCAATATCATTATTATTTTGGGTTTATATTTTATTATTTTGATTTAAAAAAACATTAGTGTTATTTAAACGGTATAATTTAGCCTTGTTCGCTTCGTGGGGCTTGCCTAAGGAAGACAAAGCGGCACCTACTATAAGTATATTGATCCATACTGGATGGTAGGTTAGCTGGGCTAGAAAGTATTGAGGAAAAATCAACAATTCTTCACAATAATAAGGAAATCCCTTGTCCTATAAGGTCATGATAGGTGGACATGGATGAAATATATGGAAGATGATGGTTTGATGAAAAACTTTATGATTGAATGGAGGTGTTATTTAATAGGTATAATTTATAATTTTGTAGGTGGTTATTGCCCAATTATTTGATTTTACAGAAGTATACATACCTTACTTCCTTCTAGATTTGAACTTATAATATCTTAGGAGGAGGACATGTAACTTATAATTATATATTAATAATAATTAGATAAATAATATTGATATTGACATTTTGTAGTATAGTAATAATAATCTTTTTTAAGGTGAGGGCATTGGTATATGAGACCTCCTCCCTAAAATTTTTTGTTTTCTGTTTTGGATTATCAAGATTTCAAAGTAGAAGTATTTATTTTCTTTTTTGTTTGTTTATTTTAAATGATTAAAAAAAACAATTTATAAAAGGTCGCTAAATGTTTTATGAATTTCTTTTTTATATATTATTAAAATTGCAATTTTGAATAAAAAAATTGTTGTTTTTAATGCAAAATATATTCAATATCTTGTAATATTCCTATTAAAATCAAATTATGCAATATTAATAGTTAATATATACAATTTCATCCATTCAAAATAAATTTAATAAAATTTCAAATGAAAAATTTTAATTTATTTTACCATTATTTTAAATAATTGAAAAATACAAATTCATCTAACACAAATTACAAATTTGTAATATATATATATATATTAAAGAATGAGTATAATGTGAATTGACTAAAAATATTATATATAT
>ML777060.1:753562-779697 GCA_009831015.1 Picea engelmannii | reverse complement strand
TTGGTTGTTTATTCTTCTTTAGTTTTTTAAGTTTTTCATTAATTTTTTTTTTATATGTATAAATTTGCTTTTTATTTTTTATTTTTGAAATTTTCTTAGTTTTTTTAGTTTGTAATTTATAAAAAAAATTGTATTATATTTTTTTGCTAAATATTTAAAAACAATGTTATTTAACTACAATTATTTTCTATGTATTGAAGTAAAGGTAAAAAATGTGTTAAAAATGATATTTTCCACTATTTAAGATGGAACCATAAATTAATTAAGAAGACATAATTATATGAAAAATCTTAATTTAAAAAAAATAAATGGTATACAACATTAAAAATGATTAAAAACACCGCTTATATATATATATATATATATAGAGAGAGAGAGAGAGAGAGAGAGAGAGAGAGAGAGAGAGAGATGAAAAAATAAGCATTTAAAAAAATAACGTGGATACATTATGGATAAGAATATTTAAAATA
This sequence comes from Picea engelmannii, assembly GCA_009831015.1. NCBI lineage: Eukaryota > Viridiplantae > Streptophyta > Pinopsida > Pinales > Pinaceae > Picea > Picea engelmannii. The sequence goes on along the minus strand of ML777060.1, from coordinate 779,227 downwards.
AAAAAACTAAAAAAAAACTAAAAAGGGGGGTGGGTGCTACCAGTAGCAGAACTTTTCAAAACGAGGTAAAAAATGTGACCCCCCCCCCCCCAAAATGAGAACTTTGTAGAGTTCTCATTAAGTTAGTAACTATGTTTTATGGGTTTATTCAAATTTCAAGTGTAGACATTTATTGTATGAATAACTAAATTCCACATCCAGAGTACCCACATTGCATTTAAAGAGTACCTTATGACCCTCGAAGCAGGGGGGAGTTGACGCAACCCCCCCACCCGAGTGCACCCGACGAAATGCAGACACTAGGTCTAGTCATGCAAAGAATATAACACATACCCAACATTCTCCCACTTGTTTTCTTTGCATACATGGAGTTACAAGGTTACAAAGTCAACAATCCAAGGCATCAATGCCCATATATCCTCTACACCAAGAGAACTTCTTAGTGCTCACAAATTTTGTTAATGAATCTGCAACATTCTTCAAAGTGTCCACCTTCATCAACAACACCTTCTTTTCTTCAACCATGTCTCTCACAAAGTGATATTGAACATTAATATTTTTTTCTTTGAATGATAAGTTGGGCTCTTTGCCAGGAAGATTGTAATTTTCACCGTCACAATCTATCCTTATAACTTGTTGTATCAACTTGATACCTTAACACAATCTCAATAACCATATTGCTTCATTGCTTGCATGAGTGTCTATCATGTATTCAACTTTTGTAGTTGAGAGTGCCACTACAGACTCTCTTTTACTCATCCAACCGATTGCTCCTCCAAACAGGTTAAGCACATACCCACTTGTAAATATTCTACAATCCATATTTCCAACCTAGTCTACATCAACAAAGCAATATATGTCCAACACTTCGTCCAATCCTAGTCTTCCTTGGTATCACAATCCATAACTAGTAGTTCCATGCAAATACGTGAAAACACTCTTTACTATTGTCCAATGCCTCTTCCCTGGTTTTGACATATACCTTTTCAAAACTCCCACTGCATGTGCAATGTCCAGTGTAGTACAAACCATTACATACATCAAACTTTCAACCACACTAGCATGTAGAACATGGGGCATGTCCGCTTCCTCTTGTTTTGTCTTGGGATATTGATCCGCATATAACTTTATACCTACAAGAATAGGAACCCTGACCAGTTTACATTCTTTCATATTAAACCTCTGCAATATTGTGTCAACATATTTCCTCTGACTTAACCAACATTTCCTATTTGTCAGATCTCTTTTAATTTCCATGTCAAAAATTAAATTTGTAGCACCAAGATCCTTCATGTCAAATTTAGAGGACAAATGAGTTTTCACATCCTGGATAATCCCCTTGTCGTTTCCTATCAACAACATATCATCCACATACAAGACCAAATAAATGAGTTTATCACCGATTAATTTGAAATACATACAATGATCTTCTTTTCTCCTTGTGAAGCCAACTCCAAACATATAAGTATCAAATTTTTGATGCCACATCCTTGGTGATTTCTTTAAGCCATACAGGGACTTTTTCAGCTTGCATACCATATCTTTCTTTCCCTTCACAACAAAACCTTCTAGATGCTTTATGTAGATTTCTTATTCTAGATCCCCATGTAGGAATGTTTTCTTCACATCCATCTATTCCACTTAAAAATCAAACACAACAACAACATATAAAATAAATATAATAGAAGTTAACTTGACAACAAGAGAAAAATTTCACCAAAGTCAATTCCCTCTACCCAAGAATAACCTTTTTCTACTAACCAAGATTTGTATTTCTCCACTTTCCCTTTTGCATTCAGTTTATTCTTAAACACCCATTTGTTGCCAATGGGATTTCTTTCATTCAAAAACTACACTAGATCCCAAGCCTTATTCTTGTCTAAAGCTGCCACTTCTTTCACCATGGCCTTTTTCCAGAGTTTTCCATCCTCTAAATCCACTGCCTCCCTAATAGTTCTAGATCATCTATATCGCAAGCCTCATTCTTGTATAAAGATGCCATTTCTTCCACCATGGCCTTTTTCTAGAGTTTTCCATCCTCTAAATCCACTTCCTCCCTAACAGTTCTAGATAATCCTCAATAATAAACAAAGAAAAATATGAATGGAAATCAGATGGAGTGTACCTTTTTGGTTGCCTTCTTTCCTGGACCGATCTCCTCAATATTGGAGTATAAGGATCTTCTTCTTCTAATTCATTTTCTTTTGTAGAGTCGGATTCACCATCCTTTAACACAAACTCTATTTTCTCTTGTTCTTCCTTCCTTGGTAGGACTTCATGTTTGAAAACATCTTTGATTTCTCTAAATACCACATCTTAGCTATACACTGCCTTTTTAGTTTCTGGGTTCCAAATCTTATAACCTTTCAAATCATCTTTGTACCCAATAAAGATACATTTTTTCATCCTTTTTATCTACTTACTTCTGCTTTTCTTTGGAACGTGAACATAGGAATCACAACCAAATACCTTGAGATGTGTGAGAGAGGGTTTCTTACCAATCCATACCTTCTGTGAGAGAGGGTTTCTTACCAATACATACCTTGTGTGGAGTCTTTTCATCCAGTGCTAATGTGGGTGATCAATTGACCAGGTAGCATGTAGTACCCACTGTCTTTTCCTATAATTCTTGTCATAACCTAGCAATGTTGAGCATACACCTTTTTTCTTCCATTAGCATCATATTCATCTATTTTTCTAAGGTGTATATGGAGTAATATTCTTCCTTTCTATACCACAATTCTTACAAAATTCTTCAATTTTGTTTCCATTGAATTATCCACCATTATCCATCATCAATACCTTAATTCTTTTCTTTGTTTGATTATCCACAAGATCCTTAAACTCTTTAAACCTGTTAAAGACTTCAAATTTATTCCTAAGGAAATATATCCATGTATTCCTTGATAATTCATCTATAATGAGACACAATACACATATTTTCCCAGTGATGGAACATACACAGGTCCAAACACATCATTGTGCACCAACTATAAAATGCCCTCTACCCTCGTTACAACATAGGGGGATATTACCCTATTTTGTTTCCCATATATGCAATGTTCACAGAAATCAAAATCGAGAGAGGAGTGCTTCTCTTCATCTTATGTAGAGTTCCAAATTGAAATCCCTTCAGAAACACCATTGCTCCGTGAACCATCCTATAGGTTTTTTTTCTCAAACACTCTTTTTACCCCTGGATCATCCATTTTTCTTATAGAAATCAAATTTATGGCCAATATTGGGATGTTTAGAACACCAAGAAGTGTTTTAATCCTTCCATCCATGACTCATGAGCTTCAACTTGACTTTTCCTCATCCTATGATTTTGGCTATCAAGTCATCACCTAGGAAAACATCACCTCCATCATACCTTTTATATTCTCAAAACCACTCCCTATGAGGAGTCATATAAAAGGATTTTCCTTAGTCAAACAACCATGCCTCATGATATGCATATGTTATTGAAGAAGCAAAGTACACTTCCCCTCCTTCTTCTGTGGAGGTTATTTCTTCTTTAGAAGGATGATCTTTATATCCCTTTTCTCTCTCAACACTTTTGGATCTACATTGATTCTTGTAGTGCCCTTATTTTCCACATCTCCAACATACCTTTACAAATTTTTCGAGAGATTTAGATATTCCCTTATATTTAGATCTCCCACTTGTGGACTTAGATCTATTTCTTTCCTGGGAGTGTCCTCTTGCAAATAATGCATATGTGCTCTGTCCTTCCATGTTCTTTCGTCTCATCTCCTCCAACAAAAAGGATGATACCACATCGTCAAAACTTAAAGTAGTTGTATTATTACCTATGGCCACAACCAAACTATCCCATGAGTCTGGTAAAGAGAACAATAAACTAATACCCTTATCTTCATCACAAATATTAATATCAATAGATAATAGTTGACTTAACACAATATTAAATGTGTTTAGATGCTCTGTCACTGAGTCTCCATCTTTCATCCTCAAGTTGTATAGGTTATTCCACATAAACACTTTGTTTACGAAGGAATTTGACTGATACAAAGCCCCTAACTTATCCCATAATTCCTTGGTTGTAGCTTCCCATGAAACATACAATAATAATAAATTTGAGAGACACAACCAGATTGTTCTCTTCGCATTCTGATCGAACTTTTTCAAGTCTTTTGTTGACGTTCATGTAGGTGAAGTACCTGCATCCACAATGATCCACTAATATTTATCCACCAACATATCTTCCATCTTGAGCTTCCATATTCCAAAATTTTTCCCATTAAATTTATCAATCTATATTTTCGACCTACTCGTCATTTATTTTCACCTGAAGAATCGATACCATAGATCTCCCGTTGTAACAAGGTTTATCACAGACCTGAGCCAAACCCTTAGATGCAATGGCATACCCCTGAAGCCAATAACAACTCTAATACCAAATGTATATTTTAACCTTGTACGATAAATTAATGCAAATGAATTCTTAATAAAAAAATAAAATATGCAATGGCATACACATAGACACATTACATATATATTTTTACCTTGGAAGCCCAAACGAGGAAAACTAGCAACCTATTTAGAGTTGCACCTCTAATCTTCTATTCCTTAACCAAAATTAGAAAACCATCGATGAAAAACCATTTTCCAAAAAGCCAAGGTAGCATCTTGGTCTTGGGGTTTGGAAACCTAACTCCACCTCCTATTCTTTTGTAAATAGGGAGGTTGGTTCATGTATTATTTTGAACTTATTAAATGAAAGTAACTAAGTGTTGCTATTTTTTATCACAGTTATTGGTCATTGTTTCTCTCTTATTCTCATATTTAGTTTTTAAGGATTGTACATCTACTTGTCTAGTATTTTATCTACCCTTAGGAGGGATTGGTTAGCTAGGTGGATGCTTGTTATTTTTTTGGTTTTAATATGTATATTTATTCTTAATAATAGTTGTTTCTTATCGCCCGCACGGGTGTAGACGGATTGGCAAGTGCCGTGTAAATGGAAGGAAATTTGTAAAATGAAGTCTCATGTTCGATTCTCACCCAGACTTACTCGTGTGCCATTCTTGCGGGCTGGGTGGTTTCACCTGGGGTTATAGTGGTAGCCGCTGGGGATCAACCCCGTGTCACGTGAATACGAGAACCGCGAAGTTGCCGATTCCCCCAGTAAAAAAAAAAATAAAAAAATAGTTGTTGCTTATCAATTTGTCTCATATTTCATGTAGGTTTGTTGAAGGTAACCCAACCATTCAACTTGGTTGGAAACAAGAAGGCTTCAAAAGACCTTGGGATAGCCTAAAATTTTTGTTTGTATTGTTGGTATGAATGGTGATGGTATTCCTTCCCCTTTATCATGTCTGTTTGGTATTTTTTCTTGCCTTTTGTATCATTTCTTTCAATAATTAAATTGACAACCCTTTGGCCATATTTGTTTATTTAGGACAACCATACTTTGTTGTTTTTCACTCTTGTAGGTTATTTTTCCTTTAAATTTCATTATAATTTATCATTGATAATCATTGAAACTTATCTAACCATGATGGAAATCTATTGGTTTCCCTTTCTTATGCTCCTAAGTGGTAGGGAAACATTTGAAGAAATATTTTAGGTAAAGGAGCTAACAAGGAAATGAACAAAATATCCTAACCAACCATGTAAAAACACCTCAATTGTTTCTATACATGATTTTTTATGTTTCCAGTGTTTCAACAGTTAATTATTTTCAATATGCACTTTTCACATAATTTCAAGCACTTTTCATTTACTTGTCAATACTTTCAGTCCTTTAACCACGTTATTAATTTAAAGATTACTTTGCACTAGCAACTATCTAACTGAAAAACAAATTTAACTTCATTCCTATGGGCATTGTGGCATAGTTCTATTTTTATTTCATTATAAAATCATTGGTTCATGGTAACTAGAGTTGACGGTAAAAAGGTGTGTAGCACAATGATTAGGTGGTGGTTGGGTTTCCCTACCATCACACATGCTAGTCTTAATAAAAATTTTAGAAGGGAACGTTGATCAATACTATTCGAGTTTAGTTTTTATTTATTATCTCTTTATTTTCATCTTGCTACTCCTAAAGGGGTCCATGAAAAAAACAAGAAACATTTCTCAAAACAACAAGTAAACATAAGGATCAATCTTAAGAAACAACATAAAAAAAAATTGCATTTTCAATTGTTGCTTATTTCCTTTATGTACTTATCTAAATTACAATTTTGTTGGCCAAGTGACACGATTATGAAAAAAAGACACTTTCTAGCCACATGGATGGTTTTCTAGTCTTTCATTTTAAGCATCGTGATTTAATAGCTACTAGAAGTGAAATCCAGGGAATACTTCTCAAGGGCCCCTTGTAGACATGATTGTCCTTCATATTAAAGAGTGAGCACATGGCTATATTTTTGGTCTCTTACTTGGTTTCTAGTTTCAAAAGTAGTGATTAACCTATCCTCAATTGGAATTCTACTCTTATTATGTAAGTCCAACTAAACTCTCATTAGGTGAGTCTTGAACCTCTTCCTTTCCACATGTTTCCTTCTTCCATTAAGGTATATTTAAGATCTTGAAATGTTGGATTACTGAGAGGGGGGGGGGGGTGTGAATTAGTAATAGAGCAATTTAATCCTTTTTAACCATAAAATGAAAGTGTTATATCAATGTATCATTATCATCCAATAGTTTCATAGTAAATAAACAATGAAAAAATGAGCAATCATACACATACACAGTACACCAATGTTTTTAAGTGGAAATCCAAAGCAGGAGAAAGCCACAGAATGGTTTTTCTTATATGTCTTTAAGAATTACATTCATTGGAAGCACCAAATTCATTTGTTTTCCAACTGCAACTGGAAGGAGGCTCCAACCCCCTAGTTTCTCATGCTACAACATGAAGGAAGCTCCAACTCCCCGATTCTCTAGCTACAACCTGAAGGAGGCTACAACCCCCTGTGTTCTCCATCTACAACCGAAAGATGGATACAACCACTTCTCCTTGCCCTGTCCAACTTCCCTGAAATATAATTAGAATGATGGAACCACTATCACACTATCACAGTGAGATATACCACTATAAAACAATACCAACCTGTACCACTGACCTGCAACCAAATTGTTATACTACCGTGCAATCACCTGTACTTGAGCTGAGCATGTATCAAACAAATACAATAGATACACGACCTATAGTTCTACAACATGCATATGTACGCGCCCTATCTATACAAAAACCTGTGTATGTACATGGCCTATCTATTATGCATCCTGCGTATGCCTTTAGAAACTAGGGTTTTCTTTCTTCTGAAAACTTCTGACCCTCTGCAACTTCTTTCACATAGATCTGAAAACTATCACTGTATCCAGACTATAAATGTACACTATGCATGCATCCTCATACATAACCTTTAATCAAAGACTCTATATCTCTCTGTAGTCATGTGCCAAACAAGTGTGTGTAATCATAAACAAGTATAATAACCCTCACATGATCTAGACATCAAACCCTTTCTGATATTCAGCCTCTCAATGTATCAACCACTTCATAAATACAATCTCTAAACCATGTACCACAAAAAACCTTATCCATATGCCAAGAAATAAAATATGTGCCTCAACTCTAACAAGAAGTATCAATGATATATATTGATTATACCAACACTGTATTTCTGTAGATCTGACTTATACAAAATATCCCATGCAACCACTAATCTCTCGAGGGAGAATCCTCAAATCTCCATAACCATTTCTCATGCATACATCAAAATCCAAATACTCATAGAAATAAGACATACCTTTTGAACCAATGGATAGATATGATGTACTTGATCACTGTAGACCTTCCTAAGAACTTGCTCTCAGAATATAGAGACTTGGTATCTTCATCTTCTCAAGTTTCTGTGGATTTACTCTCATGTACGAACCATAATATATTGCCAGCCTGCGTATGTATGCATCATATTTCACTGTTAGCCTACGTAAACCTCAGAACTTAGGATTTTTTAATATTCATTGTAATTCTGAAAATTTCGTCATCAACCCTTCGTGCTACCTCAGAATTTCGCAAATTCAGATGTATCAATGAGTACTTGCAGTAAGCCTTACACAACAATAGATATCCAATATGTTCAAGTGTGTTTAAATGAGATATCCTTTCCTCTTTGTTATAGTAATATTTGCCTCACCCTATGCAATCTTGCATGTAATGCCTTTTTCCATTTCCCCATGCAGACTTATCATCCCTGTTTGTAAGATCCAAAGACAAAAATAAACATTTTTCCACATGTACGCATCTTGCACACTATACAACATGCGTATATGCAGGCTGCTCCACTATAGCCCATGTACATCGGGATTTGTGCTAGAAAATTGAAAAATAATGTCGGGTTTCCATGTCACGACAGGAGATCTATGATCCTTGGCCTTCCATATACTGGAAACATTCCGAATCGACCCTTCAATTTCATTTTGAAGGCTATGAATGGGCCAATTTTGAGCTATGGAAAGAGGAGAGAAAGAATTCAACTTTGAGAGCAAAGTTACTCTGGAGAAATTATTTACTTCATATTGAGTCTGGATCCCTTTGTCCTTTAAGTCTGAACACAGTTTTCAACCCCCAATCTCTTCCCTTATTGACTTAGAACCTCATTGTTTCTCTATTATGAGCTTGCCTTTGGTGGAGGATTGAAGTGGTGGAGGCCCAACTAGAAGGAACTTAGTTTCTTAGTTCCAAACCGTGTCGACATGGAATTCTGTAACATTTTCACTTCTACTGATCATTTATTAATAGAAATACTCTTTTCCCGTCCAATTGACATCTTGCAAATATATTGAATTATTATTCCATGGGCGTATTTTTCATGTTTATTAATGGATTATGCTATTGAATGTGATAACATTATATAATATCACCATATGATTTCTTTGCTTGGTTCTTGGGGACTAGTTGCAAGTATATTTCTTTGGGTCAAGTGCTCAACTATGGACTTCATCGAACATCTGGACGAGGTAGGCCTTTTATCTTGTCTTGCTTACATATTTGTTTATATAGCATACTTGAGAAGAGAGCTGATTTCTCCAGTCATTTCCATCTGTTGTGGTTTACCCTAGCCATAGAGAGATATTCCTCATAACAGAATTGGTGACCATACTGGGGATTGAATCTTCTTTCTTAGGGTTTGGAGTATTTTTCTCCTTAGATTGCTCTCTTTTCTTTTTTGTTTCTTGTCGCGTCATTGCTTGACAACTCCTATTCACTCTGGGTCTAATTTTTCATCCTTTCTCCCTTGCATGGCCTAGTTTTGAAACATATTTCCTTGACAGTCACGTACATACGTTGGCTGTCCCACTGCAAGCTGCTTATATATGCTCTGTTTTCCCAAATAGTCACGTACATCAGGTCTTCTTTCTTGTTTTCTTGGTATGGTAATTGTTGGGTGGGATTTGATGTTTGCTGAGCCTTCTTAAGTCTTTGTAGTGCCTGTTAAGTGTTTGTGGGATGACAGGAAAGTTATCTTTGGTTGAATTTCTGGGCGGAGTCTTTCTCATCATCTTTTCATTTTTTATTATCCTTGTACATTGGGCTAGGTGTTTTGATGCTTGGTATCCTTCTCGTGTTATCTTTTTCTATACACAGTAGGGCTATATATCAAGTTACTTTTTAGTCCATGGATTTTCATTTTAATTATATTGAAAATACAAAAAAAAATAGGCATTTTTGTCTTTTGAGTCCTTAACATTAGCTTAGTGCATATACTGAAAGATTTCATTTTTACTTCAGAATTGCAGAGTTGAATTTGAAAATTACATTGGTTTTTAGAAGCATATCATTCATTGAAAGTTAAAGTTAGGAATTTGCATTATTTTCATATTTACTTTTCTTGCAGAGTCATAACACCATGAGTTTCACTACCATACCTTTTTGAATAATCACGACCACTAAAATTAGCACTATAATTTAAAATTGATTAGTCACGATTTTATTTTCTAGGGTGCACAAACTAGCTTAGGATTTAGTTCCTTGGAATAGGATTTTGTGAGTAGACTTCTCCAAGGAAATTAAATCAACATATGTGTTTGAGTTAGGGAGTGGAGAAATCCATTGTATAATTGGTATGATCAGGAGGCTCTGCTCACACCAGATTTAATCACGAGGTCATGCAAAGTTGGTTAAAGGGATATCCCCCTGATACCTTCTTAGCGTCAGAGATATTTTTGGGGATCTATTCATATTTGGGGATCTTATTAGTATCCTTACCTCTGTGAGAGGCAGTGCTTTCAAGGTTTCAATATTTTCTACCCTGCCCATACAATGGACCTGACTTACGACTACTCGCCTGTGCATCGGTGATACAATGGTTTTTTAGTTTCTTGACTTAGGTGTCTCATAGGTTACTTGCATGGGTTATTCTACAGGTACCCTGGGTTAGATAAGGGTCGGACAACACACAACATTTATGGAGGATTATCTCTCTGGGGGGATCTGACCAATTGGTTATTAATCCCATGAGGGCCCTTATAATTGATTTTGTTACCTCCAATCTTTAGCAGAGAGTCTCAGGCCCCTCTTGGGAGATACATACCTTCTTTAGGGAGGGAGGCCACTCAACCACTTTACCCCATTTGTATGCATATTGCCCATTTTAATGTTGGTGTGCTCTTTGATTACTAGTTGGCCTTAGGATATTTTTTTTATATTTAGAGTCTTAAGTCATCGTGGAGTCAGACCAACCTCCCCACCGGTCTCGTCGCTTGTTACAATTACCACCAGATTTCGAGTCTTTGCCTTCTAAAAGGAATAGAGTTATTAGGCATGGTACACACACATCCACTTTTCAGACTTGTGATTCTACAAGGATGAGTATTGAACCTATTCTTCAGAACACTGTGAGCCCTTCGAGTCCCACACCCACTATAGTTAATGGCACCCCTTCGACTCCTGCAACCTCAATGGTTGTAGTGTCGGAGGAACCTATCATTACTATAGATTGGCTTATAGTGAATGCTCAAGATACTGCCTCAAACCCTTTTGGGTCTCTTGGTCACTCACTGGGCTATAATGTTCAATCCATCCCTATGGATTTTAGTCCCTTTTCCTATGGTATGCCTAACTTCACTTCTTAGTTTTCGAACGCCATCCTAGCTGCTAGCCTTAATGATAGCATTGGGCTTGGGGGAACTACACCTCATTACACTCTGTTTTCGTTTTGTGGTTCTCAAATCCCTCAAATGAATCCTAATATGGGAGGCATTCCTAACTTTAACCCCGGGTCCAACCCTCTTGCTTCTAGGTGGAAAAACCAACCTGGCAGACAAGATTCTTCTCAAGTTTCATCCTACACCCCTAACTCCTCGATGTTTATTCCGACCAATACATTTGGCATGAAAAATCCACCTCTATCCTTCAGATTCCCACCCAGAGGAGGCCAGTTTCATGCTTTGGGAAACTCCTAGCCTAGATCTAATCTGGTTGGGGGCAATTTTTATAACCCTCAACATAACATTCCTACTGGAATGATGCCCAACCAACCTTTTATGGGTCAGCCTGGAGGAGGGCCTTATAATCCTAGATAGGGCCATGGTTCTTACCAGAACCCTGGATGGGATGCAATTCATCAAGCATAATCTTTCCCTTGAGCTTGGGGCCAGATGCCACAACCCTGTCCCCTTTTCTAGCCATGCTTAATATGCCATATTTCTAAGTTAATGAATGACCCCATAATTCATGATCCTACATGGCCCCTCATCCCCACCAAGATTCCTTTAGACATCCCAAAGTTCAAAGGTAAGAATGGAGAGGATCTTGGTGATCACGTCACTACCTTTCACCTTTGGTGCTCATCAAATTCCGTTAATGACGATTCTATTCAATTAAGATTGTTTCAATGCACTCTCATTGGAGTTGCTGCAAAATGGTATATTGAGATACCTAGGGGGGCATATGGGACCTTTATTCAGCTGGTGATGGTCTTCCTTAACCACTTCCAATTGCCCATTCATTATGATGCTAGCCTAAAATTTCTGTCGACTTTACGCCAAGACACCACCACTCATATCTCAGATCATATCCAGGAGTGGCGTAGATGAAAGAGGTTGATCAAGACTCCTATACCCCCAAAATTCCTTTTAGAATGGTTTCTTAAGTCTTTGCACCCTCCTATATCGAAGGATGTTGCTATCGCTGGGGTCACCACTAAGGAAGAAATGATCTTTAAAGCTCATCAATTAGATCTCATATATGCTTAGTCTAGGATGTTATACCACATTATTCTGGATGCACCACGGTCAACTTACGACCCGAGACAAAAACTCAGACCTCATGCCGATGGCATTGTAGTTATCGACAATGTAAAGTTTGCAGACTCGGTGACAAGCCATATGAAAGATTTGTCATTAAACTAGTCTGCAAGAGGGCTAGCTTCGTCTATGTCTTCCAACCCCACTCAGTCGGCAGATGTACAGTCTGTACAATCATTGAAAAACTCAAATGGTAACCAACAACCAGGCGGGACTAAGAAGAAAGGCCGTAATAATCTTAAGGGTGGGGAAAATGGTAATAAACCCAAAGACAATGGTAACAATGAGAAGACCAATAATAATGATGGAGAGGGAAAACAAGAAAGACGTAAGGTGACGTTTCCCTGTAAGCTTTGCACAGATGATCACCTTACCCATTTTTGCCCGAAACTTGCGGAAGCTGCGAGGCTATTATCTCTACCACCTGCCATGATGACGAATATATTCCCACATAACCAACACATGGCCTCGAGCTCCTCTAATGCTGGAAATGTGGCTGGTGGGAGTCAAAACCCATCATTGCAAGACGATGACCGTTTATGTATCAATATGGTCGATGCGAAAGTTCATGTATCCACTCAATATCAATATTATATCTCTTTGCAAGCTATTCCTGTTCTAGAATCTCCTCCTCCTCCTCCGAAGATGAATCTACAGATTGAAAAACTAGAGCCATCGCCTCGTATTCTGAAAAGAGTAGTCAAGCGCTCTACCCACAATCCAAATTCTAGAGTAGCCCATAACTACTCTATTGGTGATGATCTGGGTCAAACCCCTTGTACGATGTAAGCTTTGGAGGTACTCCAGACATGTCCCTCATAAAGGAATGCCTTACTATCTTATTTAGGAGATATAGAAACCAGTGGCTCAAAAGTTATCAAGTTTGACATCACAGATGTGAAGCCTCACTTGCCTTACCATGTGGCTTTCCAAATCCATGTGGAGTACTCAAAGTATACCATCAAATGTGTGGTTGTTGATGAAGGCACTAATACATGTGTGATGTCCCCAATCTTTTGGAAAGCTCTTGGTTCTTCGACTCTTTCCAAGTCATCGAACATGTTGACTTCTTTTGACAGTCATTCCTTTCACCCTCATGGTATTATTCCTGCCTTTTCAGTCCAATTAGGTGGGAAGCCAATAGGGGTGGAGGTTGAGGTAGTTGATGCGACTCTTGATTATAACTTATTGCTAGGACGTAATTGGACCTATGCTATGGTCGTCGTCGTATCGTCTGTCTTCCGTAATCTGTGTTTTCCTCAGGAAGGGAAGATCATGATAATCGACCAGTTATCCTTTTCATATTATAGTACTAATGCATCTATTGGGCCGTCAATCATTGTGATCGACAATTCTCAATCGAAAACTGAGAATATCAGTGTCAGAATGTATTCTTCCCTTATGGGTACTTTCGACTTCACGTCCTCGAGTCACCATGTTTACACTCTGTCCAGTAGGCCCGTCTCAACAGGGAGGTCTATTCCTTTTCGCACTTCCTATTTTAGTGATCCGTGGACCCTACCTTCCCTGAATTCATCTTGTGAAGGTCAGTTGCATGTTGGAATGGCCATGCCACTATCGACAGTAGAGATTGTGTATCAAGTTGTTATTGACTCTTTCGCCGATCTTGATCCTGTTACCTCGCCGACAGATGAGGAGGATCCCATTCTCAGGCCCATGTGGGCCACTTCGTTGTCTTGTTCACATGATTTCCTCAATGAGACTTTGACTTCATATGAAGCTATCATCGAAGCCATGAATGGTTCCAATAGACCCTGGGACGATATGCATCACTTCTCTTATTTTCTCCTAGATCTTGAAAGAATCAAACAAGATGATTTTCGATCTACTTCGAGTGAGATAGTCGGTCACACTGTAGTTCCACTTGATACACATGACACTTATGATGAAGGAAACATGGCGAGTATTTCTCCTACCATCACGATCGATATCTCTCATACCCCTGGCAAGATTGAGAACATAAATATCGGTGAAGATTGTTCACCTGAGGAAATCCTTATCTACACCGAACTCTTCAAGTAATTCCGAGATGTATTTGCTTGGTCATATGAAGAGATGCCAGGAATCAACCCTTGTATTGTCGAGCATGAGATTAGAACTTATCTGGATGATAAACCTATTCGACAATGCCTTAGAGCTGTGAATCCTCAGAAGGCCCCTGCTATTAATAAAGAGGTGGAGAAGCTACTTAATGTTGGCTTCATCTACCCAGTTCCCTTGACTGAATGGGTATCCAATCCCATTTCTGTGAATAAGAAGAAAGGAACCATTTGTGTATGTATGGAATTTCGTGACCTGAACAAGGCCTATCCTAAAGACTTTTGTGACCTATCCTAAAGGCTTGGAAAATGCCTTTTGGCCTTAAAAATGCTGGAGCAACCTTTCAATGTGCCATGAATTTCTATATTAATGATCTTAATAACATAGTCGAAGATTACCTTGATGATGTTGCTGCTCACTCTCGCAAGAGAGTGGATCACATTACGCACCTTCGACTTGTTTTTGAAAGATGTCGTTACTATAGAATACGGTTGAACCCTCACAAGTGCATCTTTTGCATTAGGTCTAGTCTTCTTTTTGGATTTCTAGTTTCTGAGACCGATATCATGGTAGATACACTAAAGGTTGAGGAAATACTTCGATTTCCTCCCGCGCGCACGTTTAGACAGCTTCAAGGTTTGTAGGGGAAAGATAACTTTCTTTGTCGGTTTATAGTGAATTATGCCAATATCACTAAGGTTTTCATGTGTCTTTTAAAGAAGGACACCCTTTTATCTGGGATGAGCAAGCCCAAAAGTCCTTCGATGCTTTGAAGAAAGCCTTGGTATCAGTGCCTTTGCTGAAGTATCCTGACTACAATAGAGATTTCTTTATATCACCATGTCTAAGGAGACGATTGGTATGGTTCTAGTTTAGGAGGATGATGAGCTCTGTGAGAACGTCATCTACTATCTTAGTCAAAATTTAGTCGGTCCCGAGCTTAATTATTCTCACATCAAAAATATAGCTTTGGTTGTAGTGCAAGTAGTCCAACGTTTGCGTAATTATATATTTATTTGAAAGACTATTGTGGTTGCCGATGTCAATCCATTCCAATACATCCTTACTTGGTGTATCATAGGGGGGAAATATAATAAATGGATTGTCATTTTACAAGAGCTTGATCTCAATTTCGCTTCGGCGAAGTCCAAGAAATCACTAGTCTTCACGGAGTTAATATCCGATTTTCCATGATTAGATGAGGATGTCATCCATGTTGATTTGTTTGCAGACGAACACATTTTTCTTGTCTCGTCGTCTGAACCTTGGTATGGAGACATTGTTCTCTATATTCAAACTTTGAAGTTCCCTCGACATCTCTCACGATATGATCGACGACATGTAAGATACCAAGCTAAAAAGTATACTATAATCAGTGACACTTTTTATTGCTGAGGAATAGATAATATATTGCATCGTTGTTTAACTCATGGAGAGGCCGAGTCTATCCTAAACGATTGCCACAATGGGGTATGTGGTGGTCATCTATCCAGGCTTGTGACAACCCAAAAAAATTTGTGAGCCGATTATTTCTGGCCTACTATCTTTAAATATTGTATTGAAGTGGTTAAGAAGTGTCACCCCTGCCAGGTATTCACTCAAAAAATGCGCTCGCATCCAACCCCTCTTCATCCAGTCATTACTGTCGGTCCCTTCACCAAGTTGGGGGTGGACTTTGTGGATTACAACCCAACTTTGGTTGGGGGGCATCAACACATTATTGTGGCTGTAGACTACTTTACTAAGTTGGTCGAGGCCATGACTAGAGTTAAATCCGATGGGAATATTGTCGCCTTCTTCGTGTTCAATCAAATTATCACCCGGTTCGATATCCCAAGTGATATTGTCACTGACCATAGTAGTCACTTTCAGAACGAAATGATGGAAGAGATAGCATCTAAGCTGGGGTTTAGACATGGTCATTCTTCTCCTTATTACCCCCAAGAAAATGGACAAGTAGAGTCCATCAATAAGTCTCTCAAGACCATTTTGCAAAAAGCTGTCAGCCATAGTAAGTTCGACTAGAACATTATGATGTATCTCGCACTCTGGGCATACCAAATCTCTATTAAGATTGCCACCGATTTTTCCCCTTTCCAGTTAGTACACAGTGTGGAATCAATTCTACCTATTGAATGTGAAATCCCTTCTCTTAAGTTGGCAGTCGCCCTCCTTCTTGACACTTTCGATCTCGAACGACGCCCTGTACACCTAGAGAGTCTTGACAAGCAACATCGATACGTCTCTACGACTATCGAGGTGAACAAATGATTTGTCAAGGTCCAGTACGATAAGTCTATCTATCCTCAGTTGTATGTTGAGGGTTACTTGGTCCTCTTGTATGATCAAGCCAAAGAGCCACTAGGGGTAAGCAAGTTTAAACCCATGTGGCATGGTCCTTATATTGTGCAATGTGTTTTAGAAAAAATATCCTATGAGTTGCAATATTATGAAGGGAATAGGTTGGCCAAGCCCAGAAATGGGATCTACTTGAAAATATACTATGCTTGAGCCCCAAGATTGGGTGGAAATATTTGTATACTAATGTAATTTAGTGTATATTTATCTTTCATTTATTTTTCATCTTTGGCTTGCTTATCGAGTTTTCACTTGGTTGGCAGATGTCAACAAAGTCATCGGTCTATCTAGGATTCGTAGATGGAGCCAGTGATCATACACAGAACTTGGCTTCCGCTGCTTGGGTGGTTTACTTACTCGAGGGTCTGCTGGTGTCTTTAGGTGGCATATGCCTAGGGCCATCCACGAATAATGTGGCCGAATATAGCACCGTTATAGAAATTTTACGCAATGCTATCTCACACGGTATTCACTCATTATAGGTTCACCTGGATTCCTAGTTAGTAGTATGTCAGTTAAACGATAGTTATCACATGCGTGATCCTACTTTACCCTGATGATTCCTACGGTTACGTATTTTAGAACAACAATTTGATTTTATTACATATTATCACATTCCTAGGATTTCTAATCATGTATCCGACGCTTATGCTAATTTCATTTTAGATTGGCATTTGTCACATAACTGAAACAAATAAAACCATCTCATCAATGTACACATTGTAAAATATAAGTAAAGCCGAAGATATCTTTTTATATATATTTCAAAAATATGGTGTTTATAGTTCAAAATTGGGGCTAATACCCTCAATACACATATACTATCGGTACTACAATATCCACGAAATCTACGCCTATGGCTCCAGATATATGTCATGGTAAAAAATTATGATGTTTGTGAGACACCGAAAGAGTCGTACCCAAGATCTCGGTACACCAACCACCTGTCACTAAATGACTTCAGGCAGATCCTCTACCTGAACCATGGGAATTTGTTGAGTCAAATGGGACAGGTTGCCCTGCACATTTTGTAGGAATCTCAGCTTCTCCTCCCTCCACCTTGTTTCCCCAGTTCCTCCATCAATATCGATAAAACCCTTTCGGCTGTCGTGGACCCACCTCTGCATTACACAAGTGTCTAGTTAGTAATCAAGCACTATCCAAAAATATTTTTTTTCTAGTATGAAAAAATACAAAAAAAATGAAATATTTAAAAACATTTCAACATACCTATGTCATCGTAGGTAGTCCTTGGTGAGAGTGGCATGTCTGGATCTCCTCTGAATTCTATTCCCTCATAGGGATAGTCATCTAGGGAAATTACCTGTCGCTGCCACCAGTAGAAGAATTCCTCGTTGTAGGGTGTCATCACCCTACCTCCCCCTTGTCGCCTCATTACCTTGGTCGGTCGTGCCATGGCTGGATCGCGAGGTCCTCTGGGAAGAATATCAACACTAGGTCCCAAACATGGAACTCGCTCGAAAAAGAAATTGAATAGGATAGAGGCAAACCCAAAATTCCTCTTACTCCCTTGTTTTCACTCTGTCAATTGGCTCTTCATATTTTTTAGTAGTGAGGTACACCAGTCATATACCATGGGTCTCATACATTGCACTACATAGAACATGAGCAACCTCAATTCCTCATGCAACAAGGCCAAACCTATGATCCTGGTCAATACAAGAATGATAATCTTCAGGCTGAGGTTGTTTATCACCCGGATAGGGAGTTGACTCCCTACCTTAGGAGTCCCTTCTACAAAGTGGGCATCAATGTACTCCTTTATTTTCATTCCTCTCCCCGCGCCCCGTGATTTGAGGTTTACAACCTCTCCCCGAGGTGATAATCTAGTCAAAAAGTAAATGTCCTCTACTTCAATTCTAAATGGTTGCCCATTGAGATTGAAGCTTTCGCTCTTGGGGTCCCAGTAATCCACAATCATCTCGAGAAACCTCACCTTGGCTCTCATTCCTTTGAGCGCCCAAAATTTATGTAAGCCTCATCTCTTTAAGGCCATTTGGGCCCCCGGATCTCGATCCATAGTAACATCAACCTCCTCGTGCTCTCTCTCTCTCTCCATTCAAGAACCATCTTGCAAATGACAAATCAAAATTTGAATTAGCATCCTTAAAATTCATTCTTTGCATGCATGTACGTGAGCTTCATCACTTACAGTCACGTATAGGGTTGGCTATACATGCCATGCAGTTTGCATAGGTGCGTATAACCCATCGTATACGCTACCCGATTGAAGACAACTCACGTACACAAAATTTTACATTTTGCACCCAAAAATACTAAAAATTTGGAACCTAATTTAAAAATTTAATCCACTGGAAATGAAGAGGAAGGGAAGAAGATTTACTTGGTCCAGATGGTTATTGATTTTGTTTCCTGAATCTCCTACAATCATCGTTTGAATCTCAGAGGTATTTTGGTCCAATTTGCACTATTTGGGTAAAATGTCAAAATGGTATAGTAATTTTTTATTTATTACTATTTATAGACAATTTTTACCCACTTTCTATAGTTTTAAGCCATTTTTTCACCTAATGGACTAATACAAGGGTGGATTGAATTGGTTTTTGTAGTTTTTACTTAGATCCCCTTTTTTCCTTGGTGCCCATGTAGAGAGTTTTTCCATAGGACCGAGAGTCCCTTATAGTTGATACATAACTTTATGCTGAGCCTCATTTCTCACTCATAAACATGTTGCCTTTTACCTTGAGGACTCCCAAACGAGTTTAATTTAATCCCTTTTCCAACTCATCTTCAAAAAGGAAAAGTATTTCCGAGTGATTTGTCCCTTTCACACTCATTAAATTGGACTTGAAAGGTCGTGAGTCTTAGTTAAGATCTTTTCCAACTCGTTAACAAAAAGTGAAAATATTGCTGAGTGAACTTGTATCTTTCACACTTGTAAAATTGGATTTGAAAAGACGTCTATTTGGCACAAGTTTATCCCCTTTTCACAAAAAGTAGACTAAAAGACATAAAAAAATGACATTTTTTTGCGTTAAGTTGTGATTGCATCTCATGCCCTTGCTTGCAGTATTGAGCCTATAGCCAGTTCTCTCTTTGTGTTATAAACCATTTTCCTCAGTAGTTTTGCATCCTCAACCAAGCAGATCCTTGTTTATATCCTTCACAATTTGACACCCTATACCCATGAGGGAACTTTCCCCCGAGTGTCCATCTCCCGCATGCATTTCCCTACATTGAGCATAGGTATGTTCCACTGCTGGAACTAGTTTTTCTTACTTGCGACACTCGTTTCCTCCTCTGTATCATAGCATTCATTTGTCTATGAAAAAACAAAAAAAGATGGGTGGGAAGGAAGTATTATCTTAGGCTGGCAGTAGTTGTGTCGCCTTTGAATAGAGCACACAGTTATTGAGTCCATTTATCATCATAATTTTGGGATTAGCATGGCCTTAGGAAGCTAAGCTCGTTACATAGTATTCTCTATCAACTGGTTACTCTTCTAGTCCCTATAGATAATTTCATTGATGCCTCCTGCATCTTATGGTTTCATCATTGGGTTTATGCTACTGGAGTCCTCCATATGTCTTATGCTCTTGTTCAAAGGAAGTCTATCAACCTGTGTCAACCACTTCTCAAAACTATTGACTTTGCATGTCGGCCATATCCTCAGTGTGTCTCAGAATCACATGATATTGTAGTCGTGTTGGCACAGGGGTAGACCCAAGGTTCACTCCAGGAGCACACCAACAAGCCCTAGCTACTGGCCCTTTCGACAGCACCTCCGAAGGAGATGCAGTCTCACCCGAAGAAACGATGAGGGGGTTGCAGGACAGAGATTTCTACAACCAGGGGAATATCAAGTGGATCTTGTATAACAACAATCACGGTATTCATATATCACTTATCAGTGAGATCTACTCTATGTTGCTATAGATCTTGACCTAACAAAGTAATGCAAATAATAGTATAATAATGACAGATATCAAAGCATTAATCACTCACACAACACAAGATATATGTGGTTCACCCTCTCTCTAGGGCTATGTCGACAGAACTGTGCTTATGATATATTAAGATAAAGGTTACAGTTCTGATCTGCGCTCTTGGCCAGTAGATCCTCTCTCTCCTTCTTTCTTTCTCTCCCCCTTCCTGCGCACCCAGCTGCAGGATCTGATCTTTGCACCCAGCTGAAGATCTTACAATACCAGAAGGCTCTCACCCTCAACACTTCTCTCTCACAATACAATGACTTCTCACCACAACAATAGAGATAAATCAATAGTAATATCATACCCCCCCAACCCAGGTCCTCTTTACCTTTATTTATACATTACAATACCTCACCGATAGCATTAGTCCAAAACCTAGGTGTCAAAACCCTAATTATCAAAATCCTAGGTGTCTAATACCCTAAGTCAACTTGATCTACTTTTTTCAGACTTCATTAGCTTATCTTTCCCTCCTTCTCGTGCGGTGCTCCAAAGCATCCAATGGTGGATTTTTCCACTTCTTGAGTTGTCCTCAGTCCATCTTCCTTGCTGATCTATCATCCTCGATCTCCTCTTCCAACGACTTTCTTTTCTGCACTTCGCTCCATATTTTCTTCTCTTTTGCTCACTTCGACCCAGTGATAGTTACTGTGTCTCCCGCGAAGTTCACTTTTTTTCCTTTTCTTCCTTGTTCTCCATTTCCTTTCATAACCAAGGGACAAAAGGCCCCCAACACTCACTTGTGACTCATATCGAGGAAGTTTAGATATGATACTTTCATTTTACTTTGACTTTGGACTGTGCAATGCAACCTTTGCTTTCTGCTTTATGCCTCCTTCCCATCCTTGTGCAGACTGTTTGTTTTGTGTTTAGTACCCAGTTTCAACTGCACCTGGTACCTGAACCCTTTTCCTCATGCATTTACTTAGAGCTGTGAGGCAGCTGGTTGTCATAGTACAAATTCAGCTGAATCCCATTCACCAATCCTTCTTTCCATTCTCCATTCAACGTCTTCAGCTGTGCAACTCCTCCTTCTATGATATAGGTGATCTCATATGGTCCAATCCAATGCATTCTGAACTTCCCAGGGTGTTTGATAAACTTACTGTCATATACCAATACTAAATCACCTTGCCTGAATATCTTCTTCTTGATGTGCCTATCGTGGTAGGCCTTTTCTCATCCCTTTTGAACTTGCTGATGGAAGCCTACAATGAATCTATTTTCTTCTAGCTCGACTAACTGTGCTAGCCTCTCATGAACAGTGCCAGTATCATCCATGTCTGTAAATGCAACAATTATTAAGCTCGGTACCAAGTACTCCATTGGTACAACAACTTCAAGACCATAAACCAACTTTAAAGGGGTCTGCGTTGCTAATTTCTTGCAAGTGGTTCTATAAGCCTAGAGTACTGCTGGTACTCTTAAATACCAGTCATCCCTATTCACACTGCAAATATTTGTCAATGTTGTCTCCAAGATTTTGTTGAATGCTTCAACCGTTCCATTTTCTTATGGGTGGTAAGGTGTACTCTTTTGATGGTGGACTGCAAATTCTTCAGTTAGGGATGAAACTGTCGTATTGATGAAGTGTGTACCTTGATCACTCATAAGGAACTTAGGGCATCCAAACTTGGTTATTATGTCATCAAATATAAAACATCTAGTTGTAGTTTCACTACAGTCCTTGACTGCTCTTGCTTCATCCCATCTAGTCAGGTATTTTGTCACAGTGATAATATACCTTGCTCCTGTGCGCTTTCCTGGTGGGTTTATAGGTCCCACGAAGTCAATGGCCCATTTTTCAAATTCCTGTAGGGTCATATGCAGTTCTAATGGCATCTCATCTCTTCAGGATGGTTTTCCAACTCACTGGCATACATCACATGCTCTGGTATATTCTTTAGCATCTCTGTGTAACATAGGCCACCAAAGGCCAGCTCGCAGAATCTTTTGTGCAATTGCTTTCCTTGCATAATGTCCTCCTGTGATGCCTTCATGAGCTTCTACGAGGATCATCGGGTGATTTATTTCTATAATGCATCTTCTTAGTATCTCATAAGGTCCCATTTTATATAGCTTACCAACTATCAATGAAAAATCTACAACGCGCACCACTAGCTGTTTTTTCTAGGAGATTGTATACTTACTTAGAGCCATTCTTGCTGATAGGAGCTAGACTATGTCTACGAAGTGGCCATAAATATTTCTAATAGTGAGTAGTTGTGCATATGGTAATGTATCCTCCAGACTGGTAGGTTTTTCGCCATGTTCCAACCTCGACAGGTTGTCTGGGTACTTTTTCATTTTTCCTAGTTTAACTATGATCTCAAAATCATATTCTTAAAACAGTAGAAGCCATCTGCAGATTCCCCCCCGCAACACTGGATTGTTGACTAGGTAATTCAATGCAGAGTGATCAGTAAACATTTTAAGGTGTCCTCCCAACAAGTAGTGACATAATTTTTGCAATGCATACACCATGGCTAGTCCCTCTTTCTCTGTAGTGGTGTAATTAACTTCAACTGTGGACAGCTTCCTTCTGGAAAATGATAATGGATGATCAATGTCCCCTTCTCCAGGTTGTTCCAGTACTTCTCCTAATGCAATAGAAGACGCATCAACATGCACATGAAATTCCTTGCTCCAGTCTAGAAAGACTAGAATAGGTGTAGTCACCATCTTTTTTTTCAGTGTGTCAAAGATCTGCTGGCATTCTTTTGTCCAACCAAACTAACAGTTTTTATTTAATAACTTCTCCATTGGCATAGTAATCTGAGCATATCCTTTGATAAATTTCTTGTAATATCCAGTATGTCTTAGCACAGTGCACAGTTGTTTGACTAAAGTAGGTGGTGGCAAATCAACTGTAATTGCAATCTTGGATGGATCCACCAACAATCCTTTCTTGCATACAATATGACCTAATAATACTCCAAATGGTGAGAAGAAGATGCACTTCTTCAAATTCAAAGAAATTTGACACTGCTTGCATTTATCTAGCATTAGCCTTAGACATTCGATATGATTTTTCAACAAACTAAAAACAGTCCATTCATCAAAGTATGCTTCTAAAAACTTATGAAAAAATTCTTTGAACGCTTCAACCACCACCCTGGAAAAGATGGTTGGGTCATTCTTCAATCCAAATGGCATTGTCGTATATTGGTAAGATCCCCAGTCTGTGGAAAACGTATTCTTATGATGGTCTTCCTTGGCAATATGTATTTGATGGTATCCTAAAAAACCATCTGTAAAAGAATATACTTCTTGTTCTCCCACATTGTCAAACACTTCATCTGTGAATGGTGTAGGGAAAGGATCACGCATACAAGCATCATTCAACTTCCTGAGATCTACGCAAATACTGATCTCACCTGTCTTCTTATCTTGCACTACCATGGGTTAATCCACTCCGACTCTTTGACAGGTTCAATAATCCCTGCTTCTAGCATTCTGTCGAGCTCAATCTTCACTTTTTCCTTATATTTTGGGTTCAATCTGTAGGGCCTTTTCTTGATTGGCTTCGCATCTGGTTTCAAAGGTATTCTCATCTCTGCCATAGGTCCTTTGATACCCTTCATATCAGAGAAATTGGTCGGGAACAAGTCCTGATACTCTTGCAATAATTCTATGATTTTGTCAATGGTAGCAGTGTCCCAGTAATCTCCAACATTGGCAAGATTTGGTGTCTCCTCCATCCCAATATTGAATTTCTTTATCTTTATCCACTGTCCAATGAATGGAAGTTCAACTCCTGGTCCTTCTACATCTCTCTGGCCTTCTGCTTCTGCGATATTCACCTTCCTTGGATCATCGTTGACATTAATGTTGTAGAAGATCTGCAGTTTTTAGAGGGTCACAATCCATTCATCCTCTTCTTGCTCCAAAGGGAGAACAACTACCTCCTTAAATACTTTCTGTCTCACCATCTATAGTGATTGATCTACTGAAGGAAATTCACTTTCAAACAAAAAGGTGGTTATAAAATTCTGGATCATACCTTTGTTAGGAGCACACAATGTACCTTTTTGCCTATACTTTTTGCCACCATTATACTCTTAATCACCTACATTTAGACTCATACTATCACTTTATCTGATCATCTCAAAGGTATATAATGTCCCTTCTCATTACTATATGTTTAATCTGTTTTGCATAATATTCTACATCACTCTCGTACTTAACCATTGATTAGAAATGCATAAGTGTCCAAAACTGCAGATTTGCATTCAAGGCCTATTGCTGAAACACAGAACTGTCCAAGGCCGCCATTGCTGAAACACAGAACAGATGCTGAAACACAGAGCTGCTACACAGTCCGAGGTTGTAGATGCTGAAACACGAAGCTGCCACACAGTCTGAGGCCGCAGATGCTGAAACACGGAGCTGCTACACAGTCCGAGGTCGCAAGATGCTGAAACACGGAGCTATTACACAGTCCAAAGTTGTAGATGCTGAAACACAGAAGAAACCGCCAGAACCAACGATGCTGAAACACAAGCCACCATAGTCAGTGGTCAACGCAGTCAGAGTGCAATTCACGTGGCTGAAACAGCCCACGAATTGCGATGCTGAAATAGCATCAGCAACGATGAGAAGAAGATGTTACACCAGCCGTAACAACAATACCTCGTTCAGTTCCTGTAATAGCATTCGGTTGTGTGAGACTAGGACATCCTATGCTGATTTAGAAAGAAGATCCGACTCAGGATAGGATTCAGATATCCATTGTAATGATTTTATCAAAGGGATTTCCTCTTTAAATAAGAGGAAATCACCATTCGAGATATCCAAGTTTTGATGTATTGAAGCACTCCAGAGAAGCGAGATGTATTCTATTATTTCAACTTGTAATGTGATATTTCGACAGATGAATATAAGACTGCTTTGAGTATCCTTCTCTAGCTCTTCGTCCAGGGGAATCTTGTGAGAAGGGAGGGCCCACCTTCATCACAAGATTCACCCATTAGTTAGAAGTGTGTTA
>ML777060.1:679989-738488 GCA_009831015.1 Picea engelmannii | reverse complement strand
CACCTGAAAAGGTACAATCATCCTCCAACAATGCTGCTGAAACAACACCATTTCCCGAGCGTTTAGCCTTAACCAAAACACCTGAACCGCCAGCCTTTAATCTTCTAGGGGAATTACAAAATTTATATGTTAAAATTCCCCTCTTACAAGCACTTCGCGGCGTACCTATTTATGCTAGGACAATGAGAGATATCTGTGTCAAAATCCTGGTAGGAAAACCAAGGATCCCCTTACAGTCCATGTTATGGGAGATCTGTCTGCATTAATGTCAGGCAAGACTCCCCTAGTCAAATATGGCGATCCTGGCCACCCTACTGTTACAGTACAAGTTGGCAAAACAATAATCCCTCGTGTCATGGTAGACCTAGGCGCAGCCATCAATATCATGACTTTAGAGACCTTACAGCTATTACAATTACAAGATGAAGTCAGAGAGACCCCCACTATCCTAGAATTGGCTGATCGATCCATAATTAAACCAGAAGGATTCATAGAAGACCTCAGCATCTCTGTGGAATCCTGGAATTATCCAGTCGATTTTACAGTGTTGCAACCCAAAACAAAGTTGGGGGGCCACCCTCTAATTCTGGGCAGGCCATGGTTAGCCTAGCACATCTTCTTGTACATACTTCATAAATTTGGTTCTGCCAGTTCTCCAGTGCTTCTTCTGAGTTGGATGAACATGTTCTGTCACTTCGCCAGCACAGATTCTCGTCAACTGTAGGGTTGATATAATCCTGCTGTCTGGATGTTAATTTGTAGATGTTTTCCAGTTCAATTATGTGGTCTTCTTCTTTGATAGGCTTTGTATATCGTGGACCCTGATCTGGATCTAAAGGTGCAATGACCCTAAGGCCATCTCTCTCAAATGTCATGTGTCTTTCCTTTAGATCAGAAATAATAGAGTTGTCGAAGGCCCAATCAATTCCTAATAATGCATGGTAAGGGAAACTATCATCAACAATTTCAATTACCTCAAAATTTGCAAAGGTTCTTACTCCATTGATGTCCACTGGGACATGCTCTAATCGTCTAAATGGGCTGACAGGTTGCTGATTATCCATGCGAAGCCTGATAGGGTAATATATCATCTTGGGTTTTCCCATTAGTGCCCAAGTTTTCTTCGTCATGACATTGATCTCCGACCCTAAGTCAAGGACCACATAGTCTATCTCATACTCTCCTATATGAGCATTCAATTGTAATTCTTTATTTTTCCTTCTCCTTTTTCCAATTTGGTGCACTGCCCTATTCAGTAAGGGGTCTATCTTTCCTAGCTCATACTGATTGATCAAATCTTGTAATTCTTATACAACGCCTTTATCTTGAATCAACTTAACACATGTGCACAAAAATTCCATGAGTTTTCTTACCTCTTTCCCTTATGTTGGTGATGCAGATGGATCAAATGCCTAAGGCATGCCATATTCTTTGATTTCTGGTTGTCTCTTTGATGAATATCCTTGACCTCTTTTGAACTCTTTTCTTTCCTCCTCGAATATTTGTCTTTCTTTCTTAGCATCAAATGTTGGGGTCTTTTTTGTAGCTTGCCTGACTCCGTGGTCATCTTCAGTATTTCCTTGGGCTGCTCTGTCTTCTCCTGTAGCAGTGCCTCCTTGAGTGATAACAATGACTCTAGGGTCTGCTCCATGAGGTTCAACATATATCAATTATACTTGTGGGTTTTGCTGAGGTCCTCGTCTTTCCTGAAGTTTAGCCAGTAGCACAGGGCATTCCTCTATGACATGCTTGAAGGAGTTACAGTAACTACAGGTTGTGCAAGGATTCTGACAATCCCTTGCTAAATGTCCTGGCTGTGCACAATTGTAACAGATTATTTGTCCTCTGCCTTAGACCATACCTCCTCCTCGTCCTTGTCCTCTGTATCCACCGCGAGGATTGAAGTTTCCTCTCCTTGGAGAGTTGTACTACAGAGTGTTTCCTTCTTGTTGTACTTCACCTTGAATCTTGTATATGTCTCTTGAACTTTCATGCATAAGATCATAAGCTCTACAATCTCGATCATCATGCCCCACTGATTTACAGAATGTACAATACAATTTTGTGGGTGTCTAAACATACTTCTGCATGTAGTAGCACTCACCTGGGAGATGCCTATTTTTACATACGTCACACTAGGGTAGGTTAACTTGATTCAAAGGGCTCGGTGCCCCTGAGGCCAAGTACTCATGAAATAAGGGACAGTGTTCCTTATCATGGCCTTCAGATCTGCATCTTACACACCAGATATCTTCCCTTTAGTCTTTTCCCTTATCTTTCTTCATATCCTCGACCTTTAAAGACAAACTAGTTAGTTGGCTTATGATCTGGCTAATGTCTGAACTAGATTCTCCCATCGGTGTTGATTCAAGCTTCATGGAAATATCCAAAGCTTTTGTCTATGATGCAATATTCTGTTGCATAAGAGGGACTCTTATGTGTGGTAAAAACACAACGATGAACCATTCTTTGTTCTGTTCATGAAGGATCTGAAAAGTTAATCAACCTGTCACAGTCTTGAATCTCTGGTCGAACTCCCAAACAGGTTATGCTACCCTTTCTTTAATCTCTTTTAGTTCTGTAATGCATTGTGACTCCGACTTAGATTTCTTAAACTCTGCAATCAACGCATTCTTGATCTCATTCAGGGGCTTAGGTTGTGCCATTCCTTTGACAAGTTTCATGTACCAGCTCAGTGTGTGGTCCCTTAGCATAGTGCCGAAATGGGTTCTCTTGATGGATTCATCGGTGATACTTTTAATATTCCATACGGCTTCACACAGAAACCAATGCTAATCTGGATCTTTAGATCCATCTCCTCTAAAGAAAGGGAGTCTCATTTCATCTTCCATAGAGTTGACTAGGCTTCTTGTCTGAGTAGATGTTGAGCTACTAGTACCAGTACTCTGAAGATTCTGGTGGTTCTGACTATTCTAACTGCTAAGTATTGTTGGGACAACAGGAGGATTAGCATTACTTACTTCATTATTCTGCGTAGCTCCTGATTTTTCTGGCTCTCTTAGGTGAAGTTCTTCAACTTCCCCTTCTTCTGTTTTGGTGGGCTCTGGATGCTCTTCTTTGGTTAAATCTACCTCTTCTCCACTGTAGAAACCCTCTTCTCCATATTTTTGCTTAAACAAGTTCTCAAGGTTAACCCCTCGGAATACTTTCCCACTGCGCGTATGTCTTGCTTCTGTGTCATTGTCACTATCCAGGATATTTAACATTAGCCTTTTCAGGTCCAACCAATCTACTGTATCTTCAAGATGTGGTTTTCGTGCAAGAGAATCTTGATTCTTAGCTTCAAAAATTTCAAAAATTTTCCTCTGGGTCCTTTGAAAAAGTATCTCTCAGCTTGGCTATACGATTTTTTTCTGTCAACAACAAACTCGGTGATATACCATCCAATGGTACTATCAAACCAATGATCTACTGCTCTGAATACAATGTTGTCAATTCTCTTGAATTTTTGGATCAGTGCTGGTGTCCAAACCACAGGAGGTCTAGATCTAATCTCAAACTGTGTGTTATCTAACCTAGCCAACCACTCGTGTAGATCTTGATGGATTCCTCCAAAGAAGATCTCATGAATGTCGGTGAAGATGTATCTCTGTAGCCAATCTTCAATACTCAGTTTAAGGTTCTTGTTCTAGGCTTCAGTGAAGTCCTTCTCTTGATCCTCTATCCACTTATGAATCTATGTCTTCAATGGGAACCACCTTGACATTCCCTTAAAAATATTCCTATCCTAGGAAATGAACCATTTGTTGGAATAGGGGCAGACCTAGGGTTCACTCTAGAAGTGCACCAACAAGCCCTAGCTACTGGCCCTTTCAGAAACACCTACGAAGTAGATGCAGTCTCACCCGAAGCAACGATGAGGGGGTTGCAGGACAAAGATGTCTACAACTAGGGGAATATCAAGTGGATCTTGTATAACAACAATCACACTATTCATATATCACTTATCAGCAAGATCTACTCTACACAGCTATAGATATTGACCTAATACAATAACACAAATAATAGTACAATAATGACAGAGATCAAAGCATTAATCACTCACACAACACAAGATATACGTGGTTCACCCTCTCTCTAGGGATACCTTCACATAACTGTAATTATGATATATTAAGATAAAGCTTACAGTTCTGATATGCGCTCTTGGCCAGCAGATCCTCTCTCTCCTTCTCTCTTTCTCTCCCCCTTTCTACGTACCCAGCTACAGGATCTGATCTTTGCACCTAGCTGAAGATATTACAATACCAGAAGGCTCTCACCCTCAACACTTCTCTCTCACAATACAATGACCTCTCACCACAACAATAGAGCTAACTCAATAACAATATCATACCCCCCTGACCCAAGTCCTCTTGACCTTTATTTATACATTACAATACCTCACCGACAACCTTAGGCCGAAACCTAGGTGTCAAAACCCTAATTACCAAAACCCTAGGTTTCTAAGACCCTAGGTCAACTTGATCCACTTTTTCCGGACTTCGTCAACCTGTCTTTCCTTCCTTCTCATGCGGTGCTCCAAAGCATCCAATGGTGGATTTTTCCACTTCCTGAGTCGTCCTCGGTCCATATTCCTTGTTGATCTGTCATCCTCGATCTCCTCTTCCAACGTCTTGATTTTCCACACTTCGCTCCATCTTTTCTGCTCTTTTGCTCACTTCGACCCAGTGACAGTCACCGTGTCTCCCGTGAAGTTCACTTTTTTTCCTTTTCTTCCTTGTTCTCCATTTCCTTTCATAACCAAGGGCCAACAAGTCCTATCATGCACCCTGGCCCTACTATCATCATTGGTAGGTAACCTTGAACCCATAAGTCAACACTTCATCATTGGTTGTTGACTGGGTGGTTTCCCTTGTGTTCGAAGACAAGAAATCTATTCACACATTGGGATCTGTGTAGTGTCTTGGATTCCATTAGCCTTATTGGTTGTTTCCTCACCTTTGTCAGCAATTTTCATCACTGGATGTTATTCAAAGGGTCTTTTTCGTGTACCGCTTTCACTTGGCACACGCGAAAGATGCACAGGGTCATTCGTTTGTTTTCCACCAAATCATGAAGCTCATGCTTTATACCTCGTGCTAACTGATGAGAGATGCCTTAACTCTCCCCTTTCAGTGGGTCTCCTTTCATCGACTTCAGCTCATTTATTATGGAAATGGGACCTAGAGTCATATGATTACCTTGAGGCTTGCAGTCATTAGTGGTAGGCTCTCTCGCCATCGACAGTTGGGAATACATCAATGTCTCATGATCGATGGATTCTTCAGGTGTTCGACACAGAATCCTTTATTCACACTTGTAAGAATGTACTCGGTCCCTTGATACCTACTTTCATTATTGGTAGGTTGTATCGCATTTGTTAACGATATACATCAATGACCGGTAATCAAACAATGTCTCATTGTGTTCGAACTCAACTCCTTTATTCACATGATGTATACTTTCACCCTTGGCGGATTGTGTAGAAGACTTGAATACATCACTATGTGGCCACAACTTTCCTGAGATGTTACTTCCTTTTCATTGGACCAATACCTATATGACTTCGGTGATCATGGGAGATCAGATTGTACTCCATTGTATATAAATATCTTTAGATGTTTTTTGAGACTGGTTCTACTAGGCCTTGCTCATGACTATGAAAACTATTGGCATGCAAATGCATTTGTATTTTCCTATTCATGGCCATGGACACTTGTTTGGTATATTTTCACATGGATCTGCAGTGTAATTTTATTGCCAGCCATGTATGCAAAGTCAGTGCAGAATGTAATGAGAAACTAGTTCATCCAGCTGGTTCCCTACCACTCCACTTATGGTTTGTTTATAATGTATTTCGGCCATCGCAGACACTCCTCTGACCTCACACATTAGGGGACATCTGTTATAGAAATATTTTCCTCACCCTATGCAATCTTGCACATAATGCCTTTTTCCATTTCCCCATGTAGACTTATCATCTCTGTTTGTAAGATCCAAATCTAAAAGTAAACATTTTTCACATGTATGCATCTTGCACACTATACAACATGTGTATACGTAGGCTGCTCCACTATAGCCCGCATACATTGGGACTTGTGCCAAAAAATTGAAAATTAATGTCGGGTTTCCATGTCACGATAGGAGATCTATGATCCTTGGCCTTCCATATACTGAAAATGTTCCAACTCATCCCTTCAGTTCCATTTTGAAGGCTATAAATGGGCCAATTCCAAGCTACGGAAAAAGGAGAGAAAGAATTCAACTTTGAGAGAAAAGTTACTCTGGAGAAATTATTTACTTCATATTGAGTCTGCATCCCTTTGTCCTTTAAGTATGAACAAAGTGTTCATCCCCCAAGCTCTTCCCTTATTGATTGAGAGTCTCATTGTTTCTCTATTATGATCTGCCTTTGGTGGAGGCCCGACTAGAAGGAACTTAGTTTCTCGGTTCCGAATCGGGCCGACACAAAAGTATGTAACATTTTCACTTTTGTTGATCATTTTTAATAGAAATACTCTTCTCCTGTCCAATTGATATCTTGCAAATATATTGAATTCTTATTCCATGGGTGTATTTGTCATGTTAATTAATGGATTATTCTATTGAATGTGATAACATTATATAATATCACCATATGTTTTCTTTGCTTGGTTGTTGAGGACTAGTTTAAGGTATATTTCTTTGGTTCAAGTGCTCAACGATGGACTTAATCGAACGTCTGGACGAGGTAATCCCTTTATCTTGTCTTTCTAGCATATTTGTTTATATAACATACTTGAGAAGATATTTGATTTCTGCAGTCATTTCCATCTGTTGTGGTTTAACCTATCCATAGAGAGATTTTCCTCGTAACACTCTTATTTATACTTTCATGTAGCTTCCTCAAGAGGTTACCTTTTAACCATCTTAACCCACTTTCCTTATTTTAGGGTTAACCCACTTCTAACCACTTGTCCACTTAACCACTTTCCATAAGTAGTAAGTTCTCCATAAACTTTATTATTTAAATAATTTATTTTGCATCCACTTTGACTTATAGTACACTCATCAGTTCACTTTGTTATCTAATTAATTTCTTCTTTGAAACCACTTTGATTACTTTGACGTTTTGGGGCTTCTAGATGACTCATGAGGGTTCTCCAACTTCAGATGGCCATAACTCTCTAACCGTGAGGATTTATGTGACGTTCCACATACCACTAGAAATGGCATGACATGTACTATCCATATAGAGTAGTCTTATCTGCAAATATATCAAAAATCATACCATTATTCATAAAAAAAGATGGGTCCATTATGAAAACATTTGTGCTACTAGAATTTGCTACCAGACTTTCTTCAAGAGTTGACATCAATGACAACCAACCCAAATAATCAACAATCTCCCCCTTTGGAATTGATGGAAACACTTTGATGCATTACTGAAGTCATATCGCTCATGCTCCCCCTGTGACCATCGATCCCCCTGGAGCCATGCCTCTATGCTCTTTCTCCAAGTATTTATATCCTTCATATGATAAATCTCTCCCCCTTTGTCATCAATGGAAAATGTATCTTTCCATTCGGGGATGCTCCCCCTAACTGAACTGTCCTTGGGGATACTCCCCCTGACTGAACACTTCCTAAAACTGATCTCCCAACCTGATTTGTCCTCTTTATGGTGCTTCCTCATGTAAATATAATACATATAAGATAAGAATTCAAAAGCATTCACTTTGGAGTAGAAATTACTCCGAGTCTTTGGAAAAGATACTCAAAGGTTTCCCGTGGAAGCAGTTTTGTAAAGATGTCTGCCACTTGTTCTTTTGTGCCCACATATTCAACTCTGATGTTCTTCTCTGCAACCTGTTCCCATAGAAAGTGATACTTGATTGGAATGTTCTTCATCTTGGAGTGCATCACCAAGTTCTTTAAGATACTGATGGCACTTGTATTATCACAATAGATTGGAATAGGCTAATCATAATCAACCTGTATATCTGTCAAAGTTTGTTTCATCCATAAAACCTGTGTACAACATCTTGCTAATGCAATATACGTTTCTTCTATTGTAGATAAAGATACTGATGATTATTTCTTGCTTAGCCATGATAATAAACACTCACCCAAGTAGAACGTTGCTCCATTGGTTCTTCATTGGTCATCAATGCAACCTGCCCAATATGCATCTGTCTAGGAAATAAGTGATATATCCTTTCCTTTTGGATACCATAATCCAAATTATTTTGTTCCTTTGAGATATATGAAAATCCTCTTCACTGCTAAGACATGTGATTCCTTTGGTGCTTTTTGAAATCATGCCACCTTTCCAACTTCCTGCATCACATCTAGTCTGGATGTTGTCATATATGGTAAGCTACCAATCATTGACCTGTATTGTCTCTAGTCTATAGACTTTGAATCATCATATTTTCTCAACTTGCAATAGGTTTGCATAGGAGTGGTAACTGGTTTGCAATCTTCCATTCCAAACGTCTTTATAATTTCTCTGATATACTTAGTTTGAGAAATACAAATTCCTTGGCTGCTTTGACATATCTGAAGACACATAAATAAGGATATTTCTCCAAGTAATGACATTTCAAATTCATTTTTCATATACTTTGCAAAATTCTAGCTTAACTTGTCATCAATACTTCCAAAAATAATATCATCAACATAAACTTCAATTAATAAAATACTATCTTGAGTTACCTTGATGTAGAGGTTGTTGTCTGCACTTCCTTTTCTGAACCCCGCCTGCTGTAGATATTTATCCAGTCTAGAGTAACATGCTCTAGGATCTTATTTTAGACCATACAAGGCCTTCTTCAATTTACACACATAATATGCATTCTTTGACAACTGGAATCCTTCTTTTTGTTCATTGTAGACTTCTTATTCAAGTTCTCCATTCAAAAAAGTTGATTTCATGTCCATTTGGTATACTTTAATATTCTTGGAGTATGCATAAGCTAAAAGCAATCAGATTGCTTCCATTATGGAAACTGGGGAAAATGTCTTTTCAAAGTCTATTCCTTCAACCTGTGCGTATACTTTACATACCAATCTAGCTTTGTTCCTTGTAACATATCCATCTTCATTCAATTTATTTCTGAAAACCTACTTTGTGCCAATCACATTCTTATTCTTTGGTCTTAGAACCAATTCCCAAGTGTCATTCTTCTCTATTTGGTCCAATTTTTCATCCATGGCCTTATTCCATAATTCATCCTTGTTGGCCTCTTCAAAAATTTTTGGTTCAATTGTAGATAAGAGTGTTAGGTGCATTTATTCTGGTGCATAAATTCTTCTTCTAGTCTCAACTCCTGCATCTTTTTTTCCAATAATCTGATCTGAAGGATGATTCTTCTATACTCGTTTGCTAGGTGTCTTTAGAGGCACTTGTTGAACTTTCTCTTCTACTTCTATCTGACCCTCTTGATCTTTCCATTCTACTTCTTCTTCATCTTCTGCTTCTTCTTCGTAAAATTGTTCCATTGATTCATTTTCTTCTTCCTTTAATTCTCATCCACCTATTTCATCAATTGTTACATTGATGTTTTCCACTACTTTTTTCAACCTCAGATTGTAACACTTATATGATTTCCTTGTACTTTAGTAACCAACAAGTACTCCTTTGTCGACACGAGAGTCAAACTTTCCCATTTTTCCATCTTCTCTTTTGATGTAGCATTTTCTTCCAAATACTTTGAAGTTCTTCACATTTGTTGGTATTCCTTTCCATAGATCGTAGGGATTTTTGTCAGTGTTTTTTTAGAGCATTACTTTGTTTTGAATGTGAATTGTTGTATGCACTGCATGTGTCCAAAAAATATCTGTCAATTTGGAATCCATTAGCATTGTTCGATCCATTTAATATACTGTCTTGTTCTTTCTTTCAACAACTCCATTATGTTGAGGTGTCCTAAAAACACATAATTGCCTTTTTATTCCATGCCTGCTACAGTAGTCCATAAATTCCTTTGAAGTGAACTCTCCTCCATTATCATATATCAAACATTTGATTTTTGAATCCATTTCATTTTCAACCATTTCCTTGTAGACCTTGAAGTTTTCAAAAGCTTCTGACTTATCCCTGAGAAAGAAAACTACACTCATTCTTGTATAATCATCAACTAATTACATAAATTATTTCTCACCTTTTAAACCCTTTGTTGTATTTGGTCCAACTAGATTAGTATGCACAAATTCCAGTGGTCTCGTCATTGAATATTCCTTTGATTTGAACCTGTTCTTTGTTTTCTTTTCTTGTTCGGAATGCTTGCATAAAGTATTGGTTGGTTTTGTGATCTTGGGAATTTCTCTAACTACTTCCTTCTTTCTGACTTTGATAAGGTTATCAAAGTGTATGTGACCCATTCTTCTATTCCATAGAAAACCTTCATCTTCATTTCCTTGAAAATACTTTTCATTTCCAATTTAAATTAATACATATATGTTGCTTGAAGTTCTTGTAGCTGTTGCAATCAATTTTCCCAAACCTTATTTTCTTATCTCACACTTCTGTGAATCGAAAGTAATTTTATGACCTTGGTCACACATTTGAATCACACTTAGAAGATTATGTTTCATATCTTCTACTAGTAGAACATTTTCTTCCTTGGTATTCTTGTTTCCAATTATGTCTGTGCCTTTTCCAATGATTTTAGTTGAATCATCACTTCCAAAGGAGACTAGTCCATATCTTTCCTTTCTTAATGTAAGAAACCTATTTTTATCACATGTCATGTGTTTTGACCAACCACTGTCAACATACCAACCACATTTCTTCTCCTTATCTTGTAGAGCGAGTGTGCATTCTTCATTTCTATATTGATTCTTCTTTCTTATCCATGTTATCTTGTGAGGTTCCTGTCTGTGACCATTGTTATTTTGTTGTGGTTCTCTAGGAGGGACTGTCATTCTACAATATTTGTCCATGTGTCCAAAGTTGTTGCACTTGTAGCATTCCACTTCAGTGCTCAATGATTCAAACCTGTTGTAGATTCTTCTCTATGTTTCACTAGGCCTTCTTGGATATCCATTTTGTGTATGACTTTCAAAATTGTTTATGTTCCTACTATTAGCTCAACAATTTACAACTTTATGTCCAAAATTATTGCATGCATAACATAAACCAAAAAATATAGTTTGATACCTGGGAGTTGAAGATATTCTGAAAGGATTTACTCTTATGAATCCTTATTCTTCCTGAGGCCTTTTTGTTTCTGTCGGTCATTGATTCTGAGGTCTGAATCTTCTCGGTGGAGGAGTGTCTCTGTAATCTTCCTTGTATATCTTCCTATCCCCTTTGATTGTTTCTACATAGATTTTTGGATATGTTTCTTGTTTTGTTTCTTTGGAGCTTGATCCCTTTTCTGTATGATTGTATCCAAGTCCGTATTTGTCATGATAATGCTTTTGAATGTTGATAATTCCATCCAGAACTTTTGATATGTTCTTCATAGTTTTCTTTTGAAGATCATTTCTCAATGTGACAATCTCTGCTTCCAAATTTCCAATGATCTTGTCTCTTTCTTCTAAAAGTTATTTGAGTGCTTCTTCAATTATTTTATCTTCTTCTATTTGAACCTTCAATTTCATGATCATTTGTTCTAGTTCATGAGTGTCTTCTTTCTTTTCTAGTTCTGCTTGTAGCTTATTGTTTTTATTCTTTTCTCTTCTTATAACTTCTATGGAACTCAACAATTCTTCTTGGTATTCAACTTATGCCTCTTCATATTCTTCTTCGGTGTCTTATTTTTAAGAGTCTTCTATTTCCATGAATAGAACTCCTTCTGTCTCACTGTTACTGACTTGATTTTCATCTGATGAGGAGATTTCTTCTTTGGTGCATAAGTTTTTCTTGAAATCTTTCTTTTTGGTTGTTTTGTCTTTATATGTTTGTTTGATATTTGAGTAATCCTAATCATTCCTCTTATTTTTCTTATCAGGACATTTGTTAGAAAAATGAACAATACCATCACAATTAAAACAAATCAATAGAAGTTTACCTTTATATCTGTCGTTGATTCCCTTGTTCAATCTTCTGACAAAGTTGGCCACTTCTTCTTATTCATCTTCTTAGAAGTCATTGTTGTTTCTATGTTCCTTTTGCTTTTCCTTTTTCTTTGACCTTTTGGATGCTTTGAAACATGCTTCTTTTATATATGGATTTTCATATTCAATTCTCATTTCATATGTTGTGAATATTCCATGTAGTTCATCCATGCTTATTGAGTCTAGATTTGCTCTTTCTTCTAGTGTTGATATCTTAGGATCAAATCTGATAGCAAGAGATCTGATTCGGATTTTGTGAGTAGAACGAAATGAATACATATTATTAAAATATGCTTAACACATAATAACAGAGATACAATAAAACTTGTTTTCTATTCAATAAGGAAATAAGATGAAACTGTAAAATGCAGCAGAAAAGAAGCTTGTTGGAATGGTGGTGGCTTATCTCTAAGACGAGATGTGACAGTTGCGCTCATTCACAAGAATATCATTACAATGAGGCTCTAAAGGCATTTTTACATTAAACAGGAATGTCAAAAACCCTAGACATCCAAAAACCTAACCCTAGGATATGAAGTGCCAAAAGTCATGTGGGCCCCATTTGGGTAAGTTAGTACATCAACTTCCCATAGTCGTAACTTTTGCATACGATATCCAATTTAGGTGCACGATAGCCCAATTCAAAGGTCTATCCGAGGACTACACATTTTATTGCTATCTATCGAAGTTCATTTTTAAACGTGGTGAGCCCTAAAAACGTTGTTTATAGCCTCAAAACGACCTCACAAGTTAGGGACCCAAAAACTAGGAAAAAAATGCCAAACTGGAAAACTGCCAAAATGAACCAGTTGGAATAGGTGGGAGGCCACCGCCATTCATATGGATCAAGATATTAGTACCTCTTGAAGAATTACATATTCTTCAATTTATTCTCCCAATCCTATGATTGCATTCACTGTTTCATCAACTCGTAAGAAGTAAGATGCAATATTCTCATCTTCCTTCATCTTTAGTTGTTCGAATTGACCTCTGTAAGTTTGAAGCTTTGCTGCTTTGAATTTTGAATCTCCTTCATAAATATTTTTAAGATTGTCCCAAATCTCTTTGGAAGATTTACAATGTACAAATTTGATATATACTGATTCATCAAGACCATTCAGAAGTGCATTTGTGGATTTGGAATGTTTTTAACTGAGTTTCATTGTTTTTTCACTTGGGGGTGGAACTGTTGGTTCTTTGTATCCATCTACTACGGATTGCCAAATTTCAAATCCCTGTGCTTGTATATATGTTTTCATCCTTTTGCTCCATAATGCATACTTCTGTCCATCAAACTATGGTATTTTGTTTTTATACATGTTGTTTCTCTCCATGATCTACCTTTTAGTGGTTAAACTAATTTCTGAAGGAACCTGCTCTGATACCAATTGTTGGATTACTGAGGGGGGGGTGAATCAATAATAGAGAATTTTAATCATTTTTAACCATACAATGCAAGTGTTATATCAATGTAGCATTATCATCCAATAGTTCCAGAGTAAATAAACAATGAACAAATGAGCAATCATACACATACATAATACACTAGTTTTTTTACGTGGAAACCCAAAGCGGGAGAAAACCACAGAATGATTTTTCTTATATGTCTTTAAGAATTACATTTATTGGAAACACCAACTTCCTTTGTTTTCCAACTGCAACTAGAAGGAGGCTCCAACCCCCTAGTTTCTCAGGATACAACCTGAAGGAAGATCCAACTCCCCAATTCTCTGGCTACAACCAGAAGGAGGCTACAACCCCATATGTTATCTGGATACAACCGTAAGGTGGATAGAAACACCTGTCCTTGCCCCATCCAACTACCCTTAAATATAAGTATAATGATGGAACCACTGTCACACTATCAATGTGAGATATACCACTATAAAATTGTACCAACCTGTACCAATGACCTACAACCAACCTGTACTACTACCCTGTAATCAACCTGTACCTAAGTTGAGCATGTATCAAACAAATACAACAGATACACGACTTGTAGTTTTGCAACATGCATATGTACGTGTCCTATCTATAAAACAACTTGCGTATGTATGTGACCTATCTATTATGCAGCCTGTGTATGCCTTTTGAAACTAGGGTTTTATTTCTTCTGAAAAATTCTGACCCTCTGTAACTTATTTCACATAGATCTACAACCTGTCACTATATCTAGACTGTAACTGTAGACTATGCATGCATCCTCATACATAACCTTTACTCAAATAATCTATATCTCTCTCTAGTCATGTGCCAAACAAGTGTGTGTAATCATAAACTAGTATAATAACCCTCACATGATCTAGACATCAAACCCTTTCTGATATTCATCCTCTCAATGCATCAACCAATTCATAAATACAATCTCTCAACAATGTACCACAAAACAATTTATCCATATGCCAAGAAATACAAGATGTACCTCAACTCTAACAAGAAGTATCAATGACAAATATTGATTTTACCAGCATTGTATTTCTGTAGATCTGACTTATACAGAAGATACCATGCACCCACTAATCTCTTGAGGGAGAATCCTCAAATATCCATAACCATTTCTCATGCATACATCAAAATCCAAATACTCATAGAAATAAGACATACCTTTTGAACCAATGGATAGATCTGATGTACCTGATCACTGTAGACCTTCATGGGAAATTTCTCTCAGAATCTAGAGACTTGGCATCTTTATCTTCTCAAGTTTCTATGGATTTACTCTCATGTACGCACCCTAATATACTGTCATCCTGCGTATGTATGCACCCTATTGCACTATTAGCCCACGTACACCTCAAAACTTGGGTTTTTTTTAGTATTCGCTGTAATTCCAAAACTTTCTTCGTCAACCCTTCGTACCACCTCAGACTTTCGCAACTTCATATGTATCAATGAGTACTTGCAATAAGTCTTACACAACAATAGATATTCAATATTCTCAAGTGTGTTTAAATGAGAGAACCTTTCCTCTTATATATTCTTTCATGTAGCTTCCTCAAGGGGTTACCTTTTAACCATCTTAACCCACTTTCCTTATTTTAGGGTTAACCCACTTCTAACCACTTGTCCACTTAACTTAACCACTTTCCATAATTAGTAAGTTCTCCCTTAAATTTATTATTTAAATAATTTCTTTTGCATCCACTTTGACTTATAGTACACTCATCACTTCACTTTATTATTTAATTAATTTTTTCTTTGCAACCACTTTGACTACTTTGACCTTTTGGGGCTTCTAGATGACTCATGAGGGTTCTCCAACTTCACATGGCCATAACTCTATAAATGTGAGGATTTATGTGACGTTCCACATACCACTAGAAATGGCATGATGTACTATCCATATAGAATAGTCTTACCTGCAAATATATCGAAACTCATACCATTATTCATCAAACAAACTTGGGTCCATTACCCAAACCTTTTTGCTACTGGAATTTGCTACCAGACTTTCTTCAAGGGTTGACATCAATGACAGCCAACCTAAATAATCAACATGAAAGTGCTAGTGACAAGAAGGGGATGACCCCTTCCTCTCTAAAATACATGGTGTACTCTCTGCTTTTAGCCACTTGATTTTTCTAGCTCACTCTTCTCATACTAAGTGATAATCAAACATTGTTGGATAAAAAGTGTAGCCCAATTGACAAGACCTTTATACTGGAATAGTTTCTATGTACATTTGAATAATCAAATAAAGTTAATGAAATTTACAATGGTAATGATCCAAGCCTTTTTTTAGTTCACCCAATATCCTTTATTATTACAACCTTTATCACTTCAAGAGATATTTCATAAGTAGAAAACAAATAGGTTTCATCATAGTCATGAAAATAATCTCGTGGTTATTAAATTTCACTATCCATCTCCTAGAGGGGTTGGAAAATATCCCTCACCTTCAAAATTTAAAATTGTCATGTATCATACATGTTGTTGGCACTCGATAGTTGTATTTTACATGAGTAAATAACCTCTTATACTAGAATATAAGGTGCCACCATAGAAATTACAACACCCTTAATTTTATCTTCAAGATTCTAATTCAGATAAAAAATCATCAGTAATCATAGGGAATGAAGGATTTAATTTTTGGATTTTGATAATACCAAAGACATGTTTTTATTATGGTTCTAGTATCCCATTAGAGGTCTAATTTGAGTCACCAAATTTAAGTAATTTCACCTAACTCATTTCTACCTTGCCTAGTGTAACATCCCACTCTTGTGCGTACCCAATGTTACTTATTCTTGTGGACACTTGTGTGCAAGTGATCCGATTCACTATATGATTGACTGATTTGATTATGGAGCATGATGATGTTTGTGTATTTGATGATATGTTATTTTATGATATTTATATCAACATGTGCTATTGACTAGTTTTCTTGAGTGTGCAGGACTCTAGACGTTTAAGGATGTTGATGGCATCGATGGATCTCCTTGGGATCTTAATCGAGTCAGGGAGCAGAAGGTTATGGTTTGAATGTTTTTCATATTACATATGTCACACATGACTATATATTATGATGTCGATTGTTATCGTTGTCACGTTTCATTGATGGATGCAGGCTGATGATAGCTTGCTAACCAGACTTACATTAGGACTAAAGGGGTCACGCATGACAACCGAAGATATTGATTGAGAGGTGTGGCAACATCCCCACCACAACCTACTAGCACTCTTGTAGTGGCTTGAACTGTAGGTTAACGATCACCTAGTTTCTAGAGATCCACGATGTTGTGAGGGAAGATTGTGGCAGTCACTCACGATGATTCTAAGGGGTGTGCAATAAGGCAAGGTCCTTATTCCTTAGAGGCCCTTAGTCTCCCACAAGGTCACCTGATGGAGTATTAACTACAGGGGTTTGACATCTACCAAAATCAGTCAAAAGGCGAGTGACACCCTTGGCGCACATAGTGCGTCTTGAAGCACACGTCACACAAATAAAACATGAATGTAAGTGAGTGGTACCCTTGGAGCATGTAGTGTGTCTTGAAGGGAACGTCGTGGTTTTAACTTTGACAAGTTAATAAACCTAGTACCTAGAAAACTATGCCTCCTTAGGACCTAGTCGGCCTTAAAATGAATGATGGTATGAGTAAAGTTTAATAACTAATTTTTTCCCTTAAAAACTGTCACCAAGCCTAGTGAGTTTAAAACCTAGGTCTAAGTAGAACATTAAACCAAAAAAACTAAATGGACATATAACAAGAAGGGGGTAAAGAAAATTCAAACATTAATAATTAAAGTGAAATTTTACTGAAGGATTAAATTATTAAAAGGGTAAATTGTTGTTTATGTCTAAACTTGCTAATTCTGAACTTAGATAAAAAGGGGAACTTAAATAAAAGGGGAAACTTAAAGAAAAAGGGAAATGTCTAAATTAGTAGGGAATCTAGCCTTTGGAACTTTCTAATTGTGAACTCAACTAGGCTTTAAGTAAGGTGTCAATCATTTAAGAAATGTAAGGGAATAAAAGGACAACGAGGAGCGTTTTTAGGAACACTTTTAGGTGGGTGAGGGAAATAGGAAAAATTGAATTAATTAATTAATTAATTTCTGGTGAAACTAAGGGATCGGGTGACATGTGTATGAGGGAGGTTTATCCTAATTAAATTTAATAAAAAAAATCTAATGAGGGTTTGGGAAACTAATCACTAAGAAAACTCTATAAAAAGGATGATAGAGGAGGAGTATGGATCACATCTGGTAGGTGTAAGGTTATGTTGTTGATATTTTTCTTGACTAATTTTTCTTGTGGGAGTTGGGGTACCTAGCTTGGATAGAGAGTGGTAGCTCGACCTTGTGAGGTGAGTTGGGAGATAGATTTATCTGGTTTGTGTGCATGGCCCCTTTGCGGCTCCGGGGGATAAGGGGGAAGAAGAGTACCCCTAGTGTTGGCTGGGAGGTACCGGTGAGGTCATTACGGTTAGCAAGCGGGGAGCTGGATGGAGTGAGATCGTGGGAGGACACCTTCGAAATTCAACTCATCGGGTATGGTATTTTATTCCTATTTCATTGTAAAGGTTTTGAATTTTAATTAGTTTTTACAAATGTTGCAACCATTGGTATTCAGAATAACTTTGATTAGTACCTTATCATTGAATGGAAATTTTATCACTTGCGTTTTTGGAGCCACTGTAAATTAATACATTAGTACGAGGCTCATTCATGTTTTTGGGATCTGGTTATTAGATTCCTGTATTTTTTTTAATTATGCCAAGGAGAGTAATCTCTTATTTCTTCTATCTTTCTACTGTTTAGGGATATTTTCATCTTCCTATTATTACATAACTACACCATCATACTTGTGACAATGCCATTGTTATTGACCTTGGGAACGATGCTTAGCCTTGAGTCTTCTTACTAGATTTTTCTGATACTCTAGATGATTAAGCATTGTGAATCTGGTTGTTGCATAACTGAGCTTGATTGTGTGTGCCAAAGTAGTATCGAATTCTACCCTTGGATGTGTTTGGAATTCATCACCACTATCTAATATACCATGCGATGCAAGTGTAGAACTAGTCTCCAAATAGATTATGGGATCTGTGTCTATATTGTATTAGTGGTGCTGCCACCAGATGAGTATGTTTAACAATCCTTGGGATTGAGTGGGGCCAATGAATAACCCAGATCC
Organism: Picea engelmannii; assembly: GCA_009831015.1. Taxonomy (NCBI): domain Eukaryota; kingdom Viridiplantae; phylum Streptophyta; class Pinopsida; order Pinales; family Pinaceae; genus Picea; species Picea engelmannii. The sequence goes on along the minus strand of ML777060.1, from coordinate 719,800 downwards.
ATCCACATGAACTTACCCAACTAATCAGTTCCTTGGGAGGAAATATTTTTCTTGATTCTTCTCTACGAAGTTTCTTGGATTTGCACAGATTCGTTTCCCTTCGGTGGGGGGGGAGGGGGCGATTTTGTTCACTGATTATTCCTTGCGTTTATGGAGGGGTGTCTATCTCTGTGCTATACCATATTTTATCTTTTCATTTTGTGGAGGAAACCTCCCATTTCAACCACCTTTCCCATGTGTTTTGGTTGTTAGACTTACCTCTACATGTTGTGGAGGAAACTGCCCATTTTGACCACCTTTCCCATGTGTTTTTGCATGTTAATATTACCTCTACGTGCTGTGGAGGAAACCTCCCAATTCGACCACCTTTCCCATGCATTTTGGGTGTTAAATTTACCTTTGCGTTTTGCGGAGGAAACCACCCGAATCGAACACCAACCAATGTGGTTTTTGTGCTAAGTTATCTTTGCATCCCATGAGTAAGTCTGTGCCGAACCCATGGGGAAACAATGATGCGTTTTACCTAACCATGCATGGGAAAATGTTTCTCTTTGCTAATTTTATCCGAACTACGAGAAGGAATCTCCTCCTAACCGTTGCCCAACGATATTATCTCTTACCAACGTTTTTCCCTCATTTTGTTAGGTTGAATTAATGCTCAGTGTTTTTCCCATCACCTTAAACTGTCATCACTCTTCCAGGAGACTTTATTACATGTATTTTGTTTATAATTATAAAGTTGATCTGCGTTTTTTGCATATTTACGGATGGAGAGATCCTACCATTGATTTTTTATTATTATTTAAGAGTTGTTTTATCAAGGGCTATTGCTTCTTAATATTATTCCATTATAAAGGTTATTTCCTTTCTTAATGTTGTTTCCATAAGGGTTATGGTTAAATTTGATATTATATGCTTAATTTATTGCTTACTGTATGCTTGAGTTAAATTAAGGAAAGTTTTATTCCTTCATTTAATGTGAATCCATTAATAGGATTGCAGCTTCTTTTAATGGTAATTCCCCTTTGAGGTTCATTTCCTTCCTTACTATTGTTTCCTTTAAGGGTTCTTGTTAATTTTGTTTCCACTAGGGTGTAGTTATATCGCCTTTAGTTGTAGACGATTGCACGTTGATTATTATGGAATAAATTCTTGATACTTGCGTCACCATTTTAACTTGTGTATGACTGGAGATTTAAATCATTTCCTTGTGCGCATTGAGATATTATTGCAACGTAGAATGTTAGACACCAGACTTCTTGCGTGCAATGAACCCATGATGTAAGGAATGATGTTATAGAATTTAGACGATTTGCATGTAATGAATTTATGATATGGTGAACGAATTTCGTACCTTAGATCCTTTGCGCAATGAATTAATGGATGATACTCTTGCACCTTCACTTATGTTGTCATATGATTGATTAACAACCCTTACTAGGATCATTAGAAAAATTAATGTATGATGGTTAGATCTTAGACATATTGCGCTTATGAATTTTATGTATTAAATGATGGTTTTGGATTTTAGATCTCTTGCACCAATGGAGTTTATGTAATGTATGGATGGTTATGTAACTAATTTACTCTAGTGCCATGAACCTATGTTGATTGTACAGATGATTGTGTTTTTAGAGTTCCTTGTGCAATGATTATTATTGATTGGTGAATGATTAAGATGTTAGTTCACTTGCGCCATGATTTTAATAATGATCTAGGACTAGTTAAGTAATTGGACTCCTTGCATGCACTAAAATTATAATGTATTGTACGATTGTTTAGATATTAGGTTTCTAGTGCGCATAATATATGATGGTTGAATGATTGTAGTTATTGGGCATAAAAATTTAATGAATATTTACCTTGCGTGATTGATATGCTGTGAATTAATAATGGATTTCTTTTGCATTGGAATGATGTTGAATGTACCATGTTTATCTTGAATACTCAACGCTCTTCATACGATTTCTTCATATGATGATGCATGATTAGTTTAGTAAGGAAATAATTATGCTCTGCATCCTAAAGTTAATTTTGTTATGATGAGTCATGTAGATAGATGATGTATGATCGACTGATTGCTTGAATTTGTTGCACCATGGTTAATTAATGTTTAGGATTAATGAATTGATGAATTAGATGATCATAGATGTTGTTGATTTAGCGTAGTTAGTTTGGACTTGATTGTTCCAGTGGGATGTAGACAAATCCTTGTTCCTGAGAACAATCGCCAACCCTGAGACCTTAAATGGTCAAAATCAATAGGAACCTGGGCTTGAGCATTTATTATGTATACTGGAGGTCCTAACCTTGCAGGGTAGGTTGGGCAGGTAGTATATTAGGTGATTCATGTGATTATATTTATGTTTCTTACAATTCGTTATGTTATCTTATGCGTTATTGGTGTTATCTGATGATTTTCCTTATTAGATGCATCGAATGTTTAATACGTGTACTGTTATGCGTTGTTATTAATTATAGAATGCAATGATGTTGGGCTGATGATAATTCACATGTTAATACCTTGGTATGTGTGTCATGGTTCATGATGATGATGTGTTGGCATTGTGTCGTAAATGATTATTAATGAATTAATATTGTTTTTTTTATACATGTGAATGATGTGTTGATGATGTTGCTAATTAAGTGAGATGTGTTTTTCTAACACCACCCCCCCCCAAAAAAAAAAATGTCGGTTATATGATGCTTGATGTCGTAGCGGCAGGGCCGTTACACATGGTGTCAGAGTGGGTTCAAACATGCGACTGTGGATAGCCACACCTTCCACTGAATTAATCCCTTGATTAATACTCAATGTTATTGAATTATTAAATTTTCCTTAAGGTAATCACTTTTAGAGGACACCGTAGAGATTTGTGATGTGGTGCCAGGGGAGGAGGTGCGATGCCTCCAGTCGCACCTGTGCCAGAGGGGTCCAAACCCCAAGGAGAAGAACAAGTCTTGAGCATGAGTGGATTGTCACATGGGATGCATTGGGTCTAACAAGGTCCTTCTAGGGAAATGCCAGAGACCTTGAATAACTTTCTTTGCTAAGATAAGTCTAGGGCGCTTGTACCCCTAAGGGTCCACAATGTTCCCCATCCATTACTGGTAGATTTCACAGAAAAATCGAGAGGGTTAATTTCCCGAGTCCATGAGTTCCACAGATAGCTCAACCATCAAGGCATAGATAGAGATCTAGGTGATTTTCTTCGTGCTTCGTGATTTCGATCTCTAGCATGAAGGTCCGCATAGGTGGTCTTTATCTAAAGGGGAGTTCTATTCTATGGAGGAAGACACTCCTACCTCAACTAAAAATGGTTGTCGAAGTCATGTTAGGGGAACGGTTCGAGGAATGGTTATGGGAGAAGTAATTGTTAGAGGAATTTGTTGAGCGCCAGCTCAATGAGTTCAACGCCTTACGACAGGGTGGTCGTATGGTGTCAGATTATGAGACTATATTTATGGAGCTACTTTGGTATGCCCTGCATTTGAACACAAAGAAGATGTAGATCAATAATTTCATGACCAGCCTTAAATCTATCTTTGATGTGAAGGTGAGGATCCAAATTCCTCGAACATTGCATGATTCATTCTAGTAGGCCTCTTAGATAAGGAATATTTTACCATGGGAGTTCGGGAAGGAATCCTACAAGACCATCTGGACTGACAACATTTGGTGTGCAACAACATCATATTTCATCTAGACCAGACCTATTGGTATCAAGATACATCTATAGGACCCTTTTTCATGACACCTTGACAATAGGTTCCTCAATAGTGGGATCCCTACAAGGGAGCACTGCTTCCACGACAACACTGCTAGAAACCATCGTTTAGGCTTGTTATCATAATAGACTAGGATCTTAGGATGGTGGGACAACAACTTCTATTTTGGGGCTAGGAGTACTGGACTGAAGGTGGGAGATGGACTTGTGAAGAGTCACCTTACTAGAAAAATTGTCCGGTTGAAGCGGCTAGAGTGGGCGAGTCAATAGGACACACTACCATGGTGGATATGGGCAAGGCCCATAGGATTCATGACCATGGTAAATATTTGCTAGACTGAGCACCAATCCACTATGCTTGAGGTGTCAGGTGCCATAGACAAACCAACTTTTAGTATTTGTTAGACCCTGGTGCTACAAAAATCTCTAATTCTAGTACCGTACTGAAGGGATTTGGGTAAGGGCTTTGACATGATGAGTTTATATTCGTCGATGTGGCTTTGGGTACTAACCGAATGGTTAGAGGAAGGGGTATGAGTTATCTCTTTAACATGGGGATAGTGTAATGAAGTATGACCTATGTCACGATCTTAAGATCTTATGACGACATGATCAGTATGGATTGGTGGGAATCACATGATGCAATAATCAGAGGTAAGATGAGGTGGTTGAGTTGGATCAACAATGAAGGACAAAGAAGTGTGATTGTAGGAAGAAAATGAGGATTATCCCCAAGGTTCATTTCTTCCCTATAACTACAAGAGATCATGCGCAAGGATGAAAGTTATATGCATACTTAGCATCGAATGTCAAGGGCGTGGTGGAAGGATTATAAGACCTTCCGATTGTATGAGAGTTTGCAGATGTGATTGCCAGAAGAATTACCAGGTGTGTCACTCAAATCCAAGATGGAATTTACCATCGACCTAGAACCTCGAACTGAAATGATGGAAAGAAAGAATTATCGGATGTTGACCCTTGAGTTATAGGAGTTGAAGGTGCAATTGAAGGAATTGTTGGACCTAGGACTTATACATCCAAGTGTATCCCCTTGGAGTGCTCCTGCAAATTTCATATAGAAGAAGGATGGGCTGTGGAGACTCTACTTGACTATGGTCAAGTATTCCTTGATGACATTTCAATATTTAATCGGATGATGGAAGATCAAGACGAACTCTTACACTTGGTACTACAGTGTTGCAAGAGAACAAATTATGGGAATTAGTCACAAAGCTATCGAGGATTCATTTCTTAAGACATGTTATCTCTGGAGAAGGCATTGTTGTGGATCCAATGAAGGTAGAGGTTATTGTGGAGTGTTCTACACCAAGGAACGTCCCATAAGTGCGTAGCTTCATGGGTTTAGTGGTATATTATCGACGACTCATTGAGGGTTCTTCGAAGATAGAAAATACAATTATGGAATTGCAGAAGAAGAAAAAGAAGTATGCGTGGACCAAGAATTGTGCGGAAGAATTTCGAAGGCTCAAGGAGTTGTTGACGACAACACCAATACTAAAAATTTTTGGCGTGGATGAGGGATTCTCGGTATGCACTGACACATCCAAGGAAATATTAGACGAAGTCTTGATGCAAGACAGTCGAGGATCACTTACATCTTGAGGAAATTAAGGAAGCATGAGGAGAAATACACGACACACAATTTAGAGTTTTTAGCCATTGTGTATGACCTGAGAGTGTGGAGAAACTACCTGATTGGACGAAAATTCGATCTAAAAATGGACCACTGTGGTTTACAACTCCTTTTTATGCAAAATGTCTTGAACGCACGACAAAGGCGTTGGTCATAACTTCTTGTCGATTACGATTTTGATATTTACTACTTAAAAGGGAAAAATGAATAGAGTGGCAGACGTGTTGAGTTGGATCCCACACATATTTTCAGTGATACCTCTTCAAAATAATCTACGTGAAAAAATTCTAACTACAGAACGACACTGACTAGTATTGAGGGATATACTATTGACAAGAACATATCTTTGAGATATAATAACTGGATATACTTACAACCCAACGACAAATCAATAATTTTTTATCTTATGCGAAGCTCATAGAGCAATGTACATGGCTCATCCATGAGTCATGAAGATGAGGACCGACCTCAAGCCCTATTCTTCTGAAAGGGATAAAGGTGGACATCGTCAACTGCGTGGCGAGATCTCTAGAAGGTCGGAAGGTGAAGGCTAAACATAGACATCCAATAGGATTTCTACGACCACATGCCATTCCAGAATCGACATGGGAGGTCATTTTGATGGAATTCACTATTGAATTGTCTCTGATGGCGAGGAGGCACGACTCGATTGTCGTGACAGTTGAAACTCTGATGAAGAGTTCACATTTTGTCGCTGTGTGTACAATGCATTAGGTGCCAAGCATAGCTATAGTTTATATCAAAAATACATTGAGACTTCCATATGTACCAAAGGAATCATATCCTATAAGGGATTCAATGTTAGCAAGATGATTTTGGATGAGTTTCCCAAGAGGCCTTGGGAACACCATTGAACTTTAGTACAACATGTCCTTGACATAGACAGGCTAATCGAAGGAACGAACCAATTTGGGAAGGTTTTGTTGCGTATGTGTGTGTTGGACCAACATAAATGTTTGGAATAGTTTTGGCCATTGATCGAGTTTGTGTGAAACAATAGCCATCAAAGCACCATTAAGATGGCGCCATTTGAGTTTCTTTATGGGTGACCATGTCAGACACCTTTGAGTTTGGATATACTAAAGGATGCGGTCCTAGTAGGACCATAAGTGATCCAAGAATTGAAAGAAAAATTACAAACGATACGAAAGGGGATGGAAGAAGCGCATGATCGGCATAAGGGTTTGTTGATGCGCATCACATCGACCATAATTATGAATTGCCTAACGGCTAGTCGTGCCTCATTATTTGAGGTGTTGCATGATGTTTATATTGTGTCCATGTGTGAATTTAGGTCAGTGATCCTCTGCATGATATTGACTGTGTTCTTGGTGGATGTTGGGCAGGGCGGGCTCACGACAGAACCAATCTACTTTCCGGACCATCGTATTCGACAACTATGGCATCGAATTGTCGATCAGGTCAAGGTCCAGTAGAATAATTATAGTCCACACTCATCTACCTGGGAGGATGCATATTATATTCATCATCAGTTTCCCTTTGTTGATAGCTAGACATTTAGATATTGGCAGATACTTTATTTTTTCATTTGTATACTGTGAAAATTTGGGATGAAGTTTAAAACAAGAGGGGGTGTATGTAACATTCCACTCTTTCACACACCTGATGTGAATTATTCTTGTGGACACTTGTGTGCAAGTGATCCAGTTCACTATATTATTGTCTGATTCGATTATGGAGCATGATGATGTTTGTGGATTTGATGATATGTTATTTGATGATATTTATATCGACAAGTGCTATTGACTAGTTTTCCTGAGTGTGCAAGACTTTGGACATTTGAGAATGCCGATGGCATTGATGGATCTTCTTGGAATTTGGATCAATTTAGGGAGTGGACGATTATGGTTTGAATGTTTTGATATTACATATGTGGCATATGAGTAGATATTATGATGTTGATTTTTATCGCTGACACATTTTGTTGATGGATGTAGGCTGATGATAGATTTCTAACCAGAATAACATTGGGAGTAAAGGGGTCACGTATGACAACCAAAGATATTGAGGGAGAGGTGTGGCAGCAAACCTGCCACAACTTACTAGAACTCCCACCGTGGCTCGAACTATAGGTTAACAATTACCTAGTTTGAGATATCCATAATGTCGTGAGGGAAGACTCTGACAGTCAGTCATGATGATTCTAAGGGGCACACAATAAGGCAGGTTCTTTAATCCTTAGAGGCCCTTAGTGTCGCACAAGGTCACATGACATAGTATTGACTCCATGGGTTTGATGTCTACCAAAATTAGTTAAAAGGAGTGTGGCACCCATGGAGCAGGTAGTGCATCTTGAAGGGGACGTTGCGAAAATAAAATAGGAATGCAAGCAAGTGGCACCCTTGTAGCACATAGTGCGTCATGAAGGACACGTCGCAATTTTAACTCTGGCAAGTTAATAAACTTAGTACCTAGAAAACTATGCCTCCTTAGGACCTGGTCAGCCTTAAAATGAATGATGGTATGAGTAAAGTTTAATAACTATTTTTTTCCTTTAAAAACTATTTCCAAGCCTAGTGTATTTAAAACCTGTTGATGGGTGAAATTGACCACTCATCAACTGGAGGAGTGAATCTGGTCCAAGGTTGTCTACTTAAGCCAAGTCATTTGGATTAATCCACTCTGACGGGTTTAGCAGCTCCGTTGGCCGATCTAAGTCCTAAGAAAGTGAAAAACAAAACTAAAGAAGATAAAATAACTTAATGAAAAACACTCGCTGAAAACTATATACAAATCTAATATATACTTACAGTTTGCTAACTAATATTTATAAAATAGCTCTACTTATTATATGTACAATATATAAAAATGATTATATTTCTAATATATGTATAGCATTTACAGAATGAAAATTTTAATCTAAATCTGCAAAAATCGAATATGGATTGATTTATTTAACGACAACAAAACTATCATTCAATCTTTTTGATTTATTTTTTATAATGTTTATACACAAGAAATGAAATAACCAACTCTCTAATTGAAAAATAGAGATAAAAAACAGTAGAATGTGTTTAGATTACATGGAATTCCTATATTAATTAAACTAATGAAATAAAACTAACAAACTAACTTGTAATCGCATCTCCTATTTGTCCTGTGTATAACATCCAATCTTGTTGTTTGATGAGGCAAACCCGCAACAGATCTCACAAATTCTTCTCATAAACATGAAGTAGTAATGATTGAATCCTAATTATAGAACATATAATAGATATAGTAACAAAAATATTATAATTTCACAAGTGGCCACATTGAGATAAATCCTGCTGTGAAAACTTGTGTATAAATGTTTAACGAATAAAGAAGATGAATCTCCTAACCTCAAATTTGAACAGAATAATTACTGTATGCTAAATATGGGACATAAAACATGGATATCATATCAATTTTATCATACCAATCTGGAATAAACCATGATAGCTAAAGTAATCACAATCTAATTACAAATCGAAATGATCATAACTTGAATAAAAATACGATATATAGAAGCTAAAGCTATGAAAATATCATCTTCTATTCAAGTCTATAAATCAAAAATCCATAATTTTTTCCCCAGGCAGAGATGGTTTCAAGTTTACAAAAAAACATATTTATATAGGATCCAGGAACAAAACGTTTCATGTTGATAACATCCAATTTGTTCCAAAAAAAGTGGGGGATGCAACCTCCCAGATTCTACTTGATACCAACAACTAACAGCCTATTCTATTTAAAATTATAAAGATAGTATGTTGAGAGATGCCAACAATGCTTCAAATCTCCTTATAAATCATAGGTTCCTGGAAACAAATAATAATAAAAGATTTCAGATGTATTTTCAGTTATCAAAACAAGTAATTCGAATTTTTCTAACTAGCTACAGAATCTCACGATTCTGTAGCTAGTTATAATTATAACTAGAATCATATTTTATTGAATCAATCAAAACAAACTAAAAGTAATCTGTGCAAACAAATCATGTATCCTAATTTGAAAAAGATAGAATCATACTAAACTTATTTTAAAAAAAATCATACCTCAAATTAAGGGATTCGAGCTAATCAAGCAATCTTTGAATTTACTATTGCAGTTGTTGCTTCCATGTTTTTAAAAACAGCAGACCCTGTGGTTTTTTGGCGTTTTTCTTTGATTTGAGCTACGGCTTGGAGTATGCTATTCTCCTTCGTTAGTGAATTCACCTAGTCTTCCAAGGATTTAAGCCGAGACTGAAGTAAAGGCACATCTTTGTAATACCTATCGATCCAGGATCGACATCTATTACAGTGCGGATATATAGACTGTGTATTGGCACTGATAGTATTAACAGGTGGGGAATATTCCATTTGACCTGTAGGTTCATTACTGAGTTTGATTCTAGGGAAATCGAGATTTTCCTTTAGACACTGTGGAAGGTTTGTAACATAATCATAGGGTTTATCAGAGTAAAGTCCATATGAATATGGATACTCTTCGGCTAGGAATCTTTCAATTTCCGAATCAGAATCCTCACTTACCACAATTGTGTTTTTGTATGCACAAGGCTTGGGTTTATTTTGAGCACATCATGAAATGCAATGAGCGGCCCTTTTACTCTTATAATTGATATCGACGTTGCCTTTACACTTTTTCCTTGTGGATTTTTTAACAGTCTTAACACAACCCTTAGGATACGAATCTGGTAGAGTGTCGGGTTGGGTAGAATTAGGATAGGTCGAGGGTTCCAAATTAGAAATAGGATCACAGGGCAAGAGCGAAGGAGGATATATGGTAGGCTTCATGAGGGTTTTTGTGATGATAGGCTTGTCAACCTGTCCCAACTCACTACTACCAAAACCATTTTGTAATAGAAAAGCATCCCAAAAATCATTGTTTAATTTCAACTGATGTATAATAATAATCTTGATTAAACAAATGTGGAACAGACTAGAATCATACTTCTGCCTCTTAAACTGCTTTGCCATCTTGTATAGACTTCGAAGGAGGAAATAGGGCATGTTCAGGGGGAAATCGATAAAACTCATAACAAATCGCAAGTGATACAAGAAAACCAACCCATATCTCCCCTCATAGGTAACGAACTATTTCACAATAGCTAACAGATCATGCCATCTAGGTTTTAAATCGGAGGCAGGCATACCTCGGTTGCAACTGGTAATTCTCCTTGAGGTGAACAACAATGACCAGGGAACCTCTTCAACCTTTGAGTTTTTGAACCATTTTTGTCCCACAACTGGTAGACTGGTAGCTTGGCTTATAAAATCTTCATTTAACTCAAGTTGGACATCTCCTATTTTTTCTCTGCAACTGTTGAATGTCAACACAAATTGTTGAGCAACTCTTAGATTAAAACCCTCGAACTTTTCAATAAACACACGCCAACCATTCCTTTCTAACTCATCTCTGGCATTGTCAAATGATAAGAAGGTCTGGATGTCGTTGGGCTCAATACTCACCACAGGAGCCATGGCTAACAACAGGGAATCAACACAGGATTCAGAGGTAGGGTTTGATAGAAAAAACATAGAGCCATAGCCCCGAGTTTCCTCAATGCAATGCAAAGATAACTCGAAATGGTAGACATGAGCATTAATTACCATGCGTGTAAGAGAGGTTGTGTAGATCGAGGCCATGCAAAGCTATAATACCACGTTGTACTTGAAATGACACCTTGGCATAATGGTACACATAAGGATCAGAACAATTGAAAACAATAGTATGCATATCCACGACTTGATTGCAAAGATTAATGTATCAAATAAACATTGAACCATTACAAATTTTATAAATCAAAACCCCATTGACATTATTCGAATGCTAAATGAATGGAGGTTTTATACTCATGTAACCAAGGCATGTTTAAGACCAAGGGGTTATAACAAGGAAAACAACCATGTTCATAGATAAATACGACAATTCGACAATAGACCATATGAACACTAACCCTTTAATAATAAAAAATGAAATCAAGTATGAATTCCAGCTGTGATTTTTCATGCTTATAGTCATGAAAACAAAAATCGAAAAGCAGGTATGTAGAAAGCGACAAGTGACAAGTGTCGTTTAATGAGAAAGGTTGTGACGAGTAATGAGAATTTAAAGACCCTGTGTAGGTAGCTTGTAAAAATAGAGATTATATTATTGCTGCCAACAATGGCGACACATTGGTAGAAGCAGTTATCTCTGCCAAACGAATGACTCCAGATTGGGATAATCAGAAAAAACTTCAAATAAAAAACAGCTAAGAAGCTGTCTGAACATCATTATCAATTATAAAACATTCCAGTTTCAGATTACTATTATTTTAAAAGATGAAAACTGATGACAATCTTGACAAAAGAGAGTCACGATATTAAAGTTAAAATCTTCAATACTGTTGATAGGTCCATTGTTGCCAGCAGGCGTCCATAGCCTTGACAGGGATGCCATTTAACCCACTCCAATATCTATATCCTGCCAAGAAGTTCCATATCATAACGAAGGACATTTAAGGTCAAAAGATTCCATATCTGAGAATTTTCATATACCTGACATTGCTTCGCTACCAGCGGGCCTGTTCAGTACCCCGGCGAAGTTATCTTGGCGTTATGCATGCATTTACCTGCTGCCAGCAGACCTGTTCAGTATCCCGACGGGTTTACAAGCACTTCCCACAACTCTCTGAAGGTTTATTTAGTTTTAAAGATATTTAATAGAGCGGAGTGACACTGAAAATCCTGGTTTGGACATATCTTAGTAAATTAAAGACCTTGAAGAAACTTTTTTAGTTGTCCTTCATTAAGATCTAGAGATAGTTTGTTAATAAAACCAACTTTCGAGGGCAGGGAGACATCTCTGAGTTGTTCTCTTAAGGAACAGGGATAACGTAAGAAGAATTTTTTATGGATGATCATGAATAGCTTCAGTTACAGATTGAAATCAAGAAACACTTTTCAAACAACAAGTTTTCTTTAACATGGCTGCAAACTTCAGAAAAATATCATAATTGATGCTTAAACAACCTTCAGTAGTCATTTTTAGAGGGGAAATTTTTCTGCTCTCTTTGTCTGAACTAGTTCATGGTGTAGGCATGTGCGTCTCAAAAAGAAAAACCGGTAAGCATAAGGGAAAAATCAAAACAAACCAGCAAAGAAAAACAAAAAGCAAGCAAAACAAAAATATTTACACAGTGTACATGGGAGTGTCATCAGGCGAAGTACCTTTTTAGAGCTTGGCCATTCACTGGATAGGTGTCTGGCTGTCCCTCTAAATTCTATAATCGGAAGGAACTGGGACCAAATTTCTCAACAATTAAGAATGGTCCTAGCCATAAGTTCTCAAACTTTGTATGCTCTCCTTTTCCCTCATGCGGTTTGTCCCATTTTAGGACAAGGTCACCTACCTCAAAATTTTTGTTAGAGGCACAATTGGAATCAAACCATTTTTTAACAATGAGTTGATCTTGATCCAATTTCCGTTTCACTTGAGCCCTCACTTCTTCTAATTTTAACAAAGCGTTAATTCGATTCTCCAAAGGGGGACAATCCCCTTCTTGTATTTTCTGCGATAGCTGCAAAGAGGGAAGGAGGACATTTGGTGGCATAATTGCCTCTCTGTCGTAAACGAGAAAGAAAGGTGAGTTACCCATAACAGTTTTAGGAGTTACTCTATCAGCCCATATTGCGTTTAACAGTGCGTTATGCCAATTTTTATGGCTTTGAGAGACCGTTCTCTTGATAATTTTGATCAAATTTTTATTAGTCGATTCTACCAAACCATTGCCTTGGGGGTAATAGCTGGAAGAATACTTTAATTTAATTCCCTTTTCTAGAGCAAAATCACTCATCTCAAGAGACGAAAAATAAGAATCATTATCAAATACCAGGCAGTCAGGGATACCGAAACGAGTAATAATATTCGAATTCAAAAAGAATGTTATATGGTTGGTATTTACAGCTTTTAATGGGGCATCCTTGGACCACCTGGTGAAGTAATCTATGGTTGTTATGATATACTTACGCTGCTGTGAGGATGGCATATTGATTGGGCCTATAATATCTAGACCCCACTACTGAAAAGGGGAGTCTACTGAAATTGGTTGCAGAGGGAAGGTTGGTTTCTGTATCCGTCCATATGCTTTTTGGAAAATTACACACTTGCGACACAAAGCATGAGCATCTTTAAAAAGTGTAGGCAAGTAGTAACCTGCTTTTAATACTTTATGGGCAGTGGTATCTCCACCAAAATGCCCACCAGCTTCTCCTACGTGTAATTCCAATAAGACCTTTTTTGCTTCATCTTTCTCAAGACAGCGCATTAGTACTCCATCAAAATTTTGACGAAACAGAATACCATTAATCAGTTGAAAAGAAGCAAATTTTAATCTTAGTGATCTTATTTTTTTCGGATCCAGGTGGCGGGGATTTGATCCATGTTCAATACAAAATTTTATATCATCATACCAGGGACTAACAGGGTTTTGTGCACAACAGATTTGATTTTGATAAAGTTGTCTTGGGTTCAACATATAATTTTCCTCTTGTTGTCCTGCAGCTGAATCAATGACTAGCTTGCATAACCGTTGACCTCTTACTATTTGTGCTAGGGTGATTTCTATGTCATACTCTTGCAAGGATGTGACCCAGTTTGCCCTTTTTTCACCTAGTTCTTTCTTTACTAATAGATTTCTGACAGTCGGGTAAGGGACAATGATTTTTGTCCTAGATTTCAAAAGATAAGATCAGAATTGCTTTACTGCTTTGAAAAAAACATAGGCTTGCTGATCTACTGCTGGGTAATTAAGTTCTTCCCCTTTGAAGGCTGAGCTCATAAAGGCAATTGGGACTTCATTGTTTTCAGCGTTCTTTTGAGTTAGGACAGCGGAGTATGAACGGTCAGAAGCGAATGTGTAGAGGGTGAAGTCTTGCGAAAAGTCGGGGCTCATTAGAGAAGGAGCGTCTATTATGGCATTTTTTATTGAATTAAAAGCCTAGTTTTCTAAAGATCCCCAATGGTATTGTACGTTGTTTTTTATTAGGTTTTTTAATGGTCTCACCATTTCTAAAAAGATGGGGACGAATCTCCTAACAAAGTTTATCTAACCTAAGAAAGATTGCATAGACTTTTTTTACGAGGGAGGAGGGAGTTTCGAAATGAATTGAGTTCTTTCAGGGTCGATAATGATCCCTTCGCTTGATACAATAAATCCTAAGAGTTTACCTTGTTCTACTGCGAAGATATATTTTTTAGGGTTTAAAGAAATGTTGTACTTATGACATCATTGTAGAACGGATCTTAAATGAGCTAGATGATCTTATTTGTTTTTCGAGAAGACAGTAACGTCGTCTGCATAAACTACGACAGATTGATTGATTAAGCCTCAAAAAGCGATGTCCATCGCTCTCTGGAAAGTGGCACCGACATTTATGAGCCCAAAGGGCATCTTCCTATAAGCGTAGGTGACCCATGGAGTGCAGAAGGTGGTTTTGAGTTGGTCTAGAGGGGACATGAGGACTTGGTTATACCCTGAAAATCCATCCAATAAGGATAATATTTCAGAACCAGATACCTGTTGAAGGATCTATTCCATGGGAGGGACAGGGTAGTTGTCTTTATCAGATGCTCGATTAAGATTTTGGAAATCGACACTTAGTCATATTTCACCACTCTTCTTCCGGACAGGGACACGATTAGAGACCCATTGTGTGTGCCTAACTGGGAAGATTATCTTAGCATTCAGGAGTTTGTTTAATTCCTTCTTGAAAGTTGGTTCGAGTTTTGGGTGCATTTTCCTTAAATTTTGTTGAAAAGGTTGGGTTTGGGGTTTCATAGAAATAACGTGTTGTATGATGTTAGGATCAAAGGT
Organism: Picea engelmannii; assembly: GCA_009831015.1. NCBI lineage: Eukaryota > Viridiplantae > Streptophyta > Pinopsida > Pinales > Pinaceae > Picea > Picea engelmannii. Next base: position 704,553 of record ML777060.1, on the reverse strand, counting down.
TTTTAGGTCGTCGTACGTCCAGGCGAAAACATCTTTGAATTCCTTAAACAATTTAATAAACGTTTTTTTTTCTTGTTCAAAACACCCCACCACTAAATTAATGCACTGTGGGTTCTCTTTAGTTCCCAAGTTTACTTTTTCATGTGTCAAAGAGGGACTATTCATTTTACAATTCACTAATTTTTTGAACTTGTCGTGAAGATCATAAAATTTTTATAATCTAACTACAGATTTTAGGATAGAATTTACCATGTCTGATGAAGATTCTGGAGATCTTGGATCTAGTATTACCGTAAAGTCATGAAGATTTTCGTCATGAGTACCTTCGTCGATCACCGCGCCCTGGAAAGTTTCTTCCAAATGCAGGAAACTTATAATCTGTTGATCATCATCGAAGACTCTCCAATTCGTGATGTTGTCTGGGACGGACGGTCTGAACAATAGTTCGACGGAGAATGCATTCAGAGATAAGCCTTCTGCAGGGAAAAGTTTCGAAGCTACGTTAGCTAACAAATCAACTTCCGAATTATTCAATATAGGAATAAAATTTATGTTAAATGCAACAAACTTATTCATCAAATTCCATACCTCAGATTAGTATCTTTTAAGGTGCGAAGATAAACAGTGGATAGAATTTTTTACCTGGATAACCACGATTTCCGAATCACCAAAGACAGTCAAATTTTGAACATTCATATCTAATGCTTTTCTGAGGCCTTGCAATAGTGCCTCATATTCTATTGTGTTGTTTGTACATTCAAATTCTAACCTGCACGCAATCAGGGTGTTGTTACCTGTTGGATCGATGATCATGCAACCTGCACCAGCTCCTTCCTTGGATTTTGATCCATCAAACTAAAGAGACCATATTTGATTGTTTTCGGTTGCATGTGACCACTGGGCAGAAGTTGTTGGCTGCGTATATGTTAAAATTTCAGACTGATGTTCCGGGTTAGTAATCGTGGAAGTTTCGGCCATGAAATTACCCAAAAAGGTATCCATCCCCTGTATTTCGGGTGAATCGGCAGAAGGAGTGAATGGTTCATTGGGATCATTTAAATCAATCATCATGAAATTTAGAAAACGTTCACGATTTACCTTGATTCTGTTGGGTTTTCCATTCTCGGGTAGCCACAAGTGAGACCAATCCGTCGCAAAATAGCCATGTAATTGTTCTGACCAGTCTCTGCTTAAAAACAAACCATAAACTTCTGGGATATCTACAACAATAATATCAATCACTTGATGAAATTTAGGGTTAGACGACAATCTTATAAGCACATTTCTCAATTCGCCTATAACTTTAACACTAGTTCGATCAAGCTGGATGATCTTCAAGGTGGATGGTTGAACTTCGGCATTAATCTTTTGACAAACAGGCCAAGGCATTATGTTAGATGATGCACCTGAATCTACCATACAATTGTGCACGTTCCTATTGAAGATTTCAAAAGTTAACAAAAATGGAGGGACATTTCTGCGAGTACTAATAGTGGAAGCTTGTTGTTTTTTACTTGCGGCTTCTAAAACTAATTTATCTACATTTGTTACATTATTTACAGGAAGGTCTCTTTTTTCATAAGGATCAGAAGTAGTTTTGGCGGAGGCCTTCTGAGGAACTCTAAGGTTGTTCTGAACACCTTTGTTACTGTTTGGATTGCCATTTTTGTTGTTCTCTGCAATATTTTGTAGCATTTTTTGCAGAAGAAAAGGGAATTTTAATAATTCATAAACAGAAATATTAGCCCTAAGATTTTTTAGATCTTCAATCAAATCATAATCTAAGCTTGGGTTTACTGAATTCTGTTTAGTCTCAGTTGATTTAGACTATTTTGGAGGCAAAGTCGTAGTGATTTCAAAAGAAGGCTTGTTTGTTGTCTTACTCCTAGTATTGTAAGGATGCACTGTTTTGAAATTATCTTGAAAAATACTATCCGAAAAATGTCCAAAAATGTTTGGAGAGGATTCATCTTCTTCTACTGTCTCTTGTTCAGCTACTTCTTCAGGAATCTTAGGAGGCATCAAGTTATCCTGTGCTTCTAGAATCATTTGAATAGTGAATTGCAGGCTTTCTAGATTTAGGCCTTCAGTATTTGAATTATGTCGGTTGGTGGGAAAAGGCTTCCTAAAAGGGGGTTTGTAAGGCCCTTTGCTCGAAGAATCTTCTTCAGCCGTCTTTTTCAAATCTATAACTTGATTGGATAGTTTTTGAATGACTTCCTGTAAGTTTTCTAAATCTGAGCTTTTAGGTTGGGCTTTGTTTTGGGAAAGTGTAGGGAGGCTTTCGATTTTCTTTTTGGAAGATGAACTAGTCTCTGTTTCATTGCTAGTACTGTCTTTTAAGCTGAGGATGTCTTTCTCGATCTGATTGGCCTCTTCGAAGGCTTCTAACAACGTGTCTTTCTTGGATCTCTTTACCCAAATGGCTATGCTTTGATGTAAGGATTTCGTATAATATGCTATAATAAGATTCTCTGAAGGCATCGAATCCGTAGGGATTCAGTTATTTAGTGTCAAGAACCTTTGATTAAAGTCTTTGATCTTTTCTTTGGGATTCATTCTTAAACTAGAAATATCCATGACTAGAACTTCAAGAGACTTGTCGTCTCTAACCTTCTCAAGAAAACAAGATTCAAACTTCTCCCATGACACGATGGTATGGGGCTGTTGGGAAAAGTACCAGGTAGAGACATTTCCCTCAAAGGTTTAGGGAAACAATCTACATACTACATCTTTGTGCTCGATGCTATGGAGTCTAATGGCTAACATAAATTTTTTGATGTGATCTTCGACGATCTGTTTGGAGTCCGGGTCAAATTTAGGGAGCCATTTCTCCGGGTGTTTGGGTAAGGGATGCTTAGGCCTAGGTATGGCCACTACATCTTGGTCGAGCTAGTGTTTGGTGGGATTTTTCTGGTTGGCCATAGGCGTGGGTGGTGTCGAAGGTTGGAATGGGGAATTGCCTTAGTCAGAGGATTCTTCTCTAGAAGAAGAAGGAGATGAAGAAGGCGGTGATGGTGGTATACTAGATCATCCTGCTGCAGGGGTGAGGATTGGATCTATAGGGTTTAAAGTAAGGTTAGTGCCTCCAAGTTGTTCTCTGATATCAGAGAAGTCTAATCATTGGTCCAAAGGTCCATTTTTTTGTCTTAAACGGGCGAAGGCACTGTGCGTTCTTATGAGACATTGGAGAACAATCTCTTGTATGTCACCACCTGTGGGATTTGGAGTTACTGGTTCAACTGTGATCCGTAGATCATCGTTTGATGTGGTTGTTGTTTGAGGGACAATGTTTTCGTCGGAATGACTTCTAGTCACTATAGGTGAGAGAGTAGGTGGTGGAGGAGTCTTACGACCACCTCGTGCCATTAATAATTTTCAGGCCCTCCTTCTACTGCCATTTGTTGACGGAAAAAATTGACTGCTCATCAACTGGAGGAGTGAATCCGGTCCGGGGTTGTCTACTTAACCCAAGACGTTTGGATCAATCCACTTCGACGGATTTAGCGGCTCCATTGGCTGATCGAAGTCCTAATAAAGTGAAAAACAAAACTAAAGAAGATAAAATAACTTAATGAAAAACACTCGCTGAAAACTATATACAAATCTAATATATACTTACAGTTTCCTAACTAATATTTATAAAATAGCTCTACTTATTATATGTACAATATATCCAAATGATTATATTTCTAATATATGTATAACATTTACAGAATGCAAATTTTAATCTAAATCTGCGAAAATTGAATATGGATTGATTTACTTAACGACAACAAAACTATCATTCAATATTTTTGATTTATTTTTTATAATGTTTATACACAAGAAATGAAATAACCAACTATCTAATTGAAAAACAGAGATAACAAATAGTAGAATGTGTTTAGATTACAGCGAATTCCTATATTAATTAAACTAATGAAATAAAAATAACAAACTAACCTGTAATCGCATCTCCTATTCATCCTGTGTATAGCATCCAATCTTGTTGTTTGATGAGGCAAACCTGCAACAGATCTCACAAATGCTTCTCATAAATGCGAAGTAGTAATGATTGAATCCTAATTATAGAACATATAATAGATATAGTAACAACAATCTTATAATTTCACAAGTGGCCACATTGAGATAAATCCTGCTGTGAAAACTTGTGTATAAATGTTCAATGAATAAAGAAGATGAATCTCCTAATCTCAAATTTGAACAAAATAATTACTGTATGTTAAATATGGGACATAAAACATGGATATCATATCAATTTTATCATACCAATCTGCAATAAACCATGATAGATAAAGTAATCACAATCTAATTACAAATCGAAATGATCATAACTTGAATAAAAACACGATATATAAAAGCTAAAGTTGTGCAAATATCATCTTCTATTCAAGTCTGTAAATCAAAAATCCATAATTTTTTCCCCTGGCAGAGATGGTTTCAAGTTTACAAAACAACATATTTATATAGGATCTAGGAACAAAACGTTTCCTGTTGATAACATCCAATTTGTTCCAAAAAATGTGGGGGATGCAACCTCCCAGATTCTACTTGATACCAAAAACTTACAGCCTATTCTATTTAAAAACATAAAGATAGTATGTTGAGATATGCCAACATTGCTTCAAATCTCCTTAGAAATCATAGGTTCTTGAAAACAAATAAGAACAAAATATTTCAGATGTATTTCAAAACAAACTAAAGGTAATCTGTGCAAACAAATCATGTATCCTAATTTGAAAAATACAGAATCACACTAAACTTATTTAAAGAAAAATCATACCTCAAATTAAGGGATTCGAACTAATCAAACAATCTTTGAATTTACTATTGCAGTCATTGCTTCCACGTTTTTAAAAACAACAGACCCTGTGGTTTTTTGGCATTTGTCTTGTGTTTGATCTACGGATAGGAGTCCGATATTCTCCTTCATTAGTGAATTCACCTGGTCTTCCAAGGATTTAAGTCGAGACTGAAGTAAAGGCACATCTTTGTAATACCTATCGATCCAGGATTGACATTCATTACAGTGCGGCTGTATAGACTGTGTATTGGCACTGGTAGTATTAATAGGTGGGGAATCTTCCATTTGACCTGTAGTTTCATTACTGAGTTTGATTCCAGGGAAATTGGTATTGTCCTTTAGACGTGGTGGAAGGTTTGTAACATAATCGTAGGGTTTATCAGAGCAAAGTCCATATGAATATAGATACTCTTTGGCCATGAATCTTTCAATTTCCGAATCGGAATCCTCACTTACCACAATTGCGTTTTGGTTTGCACATGGCTTGGGTTTATTTAGAGCACATCATGAAACCCAACGAGACGCCCTTTTACTCTTATAATTGATATCCACATTGCCTTTACACTTTTTCCTTGTGGATTTTTTAACAGTCTTAACACAACCCTTAGGATACAAATCTGGTAGAGTGTCGGGTTGGGTAGAATCAGGATAGGTCGAGGGTTCCAAATTAGAAATAGGATCACAGGGAAAGAGAAAAGGAGGAGATATGGTAGGCTGCATGAGGGTTTCTATGACGACATGCTTGTCAACATGTCCCAACTCACTACTACCAAAACCATTTCGTAACAGAAAATCATCCCAACAATCATTGTTTAATTTCAACTAATGTATAATAATAATCTTGATTAAACAATGGTGGAACAGAGTAGAATCAAACTTCATCCTCTTAAACCTCTTTTCCATCTTGTATAGACTTCGGAGGAAATAGGGCATGTTCAGGGGGAAATCGATAAAACTCATAAGCAATGACAAGTGATACAAGAAAACCAACCTATATCTCTCCTCACAGGTAACAAACTGTTTCACAATAGCTAACAGATCATGCCATCTAGGTTTTAAAGCTAAGACATGCATACCTCGGGCGTAGCTGGTAATTATCCTTGAGGTGAACAACAATGACTAGGGAACCTCTTCAACCTTTGATTTTTTGAACCATTTTTGTCCCACAGCTGGTAGACCGAAAGCTTGGCTTATAAAATCTTGATTTAACTCAAGCTGGATGTCTCCTATTTTTGCTCTGCAACCTTCGAATGTCAACGCGAATTCTTGAGCAACTCTTAGATTAAAACCCTCGAACTTTTCAATAAACACACGCCATTCGTTCCTTTCTAAGTCATCTCTGGAATTGTCAAATGATAACAAGGTTTTGATTTCGTTGGGCTCAATCCTCACCACAGGAGCCATGGCTAACAGCAGGGAATCAACACGGGATTCAGAGGTAGGGTTTGATAGAAAAAACATAGAGCCATAGCCCCGAGTTTCCTCAATGCAATGCAAAGACAACTCGAAATGGTAGGCAGGAGCGTTAATTACCATGCGTGTGAGAGAGGTTTTGTAGATCGAGGCCATGAAAAGATATAATACCACGCTGTACTTGAAATGAAACCTTGGCATAATGGTATGCATAAGGATCCGAACAATTGAAAACAATAGTATGCATATCCACGACTTTATCACAAAGATTAATGTATCAAATAAACATTGAACCATTAAAAATTTTATAAATCAAAACCCCATTGACATTAGTCGAATGCTAAATGAGTGGAGGTTTTATACTCATGTAACCAAGGCATGTTTAAGACCAAGGGGTTATAACAAGGGAAACAGCCATGTTCATAGTGAAATACGACAATTCGACAATAGACCATATGAACATTAACCCTTTAATAAAAAAAAATGAAATCAAGTATGAATTCTAGCTGTGAGTTTTCATGCTTACAGTCATGAAAACAAAAATCGAAAAGAAGGTATGTAGAAAGCGACAAGTGAAAAGTGTCGTTTAATGAGAAAGGTTGTGATGAGTAACGAGAATTTAAAGACCCTGTGTAGGCAGCTTGTAAAAATAGAGATTATATTATTTCTGCCAACAAAACCTAGGTCTAAGTAGAACATTAAACAAAAAAAACTAAATAGACATGTAACAAGAAGGGGGTAAAGAAAATTCAAACATTAATAATTAAAGTGAAATTTTAATGAAGGATTAAATTATTAAAAGGGTAAATTGTTGTTTATGTCTAAACTTGCTAGTTATAAACTTAGATAAAAACGGGAACTTAAAGAAAAAGGGGAATATCTAACTTAGTAGGGAATCTAGCCTTTGGAAATTTCTAATTGTGAACTCAACTAGGCTTTAAGTAAGGCGTCAGTCATTTAAGAAATGTAAGGGAATAAAGTGACACCGGGGAGCGTTTTTAGAAATGCTTTTAGGTGGGTGAGGGAAATAGGAAAAATTGAATTAATTAATTAATTAATTTTTGTTGCAACTAAGGGATTGGGTGACATGTGTACGGGGGAGGTTTATCCTAATTAAATTTAATAAAAAGAATCTAATGAGGGTTTGGGAAATAATAACTAAGAAAACTCTATAAAAGGGATGGTGGAGGAGGATTATGGATCACGTCTGGTAGGCGTAAGGTTACGCTGCCAATATTTTTCTTGATTTTTCTTGTGGGAGTTGGGATACCCATCTTGGATAGAGAGTGGTAGCTCGGCCTTGCGAGGTGAGATGGGAGCTAGATTTCTCTGGTTTGTGTGCATGGCCCCTTTGTGGCTCGAGGGGATAAGGGGGAAGAAGAGTAACCCTAGTGTTGGATGGGAGGTACTGGTGAGGTCATCATGCTTAGAAAGTGGGAAGTTGGACAGAGAGAGATCGTGGGAGGACACTTTCAAAATTCAACTCGTCGAATATGGTATTTTATTCATATTTCATTTTAAAGGTTTTGAGTTTTAATTAGTTTTGATAAATGTTGCAACCATTGGTATTCATAATATTGTTTATTATTACCTTATCATTGAACAAAAATTTTATCGCTTGCGTTTTTGGAGCCACTATAAATTAATACATTAGTATGAGGCTCATTCATGTTTTTGGGATCTTGTTATTAAAATTCTGTATGTTTTTGAATTATGCCAAGGAGAGTAATCTCTTATTTATTTCATCTTTCTACTGTTTATGGGTATTTTTGTCTTCCTATTATTACATAATTACCCCATCATACTTGTGAAAATGCCATTGCTTATTGACCTTGGGAACGATGCTTAGCCTTGAGTCTTCTTACCAGATTTTTCCGATCCTCTGGATTAAGAATTGTGATTCTGGTTGCTGCATAAACGAGCTTCATGTGTGTGTGCCAAAGTAGTATCGAATTCTTCTCTTGGATGCATTTGGTGTTCGTCACCATTGTCTAATCTACTATGCGATGCAAGTCTAGAACTAGTCTCCAGATTGATTAAGGGATCTGTGTCTGTATTGAGTATCAGTGGTGCTATCACCAGATGAGTATGTTTAAAAATCCTTGGTATTGTGTGGGGTCAATGAATAACCCATATCTAGCCACATGAACTCACCTAGCTAATCATTTCCTTGGGTGGAATTGTTTTTCTTGATTCTTCTCTGAGAATTTTCTTGGATTTTCCCAGATTCGTTTCCCTCCTGGGGGGGATTTTATTCACTGGTTATTTTCTGAGTTTGTCTGGAAACGTTTGGTACTACTTATTCTTCCTAGTGTATCTAGAGGGGTGTATATCTCTATGCTGTCCCATCTTTTACCCTTACTTTTTGTGGAGGAAACCACCCATTTCGACCACCTTTCCCATGCATTTTGGGTGTTAAAAGTACCTCTGCGTGTTGTGGAGGAAACCACCCATTTCGACCACCTTTCCCATGCATTTTTGGGTGTTAATATTACCTCTATGTGTTCTGGAGGAAACTTCCCAATTCGACCACCCTTCCCATGCATTTTGGGTGTTAACTTTACCTCTTTGTTTTGTGGAGGAAACCACCCGAATCAACCACCAACCTGTACGGATTTTGTGCTAAGTTATATCTACATTCCCATGAGTAAGTATATGCCCAGTCCGTGGGGAAACAATGCTATGTTTTACCTACCCATGCGTGGGAAAATGTTTCGCTCTGCTCATTTTCTCCCAACTACAAGAAGGAATCTCTGCCTAACCATTTCCCAATGATATTACCTCTTACCAACTTTTTTACCTCATTTTGTCGGGTTGAGTTAATCCTCAGCATTTTTCCCACCACCTTAAACTTTTAGCACTCTGCCAGGAGACTTGCTTACATGGATTTTGTTTATAATTATAAAGTTGATCTACATGTTTCTACCTATTTACGGATGGAGAGATCCTACTGTTGATTTTTTATTATTATTTAAGAGTTGTTTTATCAAGGGCTATTACTTCTTAATATTATTCCATTATAATGGTTATTTCCTTTCTTAATGTTGTTTCCATAAGGGTTATGGTTAAATTTGAGATTATATGCTTAATTTATTTCTTACTGTATGCTTGAGTTAAATTAAGGAAAGGTTTATTCCTTCATTTAATGTGAACCCATTAATAGGATCGTGACTTATTTTAATGCTAATTCCCCTTTGAGGTTCATTTCCTTCCTTACTATTGTTTCCTTTAAGCATTCTTGTTAATTCTATCTCCACTAAGGTGTAGTTATATTGCCTTTAGCTGTATATGATTGTGTGTTGATTATTATGGAATAAATTATTGATACTTGTGTCACCATTTTAACTTGTGCATGATTGGCTATTTAAATCATTTCCTTGTGCAGATTGAGATATTACTGCAACGTAGGATGTTAGACAACAGACTTCTTGTGCACAACAAACCCATGATGTAAGGAATGATTTTATAGACTTTAGACTATTTGCGTGTAATGAATTTATGATATGGTAAACGAATTTTGAACCTTAGATCCTTTGCACAATGAATTAATGGATGATACTCTTGGACCTTCACTAATGTTGTCATATGATGGATTAACAACCCTTACTAGCTTCATCAAATAAATTAATGTATGATGGCTAGATCTTAGACATCTTGCGCTTATGGATTTGATGTATTAAATGATGGTTTTAGATTTTAGATCTCTCGCACCAATGGAGTTTATGTAATGTATGGATGGTTATGTAACTAATTTTCTCTAATTCCATGAACCTGTGTTGATTGTACGATAGATTGCGTTTTTAGAGTTCCTTGTGTAATGATTATTATTGATTGATGAATTATTAAGATGTTAGTTCAGTTGTGCCATGATTTTAACAATGATCTAGGACTAGTTAAGTAATTGGACTCCTTCCATGCACTGAAATTATAATGTATTGTATGATTGTTTAGATATTAGGTTTCTAGCACGTAGAGTATATGATGGTTGAATGATTGTAGTTATTGGGCGCCATAAAAATTTAATGAATATTTACCTTGCGTCATTGATTTGTTGTGAATTAATAATGGATTTCTTGTGCATTGGAATGATGTTGGATGTACCATGTTTAGCTCGATTACTCGACGCTCTTCATATGATGATGCATGATTAGTTTAGTAAGGAAATCATTATTCTTTGCATCTTTAATTTAATGTCATTATGATGAGTAATGTAGACAGATGATGTATGATCGACCGATTACTTGATTTTTTTGCACCATGGTTAATTAATGTTTAGGATCGATGAATTTATGAATTAGATGATCATAGATGTTGTTGATTTAGCGTAGTTAGTTTGGACTTGATTGTTCCAGTGGGATGTAGAAACCTCCTTGTTCCTCAGAATAGTCGCCAACCCTGAGACCTTAAATGGTCAAAATCGATGGGAACCTGGGCTTGAGCCTTTCTTATGTGTCCTGGAGGTCCTAACCTTGCAGGGTAGGTTGGGTGGGTAGTATATTAGGTGATTCTTGTGATTATCTTTATGTTTCTTACAATTCGTTATGTTATCTTATGTGCTCTTGGTGTTATTTGATGATTGTCCTTATGATATGCGTTGAGTGTTGAAGACTTGTATTGTTATGCGTCGTTATTAATTATAGAATGCAATGATGTTGGGATGTTGATAATTCATGTGTTAATACCTTGGTATGCATGTTATGGTTCATGATGATGATGTGTCAGCATTGTGTCGTAAATGATTATTAATGCATTAATATTGTTTCGTTTATACATGTGAATGATGTGTTGATGATGTTGCTAATTAAGTGAGATGTGTTTGATTTCCACAATTTTCAACCATTTCAAATCATTGGGATATAGGTTTCAAAGGGATATTTGACCCATTTTTTACCTTTCCTTGCTTGAACATTTTACCTAGGTTATTGATTTAGACCTCAATTAACCTTGAGAACCTATTTAGACTGGTTTTCCTATAGTATAAGAGAGATAAGAACTGGGTGATCATTATTTTGAGTTTGTTGGTATAAAAATTAGTGATCTCATAATCCCCTTACCATGTACATTATCACCAATTTTCAACCTTTTCAACCCACTAGGGAACTGATGAAGAATGGTACCTCGCTTGGTGATGTTAAGAGGGCCTGCACAAAATTATCTCACCCCTCCTTCTCCTCCCTTCACCACTTTGGAAACATGACCATCTAAGGTGTGGGCAGTTGATAGGACAAATAAATTCAACAATATTGTTGTGTTGGAATATTCAGTAATACTGAGGGGGGGGTGGTGAATTAGTATTACATAGATTTTAACCTCTTTTTCTTCTTGCCATCTTAACTAGTCATCACATAAGAAATTTCATAACACAAATACACAATACACATATGTTTTACATGGAAACCCATACAAAAGAAAACCACAAATAAGATTCTTATATCATTCAAGAGTTACATTATTTACATGCTTAAACCGATGAGGGACACCAATCCCTGTAGTAAGCACCCACTTACAACTCTTCAAGCACCAACATGATAGACACCAACCTATTGAGAATATGAGAACACCAATCATCATTCTAAGCACCCACTTACATTTTGCAAACACCAACTTTCCAGGAACCGACCTGTTATGAGGATGAAGACACCAATCTTCTATGTAAGCACCCACTTAAAATATGCAAGCACCAACTTTCTAGGAACCAACCTATTATGAGGACACCAATCCTCTATGTAAGTACCCACTTACAATATACAAACACCAAACTGTTATGAGGACACCAATCCTCTGCCTTGCACCACCCTACCACCCTGAAGTAAATAAGATAATTAAAGTTTAGTCAATTGCAAACCCTCATGTTCATGATATCTCCTTTTCATAGACTCATACTGTAAATATGAAACACACACATAAAATAGTAACTTCAATTGACCATGACATATATTATCTCAAATAATCCTATAGATCGATTGTTTCTTTAGTTGTCATTAATTCTATAGTCGTGGATCTATTTCTGTAGCTACATTGATTCTGCAGTCATGGATTTGTTTCTCTATCTATTGTTGATTCTGCAGCTATGAATCTGTTTCTGTAGCTACGATGATTTTTCACTTTTGGATCTGTTTCTGTAGTTGTCATTGATTCTGAAGTCATGGATTTGCTTATGAAGCTACGTTGATTCTATATTCATGGATGTGTTTATGTAGCTATGATTATTTATGTGTGTGATGATTAAATCTTCATATTCTCCTTACAACATAGAGGTCTTACACACTGCTCAAGACTCCCAAAACATAATCATTCCATACCTCACACCATTTTAGAATTACTTCATTATAGTCAATAATAATATCTATTTAAGTTTAAATCACATACCTTTCATATCACAATTTAGATTCAAAAACTCTTCTGCAGTCTGATTTCCAGCTCTCTGATCTTCAATATAGCTCCACTCATTTTTTGGAATATTCACCAATACTGAGAGGGGGGGTGAATCAATATTAAGCACTTTTTACCATTTTCAATCACAAGTTGTAAACATTACATTATCAGTACCATTCATCAATTTATTACTTATGCATTCAAGATATCATAAACAATACCATTCAATAATGCATACAAAATAACCACAGATACATAGTACATAAGAATTTTACATGGAAACCAAAATGGGAGTAAACCACAAAATGTTTTTCTTATATTATGTCAGTAATACATTCATAGGAAGCACCAACTTCCAATATTCTCTAGCACCAACTGGAAGGAGGCTCTAACCCCCTATTTACAGGATCCAACCTGAAGGAAGTTGCAACTCCCTAGATTATCCAGATACAACTAGAAGGAGGCTCCAATCCCCTAGTTTATTGGCTCCAACCTGAAGAAAGATACAACTCCCTGAATTCTCCATATCCAACTAGAAGGAGGCTCCAACCCCTTGATTTACAGGCTCCAACCTGAAGGAAACTGTGAATCCCTATGTTGTCCAACACCAACTGGAAGGAGGATACAACCCCCTTTCCTTCCTCCTTGAAATATAAATGGATACTCAACCTATCAATGTCATTCTCATTGTAAATAATATATCATCATCAACCTGCCATTGTCACTATCACTGTCATTGATACCGATACATCATCAACATGTCACTGTCAATGATATTGATACATCATCATTAAAAATATATATATATCCACTACAACTGATTTATCAACATCGCCAACTTGGGTCCACTTAAAAACTAGGTCCATATATAAACCCCAACATCACTTCTTAAATTTGCATACAAAGTTTCTCATAATTGTACTTCAGATATGAAAACTTGTAAAATTGACCATGAGATCAATTTTCCATTTCTTATTCTGAAATTTATATCTAATATACTTATGTATGTATTGTTATACCTATGAAAATTTCACAGTCTACAAAGTCCCAAAAAATAAGTTATAGCAAAAATTCCAAGCCGACTTGTTTGAAACATATTTTAGGAACATTCAGAAGCTATGATTTCCACAGAGAATATCTCCAAAATTATTGAGATCTAATGTATGAAATTTTAAGCACATATACTATGAGATTTTTCTTCCATCTCCTTAAAATTGTAGGCTCTGAAACTTCTCAGAACAAAAGTTATAGAGAAAATGGAAAACCTTCCTAAATTTTGTCATATTCTGGAGAGACAAATTGTATAGCATGCCATGCACTCAATATTTGATATCTGATTATAAAAAACACACACATGATACTGCAAGTGTCCTATTTCCACTGCAATTGGGCTCACATAATTTGGATCCTCTATGAATAAGTTATGACTTTTTTACCTGGAAAACATGTTTGAGACTAGTTTTAGGACTAGTAAAAAACCCTATCTTCCATAGAGTGTATATCCAAAAGTAAAATTACCTAGAAGCTAAAATTCATACCACAAGTACCTTGATATGTCTTCTCAACATCCTGAAAGTTTATTTATATCAATTATTCTAGAAATAAATTTATAGCGAAAATGGCAAGATGACCTTTAAAGAACATACCTTAAAACAATTCATCACAAGACTTCATCTTCCCTTGGAATTTCATCCTTCTTCACTTCATATTCCCTCTGAAATTTACTGCCTCAGATCTCCTTTGTTTACCTCAGAATTCAGTTGAGTTGATGTCGCAAATAAAATCCTAGGTGCCTTATTTATACTAGATCTGACACCCTCTTTTTAGGGCTGAATTGACCCAAATAAAATTCAATTTAATTTTTAATGATTATTCCATTGGGGTTGAATTTACCAACAATATCATTAATATTTATTTTAATATTCATTGCAATGGGGTTGACTTGTAACTTTTTTTGCAACACTTTTTAGGGTCTTACTTGTAACTTTTTGTCCCTGGATATGGGGCTTCATCTTTAAGAGGGAATCACTTCTCAACCGTGAGGAACCACATGGCGTACCACCTACCATTGGAAATGGAATGATGATGACTATCCATATATGAGGGTTTTGCATGGATTTTTGATGTCCTTCATCCTCTTTTTCTTCAATGAACTTCAAGCTTCATGAACACACCTTCGGGGCTTCTGGAATTCTTCTAGGGTTGACATCAATGACAACCAATTTTCCAACAATCTCCCCCTTTAGAATTTATGGAAACACACATACTCCCCTTGTGACCATTTCACCCCTGTCTTCATGTGATCCCCCTTTATCTCCCCCTTTGACATCAATGGAAAAGGATAGCTCCCCTTGAATATATACCTTCTTTTGATAATGTATCTCCCTCTTTCTTGTTTGGAAGATGTTGTGTAGATCAATGTGGGGATTCTTGTATATGCTTCATTTCCTCTCTTTTGGGGCTTCTTGTCCATTGGGGTTTCCTATTATTATAATCCACTGATGTATATTAAAAGAATTCATGTTAATATTACTTCATCACTTGACTTCAAGTCTTCATGGTTTGCCATGTCTTCACTAAGCTGACATCAATGACATGATCATTCAACAATTTTCTCTTGAAAATATACGGTTTATCTCCCCCTGTCTTGTTGTGCCTGTCATGACTTTCCTTCATGTGACTAGCTGGTTCAACCTGTCAATATGCTTCTTTTGTGAGTCATATGCTTTCATCCACTGTCATGTATCTTCTCATGTTCATGGCAAGTATTTTCTTCTAGACTTGCCAAAATTCTCATGAATTCATCTCTGTCCATATGTCACAGAAATGTCCATGACTTTGCTACTCAAATGCACACAATGTTGACCCATCTGACACTTTATTCTATGAGATTATTCAAATATGTTGTAACTGATCACTACATATTTATGTTTCTTAGGTTGAATCAATGATATCCATTGGTATGTTATATATTCAAGTCAAAATCTACAAGTATGTAGAAAGTACAAATTCTCAAATCTGTAATGATACAGGTGGATATCGGTGGCCACCCACCTATTCCTACTAGCTCATCTTGGTAGTTTTCCAGTTTGGCATTTTTTTCTTAGTTTTCGAGTCCTAATCTTACAAGGCCATTTTGAGGCCCTAAATAGTGTTTTTAGGGATCGCCACAGTAAAATTGTAGATTAAATCAGAGTTTGACGGAATAATGTGTAGTCCTCGGATATACCTTTCCAACTAGCTATCATGCGCCTAAAACAAAGATCGTATGCAAACTTTACGACCTTGGGAAGTTGATGTACTAACTTACCCCAATGGGGCCCACATGACTTATTGCACTTTATCTCCTAGGGTTAGGTTTTTTGATGTCTAGGGTTTGGGCATTCATGTTTATTGTAAAAAGGATTCGAGAGCCACATTGTAATATTCTTCTTGCGAATGAGCACAACCATCACATCTCTTCTCAGAGATAAGCCAACACCATTCTAGAAAGCTTGTTTTCAGTTTCCATTTTACAGTTTCAACATATTTCGTATTTGAATAGAAGACATTTTTACTGTATATATATTATTGTTCCTTGTGTCTCTGTGTTAATAATAAAAATAATCCTTGTTCATTGCATTCTTCTCATAAAATCTAGATCATGTAATGAATGTATCCTTGCTTGAAATATTCTATATGATCATAAATCTCTATCTCAAAATTATATAACAATATTCCTTTTAACTTCTAGCTAAACCTTCATATATGTATAGAGATATGTTTTGAAATGAACTTCTTCCATCTAACCATTCTGAATTTTCCTTTCCAAAATATGTAAACAACACTTTAGACTGCCTGAAGTATATTCCTCAGATATGCAATAGATGCTACTTAGACTCCCCATTTTTAACATCTATAGTACTAAGAGTCTCCAAGCCAAATGGATTAGAACAATAGATGAAGCCACTTTGTTGTAGCATCATCATTTTGAATTATGACATCTTTCTCTTTTCTTGTAGATTCATCGTGATCTCACACTTCTGCAAATCTTGTGAGTATGATCTCTGGGAGTTCTTCATTTACTTTCTCTTCTCGTTTTTGTTTTCTTATCCAAACCTTCTTATACTTGATATCAATGTTTTCCTTCATGGAAGGCTCCATCATGCTTCTAAAATCATGGGCTATATGTCCATAGTTGTGGCATTTGTAACATTCAATATTGTAGGAATCCACATAAACATTTCTTGCTTGAACATTTCTTCCATACGCTCAACATTCAACGACTTTATGTCCAAAGTTATTACAAGTCAAACAATAACCAGGAAAGAAACTTTGATACCTGGAAGAAAATGATCCTCTTTGTGATGTATTCCTTATGAATTCATGCCTTAGCTGATGATGATCTTCTTTTATGTTGTTTCCTTCATAATGATTGAAACTTCTTTGATACCTTGAAGTTGAAAGTATTCTTGGTGGTGCAACTCTTTTGTAATATTCTTCTTGAGTCTTCTCCATTTCTAGAATGTCATCCTTTGAGGGATTTCAATCTTACTTCTTGATATAAACTTTGATGACCTCCACATGACTCTTATCCTTATCTTCATCATTCCTTTCCAAAAACCTGTAACACTTTTCTTCAAATTTCTTTACTAGCTGATTGGAGCTTCCTCTTTCTTCAACGCTTTTACTGGGATTGGAATTTCCATCTTCTTTTCATAAGGTCTCACCAATGTATCCAAGACCTACTTTATTGAATGGTGACCTTTGATAGTTGAGAATATCTTCCAGTACTTGAGATCTCTTGATATTTTCAACTTCAACCCTCAATGAGACAACTTCTTCTTGAAGTTTCTCACAATCTTCCTCTTTCTTTTTCATCTAGACCTTCATTACTTCTTTCATTCTCTTTGTTTATTCAAGTTGGGTTTTCAAGTAGATGATTTCTTCTTCAGGTCTTGTTTCTTGTTCACTAAATTCTACTTCAATCTTGTTTAAGTCTTCATATATTTCCTTAAGGTGAATTTTCATAATTTCTTCTCTCTTATTTGCTTCTTCTCTTAGTGAAAATATTTCATCTTCCAAACACTACTTCTATTTCAACTGATTTCTTATTGTTTCTTTGACCACTTTGGCTTCTTCCAGTTGAACCTTTATATTTATGATAATTTGTTGGACTTCTTTAGAATTTTTGGTAGCATTTTGAGAACCTTCGTTTAGATTGATCAATTCTTCCTCAAGAAACTTGTTTTTCTTCCTTTCTCCTTTTAGATCACTTAAAGTACTGATTAGATTTTCTTCAAGATTCACTATTCCTTCTTCATAATCTTCTTCATAATTATCAAGTTCTTCTTGTTCTATGTCGATATCTTTTTTATTTTGATGTATTGGCTCCATGATAAGATGAGATCCCTTAGAGTAGAGATTATGTAGCTTATCCCAAATCTCTTTGGCCAACGAGAATTGTCTCACTTTTTCTTTTACTGGATCAGATAATCCTTCCAGAATGAAATCCATTGCTATTTTGTTGTTCCTCTTTAACTCCTTCTTGGCTACAGTCTTCGAAAGTTTATTTGAAGGGGTGTATCCTCTCACAACTGAGTACCAAACATCGTACCCATGTTCCTGTAAAAATACTTTCATTGTTAAGCTCCATATCTCATAATTCTGACCATCAAATGTGGATGTTTCATTATCTGTGTATCCATTATCCGTGATCTACCTTCCAGTGGGTAGATTGATTAGAAGGAAATGCTCTGATACTAATTGTTGGAATATTCACCAATATTGAGAGGGGGGGTGAATCAGTATTGAGCACTTTTCATCATTTTCAATATCAACTTGTAAACATTACAATATCAATACCATTCATCAATTGATCACTTATGCATTCAATATATTGTTACATTCAAGATATCATAAACAATACCATTCACCATTGCATAAAAAATAACCACATATACATAGTACACAAGAATTTTACATGGAATAAATGGGAGAAAACCACAAAATGATTTTCTTATATTATGTCAATATTGCATTCATAGAAAGCACCAACTTCCAATATTCTCCAACACCAACTGGAAGGAAGCTCCAACCCCTTGTTTATAGGATCCAACCTGAAGGAAGCTACAACTCCCTATATTGTATAGCTACAACTGGAAGGAGACTCCAACCCCCTAGTTTATAGGCTCTAGTCTGAAGGAAGCTACAACTCCCTGAATTCTCCATCTCCAACTTGAAGGAGGCTCCAACCCCTTGATTTACAAGCTTCAACCTATAGGAAGCTACGACTCCTTGTGTTCTCCAGAACCAAATGGAAGGAGGCTACAACCCCCTTCCTTCCTCCCTGAAATATAAATGGAGACTCAACTTGTCATTGCCATTGTCACTGTAATTGATATATCATCATCAACCTGCCACTGCCACTGTCACTGATACTGATACATCATCAACCTGTCATTGTCACTGATATTGATACATCAGAATTAAAAAACATATATCCACTACAATTGATACATAAACATCATCAACCTGGTTCCACTTAGAAACTTGCTCCACATATAAACCCCAACATCACTTCTTAAATCCACATACAAAGCTGCTCAAAATTGTACCTCAAATATGCAAACTTGTCAGATTCACCACGAGATCAATTTTTTATTTCTTATTCTGAATTTTCTATCTTAGGTACTTTTGTATGTATTTTCATACCTCTAAAAATTTCATAGTTTTCAAAGTCCCAAAAAATAAGTTATAGAAAAATGTCAAGCTGACTTGTTTGAAACATCTTTCAGGACCATTCAGGAACTCCGACTTCCATAGAGAATATATCTAAAATAATTGCAAGACAATGTATGAAAATTTAACCATAGATACTTTGAGATATTTATTCCATCTCTTGAAAATTCCACGGTATGAAAATTCTTAGAATAGAAGTTATAGAGAAAATCACAAACCTTCCTAAATTTTGGCTTCTTCTGGAGAACAAAGGTGTACAACATGCCGCATGCTCAAAATTTGATATATAATTCTAAAAATCACACACAAGATATTATAGACTGTCCTCTTTTCATTGAAATTGGTCTCACGTAATTTGTATCCTCTATGAATAAGTTATGACTATTTTAACTAGAACACATGTTTGAGACTAGTTTTTGGACTAGTCGAAAATCCTATCTTCCACAGAGCGTATCTCCAAAACTATAAGGACCCCGAAGATGAAACTAATACCACAATTATATTGATATGTCTTCTCAACAACCTCCAAGCGTTTCTATATAAATCATTCTAGAAACTATGTTATAGAAAAAATTGCAAGATGAACTTTAAAGAACATACGTTAGAACAACTCATCACAAGACTTCATCTTCCCTTGGAATTTCGCCCTTGTTCACTTCCTCTTCCCTCTGAAATTTGCTTCCTCAAATATCCTTTGTTTGCCTCAGAAGTCACTTGATTTGAATTCACAAATAAAATCCTAGGTGCCTTGTTTATACTAGATCTAACACCCTATTTATAGGGTCAACTT
Organism: Picea engelmannii; assembly: GCA_009831015.1. Lineage (NCBI taxonomy): Eukaryota > Viridiplantae > Streptophyta > Pinopsida > Pinales > Pinaceae > Picea > Picea engelmannii. Next base: position 684,448 of record ML777060.1, on the reverse strand, counting down.
GATCCAAATAAAATTCAATTTAATTTTTAATGATTATTCCATTGGGGATGACTTTACCAACAATATCCTTAATATTTATTTTAATTTTCATTGCAATGGGGATGACTTGTAACTTCTTGTTTGCAACACGTTTTTGGGGTTGACTTGTAATTTTTTGTCCTTAGATCCAAGTCTTCATCTCTAAGAGGGCATAAATTCTCAACTATGAGGAACCACGTGATGTACCACCTACCGTTGGAAACATAATGAAGAGAATTATCCATCTATGATTCTTTTGCATGAATTTGCAATGTCCTTCATCCTATTTTTCTTCAATCAACTTTAGGCTTCATGACCACACCTTCAGGGCTTATGGACTTCTTCTAGGGTTGACATCAATGAAAACTAATTTTCTAACATCTTTCTTCTAACCATTCTTTCTACTCTGATTTTCTCCTGGGAATTCACTCATACTAACACACTCTTATACATTTTTCACAGACACTCACTCCACCTACTCTTCAATTTGATATACTAGTTTCATAGTGGTTTTTCTTCCCATAGAAAAATCAATACAATGTTATAATCCCACAATATTTTTCTTGACCATGTCAATAGACCATTTCACATTGCCTTCCATAAAAAATTACTTGTTGTGTGAAAATTACCAAGAATAAATAATCCATTAAATATGTAAACCCATCTTGACAAAGTCAACGTGATCAATTCCTTTCTTTAGCCAACCGTTACTAGTACTTCATTACCCCCAAGTTCCTGCAACTGAGTCACTTTCTATAGCTCAACACATGGCTACCAAAATCTCGTGTTTTTGTAGTTGAGTCTCTTTTTATAGATCAACCCTTAGCTACCAAAATCATGAGTTAAATCACAAATCACAAATCACAAAATCATGAGTTAAATCACAAATCAGAAAATCATGAGTTAAATCACAAATCACAAATCACAAAATCATGTATCTCAACATGTGGCTACCAAAATCACAAATTCTTGTAGTTAAATTTCTTTAAATGATTAAATGATATTTTTTTCTTGGAACAAGATCCTCATGTGTTGGGATGTGTTTATCAATCATACCTCAATAACCATTGATCTCAACAGTCACTTTGATATCAATGAAACTACTCATTGTCACACCTGCAACCACTTTGACATCAATGAAAACACTTTCTCAACACTCAATAATATCCTCATTTTGACATCAATGACAACAATTTCTCAACAATATCCCCCTTTGTCATTGATGGTAACCTATTAAAACCAAACCATTTATCAGAAAACTCGCTTATCGTAAATACTTCTATACTCTGTTGCTAATCTTCTCTCCTTATCATTGTACTATTGAAACCTCATGGTTTTACTTCTACTCTCCCCCTTTCACACTAATGACAAAAGGGACACTCTTCCCGACTAAGTACACCTTTTGGGAATAGGGAATGCTTCCCCTTTGACTGTGTTACCTTCTCTTGCTTTCTGAAAATGCTCCTCCTGTATTTATGCTTCATGATCTTTTGTTGTGTTGCTCCTCCTTAGACTGTGCTTTCTCTTGTAGTTTTTTGAAGTGTCTCCTCTTGTGAATGTACTATCCTTCCTTGCTGTAATTTTTTTATCCTTCTCTGATTTATGGTCACTGTTGATTGTATTCCTTGTCTTTTGCATTTCCTTTGTAAAAAAACTCATTCACCAACTTATCATGATAATAGGAACTCCACAAGCATATTACCCTATTCTTCATTAAAGACAGGTTCAAGAGCTTCCCTCATTGTATTACTCTCAGTGTGAAGTGATAGGAAAGTCATTAGCATCAACATAACTAAGGATAACAACTTTCAACATTTTCTCATCTTGGAGATCTACTACCAATTTTTCCTTACATCCTTTTCAAAGAGAATGGATTTCTCACTCTTTCTATAAAATGTTCTTATCAACATTCCAAGTATACTGCATTATCTTCCACTTTGTAAATGTTGGCATCTTAAAGTTGAATTTCTATTTTTCAAAATTTTCATGTAAAGAAATATGCCACATAATACCTATTTTAGCCAGATTGTGTAGTCTTTCAATGATAATCATGGTCACCATTACTTGGGTGATCTTTTTCCTCTTCCTGAAAGGTATGTAATGAATAATTCCTATTAATCATATCTTCATATTTAGCTAGAATTAGATATTTAAGAGAGATACAGTCACATGTCAACATGGAAAATTTTTGTTGAGTGACTCACAACTGATAGAGTTTGTTGCTTTCAACATTTTCTTACAGTCTATTTCTCAAAATTGAATGAGCTATTGTTGTTCAAAAAAATGTCCATCTATTGTTGATAACTCTGATGCATCAAATTATCTCTTTTTGGCTGGTTACACTTGTTGCCACTATTTTTAACTGTTGATCAATGAATTCAAGAATGACGTAACTTCTATAAATACCAAAATGTTTGTAACATATGTTGATATTTGAGTTCTGAAAGCACCTCACACTGCTATAGTATAAATTTTCTATCTTTGTCGACTCATATTTCTTATGGACATACTCAATATTATTTACTGCATCCTCCATCATGTCTTCTTAACCTAACTTGATCTAGGTTGATATTGGTGGCCACCCACATGTTCCAAATTCCAACTGGCTCATCTAGACATTGTTCAGTTCAACATGTTTCTCTGTAACAGGGACATTTCTTTGTAATTATGGGTTCTTCACTTACGAGGTTGTCTTGAATCCCTACACAACTTCCAGGTGGATATTGGTGGCTGTCGACCTATTCCAATTGACTTATTTTGGATTTTTTCATGTCAGTACATATTTTTGTACTTCTAGGTCTGTTTTGGGGGCTCTAAATCGTGTTTTCTTGTCTTGCCACAACCAAACTATAGACAAAGTAATCATTTGATGGTATAATGCGTATTTCTTAAAAATACCTTTCCAACGAGCTATCACATGCCTAAAACAAAGATCGTATGCAAAAGTTACGATCACGAGAAGTTAATGTACTAACTTACCCCAACGGGGCCCACATGACTTTGGTGATTCATCTCCTAGGGTTAGGTTTTTGGATGTCTAGGTTTTTGGCATTCATTTTTATCATAAAAATTCCTTCAGAGCCTCATTGTAATCATCTCCTTGTGAATGAGCGTAATCGTCATATCTCTTCTCAGAGATAAAGCTGCCACCATTCTAACGAGTCTTGCACTATGTATTTTTATAGTCTGTGTACATTTATTTCATTAATAGAAATAAGGTTTTGTTGTATTTCTCTGTTTCTTTCAATTTTTATGTGTATTTCATTGTAATATATCTTCTTTCATTTTGTTCTAAAAATAATCTGGATTAGTGGTATCAAAGAAAAATGGTCTTCATAATTTTTTCAGTGCATGTCCCTAATGAGGTCCTAGTATAGCAAGTCGGGTCTCAATATTGTCTCTCTTGAGGACAATCTTTGTCGCACGCCCAAGAAACCCTCTATGGAGGTAGAAAATAATTTTTTTGGATCATAGGATTCTATTAACCCGTTGCTTGAGAAATCTCTCGTGCGACAGAGGGACGAAATGATGCAGAATTTTTTCCACATCCTTCAATGCCTGCTGATAGTAACATGCACATCTTCATCAAGCGACCACTTTGGAGGAACCTATCCCTTCAAGGTACAAGTTATTTTTTATATTCTCATATTTTAAGGTTAGATAGATGTAAATTCCTTAGAAAAATGGTTAAATCTGCTAGAAGGTTATTTCTATGTTCAAAATTTTTCCATCAAGGAAAATATCACCTTCACACTCCTCAAGGCTCTCCCCCATGTCAAATATTGGTGGGAAACGTATTGGGAGCAAATTTCCATGGAGGAATTTGGAATATATGGGGCCGAGCCCACTTGATATTTTTTTGTGGATGCGGTCAAGGAACAATACTACCCTGTTGATAACTATGAAGACCAGTACATGAGATGGAACACACTGTGGTAACAAAAGAGCCAAACATTGACAGAGTTCACAAATACTTAAATACCTTGCACACCAATCTGAGTGTCAAAGACTCTGAGCAACATCTGGTTCTAAAATACCACGGGGATCTGCATAGGTACATCCAAACCGAAATAGATTTTCTAAACATCTCATCATTAGGAGTTTCCTATCGATATGATGTCAAAATCAAGAAAACATTTAGGCACCAGAACAAATGGGAGTTTGGGTCTGCCAATTCGAAACAACCAAATCATGGTAAATACGACCCTAACCAATAACCTTTTGACAACCAGTCCAAGAAACATGAAAATAAGGGTAAAGGAAATACGAAGAATGACACTGTGTTAAGAACCAAATACCAATATAGCATAGAAAAACCTCAGAAAAAGTACTCAACGCCTTGAAAAAGAGATAATTTCATATAATAAGCCTCTTCAAGGGGGAAACCTCTTTTTACCCCACTTAAATGTTCAAGTACAAGATGATTCAAAATGAAAATGTC
>ML777060.1:662270-674506 GCA_009831015.1 Picea engelmannii | reverse complement strand
AAATGTCTCCTTGGTATATATATGAGACTAGGAGGTATAATTACAACTAATGGCCTAAAGCCAACATAAATAAAATAACATTACTAATATAATATGCCCCAATTAATGGGTAATGAGCCAATATTAGGGCTTAACACATTGGGAAGTGGTGCAACTTCCAAAAAATCCCCTAGCACAACACTGTTGAGTGTCGCTTGAAACAGTCATTGGTGTCTGAGGTCAAGGACAAGGAGCTGAACCCCGATCCATAATCTGATCCATAAAATATTGAAAATGAGAAGATCATCGATGTATACCCTACTGCTACTATCGCAACTGCAACAAATCAACTAGAAGAACAAGTAGATCCTGAAGAGGGGGAGGGCCTCCTCCATTCATAGATGTGGGTGAATGGGACCCCATTGCATTTCATTGTTGATAGCGGAAGCCAGAAGAACCTCATCTTAGATGAGGTCATCAAACAGTTGGGGTTGTTGAAAACACCACACCCACAACCATACTATACCAAGTGGCTTCACCAAGGATGAGATATCTATGTCAACCAGTAGTGTCGCCTGTCCTAAGGCATCCATCCCTTCAAGGATGAGGTAGTGTGTGATGTTTCCCCTCTTAATGTCTGTGATGTTGTTTTGGGCCAACCATATATGTGGAAACATCATGATGTTTATGAGTCTCAACCCCGTAGTGTCATTTTTACTCTGTGGGTCATATCTACAGGATACCAGAGGTAGTTTCTGATTACTGTTCCACCAAAAAAGTGTCACAAGGTAATCTTTCATACTGCAAAATTCATCCTCTTAACAGTTTGTTCAAATGATGCACATAAGTCCACTATAACCACTGCAGCCTCAACACATTCTATCCAGCAGAAGCATATTGCATAAGAGAAAGAAAATATTTTTTCTTCACCTACAATGGTGCCTAGACAATGCCTCATCAAGCCTAGAGACAACATGTTGGTGTAACATATTCCACCCTGCCAACAACAGGTTCGTGACAGCCTTCCATAGACCAAGCAACACAATTTCTCCAACAAGGCATGCAACTCACCAAGATTCATATTCAGAAAACGCTTTCCCCTGTTCCCTAGGAACTCAACGTAATGGAGACCATTGCTTCCTAAGGGGGGAGGATTGATCTAGGTTGATATTGGTGGCCACCCACCTATTCCAAATTCCAGCTGGCTCATCTAGACATTTTTCAGTTGAACACATTTCTCTCTAATAGGGACATTTATTTGTAATTATTGGTTCTGCACTTACAGGGATATCTTGAAGCCCTACAAAACATCTAGGTGGATATTTGTGGCCACCCACCTATTCCAACTGGCTTATTTTGGAATTTTTCATGTCAATACATTTTTCTGTACTTCCAGGGCCATTTTGGGTCTCTAAACAATGTTTTCTTGGATTTCCATAGTCAAAATATAGAAATAGGCAGAGTTTGATGGCATAATGTGTATTTCTTGAAAATACCTTTCCAATGGGATATCACACGCCTAAAACGAAGATTATATGAAAAATTTACAACCCCAGGAAGTTAATGTACTAACTTACCCCAATGGGGCCCACATGACTTTTGGCGCTTCATATCTTAGGGTTAGTTTTTTGGATGTCTAGGGTTTTGGAATTCATGTTTATCATAAAAATTTCTTTAGAGCCTCATTGCAATCCTATTCTTTCGAATGAGCGTATCCGTCACATCTCTTCTCAGAGATAAAGCTGCCACCATTCTAGTGAGTCTTGCACTCTGTATTTTTACAGTCTCTGTACATTTCTTTCATTAATAGAAATCATGTTTTGTTGTATTTCTCTGTTTCTGGCAATGTTTATGTGTATTTCATTATAATATTTTGTTCTGAAAATAATCTAGAACATAACACCACCTCATTTTTTAGTTCCTCCTTATCTTGCAGATTTGATAATAAATTGTTAGGACAGAGAGGATTATCTTTCAAATCCTTAACATATAGGAAACCTTTTTTTTCATCACCAATTGTAAGATGACTCTTTATTTTAATCATTACTCTTTCTTCATTGTCTTTCTTCAAGAGGAGATACCTTATCTGGTTCCTTGTCTTGTGACTTAAACATTCTTTGTCAACATATGTTGTTGGTTCACATTCTTCTTTCTTATGAACATTTGATTTCCTTCTCCACACTTTTATGCACTTTCCTTTATTTTTTTGGGAAATGGTACTTCTTTCTCTATTTTGAGTATATAGGGCTAGCTGAAATTTTTCTTCATCCTTCTTATGCTCTTCTAATTTCCTCTTCCATACTTTTGTGATTTTGCAGTTCTGAGCTTTGTGACCAAAACTGTTTCATTTTTGACAGACTACATTGTAGTAGAATCTTGTAATATGCCCATAATTGTTGCATTTGTGACATACTACATTATATAAGAATCTTGTAATATGCCCATAATTTTTGCATTTCCATCATTCAAAGTTTTTATCAACATCTTTATGAAGTGTTCTATTTTTTTTGTCCACATAGAAATTCTTGGCACTTCCTTTTATTACATGATTATTTATTACATGGACTCTACAATCTAGTGCTCTATACCCATAATTTTTACAAGAGAAACAATAGCCAAACAATAAATTTTGATACCTGGTTGTAAATTGTCTCCTTGAAGGCACAACTCTTCTAAGTTTATTCTTGTCAAATCTTGGCTGATTTTACTTTCTTTCCATGTTGTTGTCTATAGTGCAATTTGAGCTTTTAAGAACATTTGTATTGAATTCATCCTTCTCCTCGATTGACATGGATATTTCATTATCTTCAAGAGTGTTATGATTGTTTTCATAGCCTAAACTTGTCTTGATCAATGGAGACCTATGATAGCTGAGAATTTCATCAAGGACTATAATACTCTTTTCAAATTTCAAACTTCTATTTAGATGATTAGTTTTTTTTTTTTAGCTCCTTTCTTAAGGAATCGATTTCATCTTTCATCTTCTCACAGTATTGATCCTTTTATTTCATATGACTTCTCATTACTTCTTCTAACTTTTATTCCTCTTCTAATTCCATTTTCAGAGAGGAATTTTGTGCTTCAAGTTTCTCACATGTTGGTCATTTTCTTTCTTTTCTTCTATATGAGTTTTTAGTTCAATGATGATATCTTATGATTTTTTAATGCTATGTGACATTTCTTCTTTTCATTTATGATCTTATTTTTGATATATTTGCAGTTGTTCCTTTAGGAACTAGTTCTCTCCTCTGATCTTGCTGATTTCATTTGCTTCTCCTTAATTTATGAAGATAACTTCATTAGATAAGCAATTGACCTCTTCATCATGACAAACGAGTATCTTTGTTTCTTCTTCATCTTCATGCACATTTTTTAGCTTTTCCCAAATTTCTTTAGTTGATGTACGTTGTCCCACTTTTTCCTTCTCAGATAAGGATACACAACTCAAAATTTCATTCAATGCTCTTGCATTGTTTTTATGTAACTTCTTTGTGGTTGCACATTTTTCTTGGTTTTTTGGAATTGTGTAACCATTCTTGTTATACCAAAATTTTCCACATCATTTGCACTTGTGAGATGGACTATTCCTTATCACTAGCTTGCAAACTTAAATCCCAACTTCCGTCATCAATATCATCTAAAAAACATGACTTTTGTTTCCATCCATGAGTCACCTATCTGCAAACCCCAGAGTTCTGCGAGTTGCTAGTTTACAACTCGCGGATGCCCTAAAAAATATGAAAAATAAAATAATCCCTTATTTTCGAGCAGGGATTTCAGTTGGGATCATTCCTAACCTCCCCTGATCATGTACTCAACATAATTCAACCACCTCAACCCCTTGAGGATGGTTTAAAGGCACCTTTGGTGGCATGGGTGAGGAGGACACCCAAGGTGCAAAGTTATGCTGAAGAATTTGCAAGATTCCCTATCTCCCCTATCCTCTGAGTAGCACCCCCTTGATTCTGGAACTCACTTTAAAGTACTCCTTTCTCTCTCCTATGTGATTATAGGGTGTGTTCCTATCCCTATTGAGTAATCCGAGGAAGGGAAATCCTACTGAGTTGATGCTTGAAAGACCATTAGAGTAACTTGGGTGGTTGGCTTCGAGGAAGTATTGACGGTTGGAGTCAAGTTGTAACCACCCATTTCTACTATTTCAAATATAAGAGTTCTCTTTCCCTCCATTACTTGTGTAATATGGTTCAATTTTCTTATGCATGTTAATTATATTTGCATACTTGAATTTATTTATATGTTACATGTATAATTTGATCCTATAACTACCTTGTTGTATCATTGTATTGGTCACATTTTGCATATTTGTTCGAGAAGAGATAAGGAGTTTGTTAAGGGTCAAGAACAAGGAACAACATCAATCCATAGGATTCAAGGTGTGAAATTATTTCTCCTCTCTCTTTAGGTAGTTATTTCTTTGCAAGTCTTGTATGTGAGGGTAAGTTATGTCTTTTATATATGGCCAAGACCTGTTTTGACATGATCCAAAGTCATGGGGGGGAAATCCCATAACAGAATTGGCAACCATACTGGGGAAATATTTTCCTTGTTTGCATCAGTCTTAGGGTTTCTTGTGTTGTCTATGGTTTTGTTTATTTTTTGGATTTTCTTTTCAGAGCATCCCCCATCTAAAACGTTTTTCTAAGTTTCTAGAAGCCTCCTTTTGGATTGGGATTTTTTATTTTTCAAGTATAATTGTATCATCCATGCTTTGTCCTTTTATGATTCATAGGTATCCATGATTTTCCTGTGTATGACCTGTAGATGTCTGCGAGTCCTAGTGTACACATTCATGGATATATATAAGAAGATCGATTTTGTGAGCCTTTCTCTTAGATATGGAGGATCTAGGTTGGTTCTTCAACACACTTTGCGCCTATTGGGTTTGTGTTTTCTTTGAATTTCTTTGTTAAAGTCCTTGAAAACTCTCAAATCATTTAAAAGTTCTTTCTCTTGGTTTCCTAGTGTTTTTGGCTTACTTTTCGTCTCTCTGCTACATTTTCAGTTTTGGGATTTATACCCCATTTTCCAAGTCTTTTTAATTATATCTTCTCTTGAATTTCACATAAACCATGTAAATACTAAAGCATGGATTTCAGTGCTAAAAAACACGTAAGTGTTGGTCATATCAACGGGTCATACAAGTCCAAATCACAGATATCCGCGTTTTGTGGAAGGCCAAATCACAGATAAAATTTGTTTTCACTTCCTACAATGATACAAACCATAGATATAAGCTTATGTCCACGATGTTCAGTGGGGTGACCCGCATATGCCTCCAAAAAGTGACTTTTTTGCATGCTTTTCATCTTTTTGGAGCCTTGTTTTAGCTAGTTTGGGGGTCTTTTTTGAGGATTTTGGTTCCGAAACATTTTGTGGCCTATGGGAGGTTGGTAAGGCCTTAAATTGGTGTGGAAAAACGATTTTTTTATTTATATTTTTCTCCCTTTTGTACCTTGTATTGCATGACTATAAGACTAGACTTGTTCTCAAGATCTCGGTTTTCTAGTTTTCTGCTAGTGTGGAAAAATAAAAAAAATAGTTTTTTGCTAGTTAGGTCTCTTTCTTTCTTTGCATTGTTTTGAATTGTTATTTGAAAAAGAAAAAGATATTAGCATGGAATTTTGTTCAATTCTAATATTAAAATAATTTCAAAAGAAAAATAATAAATAAAATCCTTTTTTTTTCTCTTTTGTTTCACTCAAAAGTTGCATTGTGCATTTTGCATTAGAAAAGGCAAAAAATTCATTTTAAGGTTTGAAGGATTGTTCATGAATTTTTATTTTTGAAACTTTTTTTCATTTGAAGAATTTGTGTAAAAGTTGTCTTTTCCAATGTTCTTACAAGTTTCATTTTTGAAAGAGTATCAAATAACATTAGTTTCACTTATGTATTCTTTGAGTAAAGAACGACTGCTTAAAATAAATGCTAAACTTAAAATGTACTAGACTTTGTTTCTAGGGTTCAAATTTTTTTTAGGGTTAGGGTCTTGGATTAGGATTGGAGAGATAATTCTCCAAGGTTGGTAAAAAAACATAGCATTATGAGTTAGGGAGAGATCAAATCCAACTGCCGTATAGGTTTGGTTGCGAAACTCCTCTCACACGGGAGCTAAACACAAGGTCACATAAGGAAGATCCAAGGAGATTCCCCCTCCTAAGCTTGATCGAGCGTAGTGGAGAGATCATATATTGGGGGGTTTTACTAAAGTGACACTGACTCATGTGGCGTCAGTCCTCTATGAATTTTGAAGCTGGTCGCAGTTTTCCTGAAGTCATACTGGCCCTCTTAGTGTCAATCCTCTGGAGATTCTGACCTAGTTTTAGATTTCCTAAAGTGACACTGGCCCTTTTGTAGACAGTCCTCTGGAAAATATTTTGGATTTTTTACCCTTCCCATACGTTCAATCTTGACTGTTGAATTTCCACCCAGAAACTGACTGTGAGTTGGTAACCATAGTTTATTTTCCTAGGTATTTTAGAGGTGACTGCGGGGGTTTGTCATGGTACCTGAGACAAATTTCGCACCACACTTTTCAATACTACTTGAGGGTGCCCCATGAAGCAAGGGTAATTGCATTGGATAAGGTTGGTTAGTGGAGGTTGGGAAAACTATTTCTCATTCCTTCATTCATTGGTCTTGGGACTTAATCAACCCTTGTCGGTATCTGTAAAGTCCCTTTCCACTTTTTCATTTCTTAGGACCTAGGACGTTATTCACCTAGGCTGAAGTTTTGGAGAAGTTGTCTTCTTTCGATGTTTCTCTTAAGAATTTTTAATGGAGTGTTGCTTTGTATATTTGACCTTAGGTTGTGTCAACATCACGACTTTTGGATCATTTATTCAAGGTGGTCGACCAACCACTCCACTGGTTAGGAAGGACCTTTTTTATTTCTCTTGAAAGCATGGAGCCACCTCCTGGAAGGCATGGGTTTTTATACCACTGGTTCACCAGAGTCAGTGTGTGCAACTTTTATGGACATGAACAATCCCGTAAGGGATGAACTTATGCATAAGAACATCATGGCCAAATTTCTTGAGGATACCAACCAAGGGACCCCTTCCCAAGGGGATTCTTGTGCTTCTCCATTCTTTGGAAACATTGGTTCCCCCTTGATGGCCACTCTAAAAATTCATGGGTTGAATGTTGGACTACTGGTTTGGTTTTGGACCACTCTGAATGTCCTTAATTCTCTTCATGCTTCTTAGATAAGCACCTTATGTCATGGGAATTGAATGGATGTTGATCCTTCACATTTTACATCTGGGAAGTCTACTCCTTCTTTTTCTCCCTCTTCTAGTGAAAGTCTAGCTACCAGTAACCATAAGTTTAAAAGGAATAGGAAGAGGAATAGTAAGAATAAGAAGTCACCAACCTTTGTTAGTCACGTTGGAGACCTATCACCAGCCTATGTGAGTCATGTTGGGGGAAAGAATCCATCCTCTACGATTCACGTTGGAATCACAAGTACAGTCACTATGATTCATACTGGAATTATCTCACCAACCTATACTAGTCACATTGGATTTAATTCAACAACCTCTGCAAGTCATGTTGGGGGAAAGATCCTAGTCTATGCAATTCATACTGGAGTTCATCAACTAGCCTTTTCTAGTCATGCTGGGAGTACAAAACCAACCTATGATAGTCATGTTGGAGTAATGTCGACAACCTCTGTGAGTCATTTTGAATACAAGAAACCAATCGTTGGAAGTCATGTTGGGGGCACAAGTCTATTCATTGCTAGTAATACTGGAAAAACATCACCAATATCTACAAGTCATGCTGGAGATCATCTACTAGCCTCTACAAGTCATGATGGGAGCATGTCACTAGCTATTGCAAATCATGTTGGGGGAATTGATATAGTTGAGAAGCCTAGACATATAGGACGTAGGCCCGCATTCCCTTGTAATATTTGTGAAGGATATCAAATTAATCATGTGTTCCCAGCTATTGTCATGGTACAAAAAGTGTGGTTCTTTTCTGAAGGTCCTCTGAGTTATGAGTCGTCTTCGGTTTCCCAAAGTTCTAATCATTGGTTGATGAAGTGATTTTGCCAATGCAATATTTGGATGATATCACTCTCATTTTGGGGAGTGATGCATATCTTAACCATGCTGTCTCGTATCCTATTCAACCAATGGTTGAGGAAGTGGTCATGCCGATGAAATATTTGATAAATCCCACTGTTCACTTGGAGAGTGACTAGTCTTCCAAAGTGGTCGAGCCAACACAATCTTTAACCGATCCCACTCTTATTTTGGAGAGTGATGCATCTTTTGACCATGTCTTTAGCATTTCCAGTTCAGTACCTTTTGAAAAAGGGGGCATTACACTCTATTCAAGTATGCCCCCTCCAAGTCCTAGGATGGTTTCCTTTGATTGGAATGATCTTGTGGAGCCTTGCCTTCCTTTGTTTGTGCCTTTACAGATAATAGTTCTGGTTGAATCTATGTTGAGAGACATTAATCAATGTATTGTAGATGAAGGATCCTCTACAATTATTTTATCCTCCTTGGCTTGGAAAGCATTGGGTTCTCCCAAGCTTGTGTCAACTACCAGTGACTTGTTGGCTTTCGACAAAAGACCTAGTGAATGTATGGGGATTCTTCCTCAATTTCTTATCACATTAGGTGGGAAGACTGTCTTAGTTGATTTGTTAGTGGTTATAGGCCTTTTAGAGTTCAATATGATTCTTGTTTGTGATTATATTTATGTTATGAATGTTTTGGTGTCTACGTGCTTTCATGTGATGCATTTACCTCACAACAAAAGAATTTTCACTATTGATCATGTTTCATCTAATAATCACCATCTTGGTTTGGTTTTTGCTCAACTTTCCCCTTTGTGTGTTCCTATTGTTAGAGTATACTCTTCCCCTCCATGGGTGATTTATGGGAATCTCATCCTCGGTGTTCAGTTTATCCTAATATGGGATCTTTATAGTCATGTTTTCCCTCTTGAGACGAGGTCTCAATAATAAATCAAGTGTTTTATCCAATACGGGCATGGGAGCCCTTACTTCCCAATATTGGCCTGAGTAATTTGGTGTTTCCTATTGAGTCCCATCTTACTGTTTGTGAGACCTCGAGCCCTAGTATCTGTGTTTTTTCAAGCCCCGATTCCATGGATGTTGAGTTTCCTTCTAATGAGGCTCCTTGAAGCTATGATTATGGATCCTCGACCTCTTCCTGAATTGGAAACTTTACAAGTTCTTTACCAAAGAAACCCTTGGCCTGAGCCTAGTGATAGGCTCTACCTAGAGAACTACCATGCATAATCTGTAATCCTATGTAGTGTTATGTACATATTTTACTTTTAGGGTTTCTTATTTTCAAGTTTTGTATCCCTTAGCACATGTTTTTATTAGAGGTTTCTATATTGGACTTATTAACTTCTGGTTAACTATTTTTGGTTTTATATACAACACTTTGAAGACATTTTTCTTTGGTACCTTTTCTTCCATGTCGATCCATTAGTACAGGTAATTATATCGAAATTGGAATATAGGTTAGATTTTCCCCTCCATGCATTTTTGAATTATCTATTTCCTGTTTCATTTTGCATTAGGATCTAGCCCACTGAGTTGCGACACTGGACCTTCTATATGGTTTAGAAGTGTTGTAATTCATGTGATAGAGCCTATCATTCATGGGTTCCCTAGTTAGAACCTTTTTCGCAGTTTGGTGCCCATTCTGAAATAATTTCATAGGCTCAAGAGCCATGTTTAGTCTTTTCATGACTTTATGTTGAAGCCTCATATATTATTCTCAATATTTTTCTGGCCATTACCTGTGGGGCTCCCTCTATCATGTGTTGCTACATATGTTAGAACTTTTTGGATTCTTCATCAAGTATTGTATTCTTTATTGGAATATAGGGTAGGCCTCATTTTTATCTGCATAATGCATCTATCTATATTGGCCACATATCTACCATAGGGTCAACCCTATTTTTTATCGGTACTACACCTCTCAATATTCTTTAAAGGTGTCTTCTACAGATGATAGAGATTACCTCTTCATATGTGTCCTAATTAGTACCTCACCGACATTTTTTACACCCATGTTGCAATATTTTCTATAGGCTGAGAAGCCCTACTTAGTCTTTCCATGTCTTTGCGTTGAAGCCTCATGACTTCCTCTCAATATTTTTTTGGGTAACTTACCTACAGGGCTTCCAAAATTTTGTTAAGTTGTAACCACATTTCATATTAATTGCTTGTTCTTCCAGGACTAATGTCGGTTTTCATCTTTCTATTGTTGAACCATTCACTTATGCTTTCCTACCGATTTCTAGCCTTGCACTTCAAGCCTTTGCAACTCAACACCATAACCCTGGAAGAAAAATTTCCTAAGTGTCCTTATCATGCAGGTGCTTCCTTGCATTGAGCATAGGTATGTTTCTTGCACTTTGGAACTAGTTTTCTTTCCCACAACACTTGTTTCCTCCACAATAATATAGTATTATTTTAATCTTTTTTCAGGGTTTCATAATATGAAAAATACAAGGGGGAAAGCATTTATTTGTTTTGTCATAGTAGTAGTCCTATCTTGCTTGAACAAAGCACAATATTTGAGTCAATATCTTAGTATTTTGTGTTTAGTATGGATTTAGGAGACATTTTCTGTTAAGCCCTAATATTGGCTCATTACCCCTTAATTTGGGCATATTATATTAGTAATGCTATTTTATTTATGTCGGCTTCAGGCCATTAGTTGTAATTATGCCTCCTACTCTCCTATATATACCAAGGAGACATTTTCATTTTGAATCATCTTGGACTTGAACATTTAAGTGGGATAAAAGGAGGTTGCCCCCTCGAAGAGGCTTATTATCTGAAATTATCTCTTTTTCAAGGTGTTGAGTACTTTGTCTAAGGTTTTTCTATGCTATATTGATATTTGGTTCTTAACATATGGTATCAGAGCTCAAGGTCTTGGGGTTTTGTTGCTACATCTGAGACACCTTAGAATTTTCACTATAACTGTTTTTCTACAACGTTTCAGAAGAAACAACTTGGAGGAAAATTTGCAGACGGATCAAGGTACGTTGGGTTCAAAATTCAGCTCCTAAGGCCTTATAATTTTGGAGATACAACCTGTACAAGATAGGGTTCTGGAATCATCCTGAACTGAGTCATTGCAGAATTTTCACTATAAATTTTTTTTTGTAATGTTTCAGACCTTGAACTCTGGAGGATATTTACAAAAATTAGTAAGGTATCTGTGGTAAAAATTTCATCTTCTGGGTCATCTTAAATTTATAGATACACCTTGTGTAAGATAGGGTATCTGACTAGTCCTATTGACTAGTCTCAAGAAGGTGTTCCAGGTAAAACAATCATAACTTATTCCTAGAGTATCCAATTTGAGTGGGACTAGTTTCATTGGATCGTGGACAGTCTTTAGTATTTCTGGTGTGAGTTTCAGAATTTTATATCAATCATTGTGTGTGGGGCACGCTATATAAGTGATATCTCCTGGAAAGGCCAAAAATCAACAAGTTGTGGGGAAGTTACCGTAAACTCCACTTGGCACATCCAATTTTGATCAGACCTATGGCATTGCAGAGAATAAATATTAGAGAACTACATAAAATAAAGTTTCATACATATAAGGTCCGAAACTTGGGAGATACAATAGAAGAAATATTGTCTAGCATAACCACCTCAAAATCAAGGTTCAAAAGTGATACTTGGCCAACATGCCAGCCAAAAAGGGAACTTCTACACCAACTAAACCTCCAGAAAATCCTACTTGGAATCTTGATGAAGGTGAAGAAATGCGTAGGGACATAAATGATTTACAAAATAAGATAGTGACAAAAGATGAACTACAAGAGATGGAAGCTAAGTTGGAGGCAAAGATGGATGGTTTAAAAGAGAAGATCATGGAAGTATTGAAAAATTTCGTAATAGAGAAGACACCTGAAAGTGAAAATGCATCCCATGAAATTCATGATGAGGACAAAAGGAACGTGAATCAAGAATGAAGAAACTCCAACTTTGGTTTGAATACCAACCATGGTCCTAAGATTGATATGAGGAAGTTTGATGGCAATGACCCAATCACATGGATACTTCATATGGATCAATTCTTTGATCTCCATAATGTGCCACATACACAAAAGGTACGAATTTCTTCTTTATATTTAGAACCTAATCAATTTGTATGGTATCAATGGCTTTGTTCTCGCAAATCACTCGTCACTTGGACAATTTTCATGGAAGAAAT
>ML777060.1:585381-645745 GCA_009831015.1 Picea engelmannii | reverse complement strand
AGATCCATCCACATAGTGGAAAAGGGTCGTAGCAGAATCTGGAAGGAATAATACCACTGTAGAATATGCAGACTGAACGCTGGTGACTAGCTCTTGATGTGGGACATTGATGTTCTCTACAAAAGGTGGAGTAGAGCCATCAAATAAAATATGGAAGTGGTTGTCATCCCAGAAATGACAACTATCCATATACCAATCATCACAATCGGCCTCAAAATCATACCAAGCATATATTTCTTGATTATATGCATTTATGAGACCCTCCATAAGAAATTTTTCCTGCATGTTATTCAATAAATTTTGAATACTACGAAAACTATCATGGAAGTTGCCTCTGAGACTATCTGTGAGGCGGTCTGTGAGGCCATGTGCAAATGCATCCAATGTGTGAAACAATTGGGCTTTGAATGATTCAATAATTTCTTTTGTGTTTTGAGAAGAAATAGCCATCTGAGCATCCTATGAACTCACCCAATAAGTTACGGCAGAAAATCGCGGCTTTTTCTGGAAAAAACCCTAAAAACTGTTGAAATTAAAATGCTCATAACTTCACTTCCCGGACTCCGTTTCGGCTGATATTTTTTTTTAAATTGGGTGAAATTGTGAGAGGAACTCAGATATATAATTTTTTTGAGAAAATTCAGCCTTCAACTACTACAAAAATAAAAACAAATCACGTCGCCGTCCGCGGAAAAAACCCTGAAAAATTGCAGATTTTAAAATTTCAATATCTTGACTTCCCAGACTCCGTTTTGGACGATTTTTTTTTTTAACTTGGGTGTTTTTATGAGAGGAACTCAGATATACAACCATTTTCTGCAAATTTTGAACATAAATATACTGAAAATTTCTGGAATGTCGCGGCCCTCTTGTTTCTTCTCCGAAAAAAATCTGCAAAAATAAAAAATAGTTGCCCACAACTCCGGCCAAGGAAAGTGCTCTGATACCAATTGTTAAGGACCAATACTAAATACAAAAGAACCACAATAGATATAGAAGAACAATATGCAAAATCTCATGTATTACTATCAAACCCTTGAGGTAGGGCAACACCATACAATGGATCTTATTATGGAAGGGATCCTCTCCTGTTCACTTGCCTCTTCGAGGGGGCAACCTCCTTATGAGCTTCATCTCCAAATACAATATTTCTCTTCATATCTCATTACATTGCTTGAACCTCTTTAACACCATACAATGGATCCTATTCTGGAAGAGATCCTCTCCTGTTCACTTGCCTCTTCGAGGGGGCAACCTCCTAATGAGTTTCAGCTCCAAACACAATACTTCTCTTCATGTCTCATTACATTGCTTGAACCCCTTTATATAGTGCTATCATCTCGTAAAAACATTCTAGAGGAGAAATCTTCTAGAAGTAGAATCTTCTAAGAAGTCCTCTTACATTTATTATATCTAACTACCATAGTGGGTCTTATTTAATAATATAGTGGACCTAGTCCACCTTACATTGAATGACCTCCACTATTATCACTATGGGCCCTCTAACCCCCCCCACTACCTCTCTAGCTACCTTACATTCCATCCCCCTTATGAAAGCGTTGTCCTCAACGCTGGATGTACAACCATATACCAGGGTCCCATGGATAATTGTGGACCATAATGCTGAAGAAGACTGAAGAACCAAAGTCCCCTGTAGAAAGGAAATCCACCATGTTGAAGTAGTCCAACCACCATTGTAAGCCCGGGTCCCATGTCCAAGTGCTCATGTGAACTCCCCGTATAATATTTTGGAACCCAATAACCAACTCAAAATGATGCTCCAAAGACTGACACCTATCATGTGGATCCAAATAAGAAGATCCATCCACATAGTGGAAAATGGTCATAGCAGAATCTGGATGGAATAATATCACTGTAGAATACGCAGACTGAACGCTGGTAACTAGCTCCTGATCTCGGACATTGATGTTCTCTACAGAAGGTGAAGTAGATTCATCAAATAAAATATGGAAGTGGTTGTCATCCCAGAAATAACAACTATCCATATACCAATCATCACAATCGGCCTCAAAATCATACCAAGCATATATTTCTTGATTATATGCATTCATGAGACCCTCCATAAGAAATCTCTCCTGCATGTTATTCAATGAATCTTGAATACTACGAAAACTATCATTGAGGCCATTTGTAATGATATTTGTGAGGCTGACTGTGAGGCCTTGTGCTAACACATCCAATCTAGCATCCAATTGGGCTTTGAATGATTCAAGAATTTCTTTCAAGTTTTGAGAAGAAATAGCCATATGAGCACCCTATGAACCCTTCGGTCCTCTAGCCATCACGAAAAAACTCAAAAAAATTGACCCAATAAGTTTCGGCAGAAAATCGCGGTTTTTTCTGGAAAAACCCTAAAAAACTGCTGAAGTTAAAATGCTCATAAATTCACTTCCCGGACTCCGTTTCGGCTGAATTTTTTTTTTGAAATTGGGTGAAATTGTGAGAGGAACTCAGATCTGTAATTTATTTGGTCAAATTTGGCCTCCAAATGCTACAAAAATAAAAACAAATCGCACCGTCGTCCGCAGAAAAACCCTGAAAAATTGCAGATTTTAAAACCTCAATATCTTGACCTTCCGAACTCCGTTTTGGATGATTTTTTTTTTCAACTTGGGTGTTTTTCTGAGAGGAACTCAGATATACAACCATTTTCTGCAAATTTTGCATAGAAATATACTGAAAATGTCTGGAATGTCGCGGCCCTCTTTTTTCTTCTCCGAATAAAAAAAAACAAATCTGCAAAAATAAAAAATATTTGCCCACAACTCCGGCCAAGGAAAGTTCTCTGATACCAATTGTTAAGAACCTGAATAGATATACAAATATAATCACCACAATTTATGAATACAAAATAGATCCATAGAGCAAAGATAGAAGAAACCACACTTTATTATTACCAAACCCTTTAGGTAGGGCAACACCATACAATGGATCCTATTATGGAAGGGATCCTCTCCTGTTCACTTGCCTCTTCGAGGGGGCTTCCTCCTATTGAGCTACCGCTCCAAATACAATACTTCTCTTCATGTTACATTACATTGCTTGAACCCCTTTATATAGTGCTACCATCACCTGAGAACATTCTAGAGGAGGAATCTTCGAGAAGTAGACCCTTCTAAGAAGTCCTCTTACATTTATTATATCTAACTACCATGGTGGGCCTTATTTAATAATATAGTGGACCTAGTCTACCTTGCATTGAATGACCTCCACTATTATCACTATGGACCCTCTGGGCCCCCCCACTACCTCTCTAGCTACCTTACAAAAAATGCCATATGAACTACAAGACGAGCCTCAAGATCCCAACATTCCATGGCCCATCATCACCCCCCAACTTATAGGTTTTGCACATCCTTGTGCAACCAAAAATGACCACCTACATATCACTCTATATTTTGCCTCCTTTTATATATCATTATTATGTTTCTTGCATGCTTGCCTAAGATCATAAGCCACAAACTAAGTAATGGCACCCCCATCATAGTACCTTGCATTCTACTCTACTTCTTTACAATCTTTCCTCTCCTTCTCTTCATCCATCTCTCCTGTAGGTGTGGGATGTAATAGGAGAGGAGGATTGAATATCATCCCAATCCATTTAAGCTTTATCTTAAACAAATTTCCCTTACACAATTGTTTCCTAAACATGGAATATTATAAATTCATAGGAGAGTGAGGATCTATCCATTGGAAATCAAGAGGAAGCCCACCTCATCTAACTTGGTAGGTTAGGAGTGCACTTTCTTTTGAAATTTCAATTCTATCTTCACAATGGAAATAACATCTATGTTTTTCCTCTAAAATGGGCATTAGATTTGTGTTATATGTTAGGGATAGATGGTTGTTGATGAGTTCTTCTAGTCTTATGGCCTTGTGTAACGTCCCCATTTTTTATCCCCAATTTAGTGATGTATAATGTAAATATGATATATGATCGCGGGTCAAACGATGTGATATGTAAACATTGCATATCAAAAATAATAAAATAAATGTATCTACAGTTGTATGCGAACACATATGGATTCAATGGGGCTAAGTTTCCATAAGAGAGGGGGTCCAAGGGGGAATTACCCATGTCTATTAATCCCATGCCGCTTTCTAATTTTTTTATTTTGTATGGAGCTTCTATTTTAATTTTGAGTGTATCAAAGCCCCAATCAATGAATACATGTAAGGAGGTTGGTGTGGAAAGTCACCTCACATACTTATTGAGAGCATGGGGCCGAGTATAATCAACATTGGGGAATGTGAGATTCAACATGCATGGGTAAAGGGGAAATTTGAATGGGTATTATAAGTAGTTTTTATAGTGAATTTTTGGTACAATAAGAGTGCGCTAAGTATTGGAGCTTGAAGGCAACCATAGTAAGGTTTATGGGCAGCTTGTGGGAGATGTAATTGCACGAAGAAGCAGACTATTAGGCATATAGAAGAGATTCATGTGTAAGATATTACCACAGAGAAAATGAGTTGCTGCTAATAGTTTCATGTTGCAGATGTAAGTCCCTGGAGTCCCTAGCAAGAGAGATTCCTAGCTAACTTTTGTTGGAGCCTTGGAGGGAAGGGGGATAGCTTAAGGGACTGTGTAGTAGAGAAATGGATCTCATTCCTTGGGTTGTGGAGTTTGAGGGGAAGATAGTTGGTGGATTGGTATGGTTGTAGGAAATTAGCTTGTTGTGAATGGACAATAGACACCCTTAGGAGACACTCTCTCTTATGGTTTTGTAGCCTTAACTCAGAGGTGATTTGCTACTGATATTTGGAGTAGCAATTCTACGATTGGGTGGAACATATTTCCTCTGCAATTGGTTTCACATTTTATTAAAAAGATGAGTGTTTTATCTAAGTTCTATGTTTTATTTATATGTTTACGTTTTTGTGCATAAGCTTTGTTTTCTTGAGTATTTATATATTGTTGTATGTATGTTTAATTTGATGCATTCATGTTTATTAAAAATGTTGTTAAATGCATAGGATTTTTTATCATGTTGCATACATTTTAATTTAATAGGTATAAAAAAAAATTTGTGGAATTAGTAACGGAGTGCTACACCATGTACCTAATCCATAGGTGGCTACTCATTTCTTCTTCCTTATATTTCTAGAACTCATCAGCCCTTAATTCCTCATGGTGGATCCATGAGCACATAGCTCTAAGATGGACCTCCCCTACATATGGGTTAAGTGACCATATGTAGGGATGGGGCAACACAAAGTTCCATAGGTAATGTTGCATCTATTTTTAGAAACATATTTTTATTCCATTAATTTCCCAATAAAACACTTGTGCCGTGAGAAATTAAGGTTGCGATCAAAAAAGTTTATTAAGATTTACTGAATTAAAAAGTTTATTTAAATATTGTTTTAATTTATTTGTAATTTTATGCTTACTAACCAACCATCGGGATTTATCCGTAGAGTTAATCAATAGTTTAAGGGTATTCAGGTGAAAGTAAACGATTGATAGTCAAAGGAGTTGCAGTTGAAAGATCAAATGGTCAACCAAGAATAGATCTAAAAATAGTTTTGGGTGCCAAGAAAAATCCATAGTGGAAAGTTGTACTTTATACTTCATCATGATTGTTCCCTCGAGACCATTCCATAATAGTCCATTGTGTTTTAGGATGAGCCACTACTCCTTGTTGACTCCCTATTCTATTTTTATTACAAAGTGCATTCACATCATTTGTTCATGGAACTTCTAACTCAACTCAATGCACACTCTTAATATAAAATCCATAATTTTCTATGAAGTATTTATCCATTACTCTTTCTTTATTTATCTCATTCTTTCAAGTTGGTTATGGTTATGAGGACTACAATAAGTTATTATCATTGGAAAATCTACAAGTTGATGATTTTCTATTTCTCCATAAGATAACTTCATGGAATGCTTAATAAATCATATATAAACTGCTAACATTGAAGATCAATACTTTAGAAACCTTCATTTCTTAAAATAGTTGACTCTCTATACTTATATTTCCATCGTCTCATTCTAATAATGGGTTAACTATCCTCCCAAGTGTAATTGCATACCAATTTTGACTTCATTTGATGTGCCTTGTTAAGAAATTATACCACTATCCTCTCAAGTCGATCAATTATATTTTCCCCACATATTTCCTAAATAGCCATTGTCTTCTTTACTTCCTTAGGTTACCTAGGCCAATTTAAGCCCATACTATTAGGTATAATGGAAACACTTACGATAAATCATGCACACATGAGTGCATGTCAACAACATAATTCCATTATCTTATTAATTTAATTATGTGCACTTTCAAGCTATAAGGAGTGTATAAAAGGGTGTCATCATCCCATTTAGACTAGTTATAAGTTGTGTATGCTTCTTTAGTGTATGATATTTCCTAACAGTATCTTTCAATTTCATATTGTGAATAAGAATTTATTCGTATCCTCATTTTGGGTATAGCATACAAATGTGGAGAGAAGAGTCGTGCCTATCTTGCATGGGCATAAGAAACATGTGTTATAGTTGCTTTTATAACAAAATTCCTATCATATGTTTCACAATCTTTAAGTCCATTTTTTGAGTTCTGGGTATCATAGTCTAGAATATTAATCCTAATGGTACATATTTTAGTGCGCATACAATCACCATGCATATTAATAATTGACCATGCATAAGCATATGCGTAATCTAATTCACTTCCTACCACTAGTATGAAAATGAAGAAGAGGGGAGAAGAAGAAACATTATATAGAGATCCAGCTAGATAAGTGTCAAATCTCTATTTCTCCTACATCACTAATTCTAATGCACTCCACTAGGGTTTCCATGCATATTGACCATCGTGCATATTTTAGAGCACATATAATATCGATCAAAGTTTGTGGTATCATATTTTCTCTCTCTCCATAAGGTGATGTCCTCATAACAATGTCAAATAATCATTCATTATTAGGTAAGCTACTAATTTTTCAAACAATCACCATGAATCCATCTTATAAAATTCCAATCATTCACATCCTATCCAACCCATTAACTCATATCACTAAATCTACACAACATTTTTTTGTTAGCTCTCTCTTTTAATCAGTGTGTGAGGAATTATATACGGTAATGTTTTAAGAATGCATGTTTATCATTTCGATCAAAATATTAAAAACAAATTATATGAAATGGAAAAAGTTACAATGAATCCTTACATCATTATAAAACTACACATATACTCATAAAAAAGAAAGTAACTTTTGAATAATAATAACCAAATTATAATAAAAAATGTTTTGAATAAATTTTTCCTACCCATATTTAAGCGATAATCTTAAACATAGTGAAAAATAATGATTACTTAAATATTAAATATTTCCGTTATTTCATTTTAAAACACATTTTTAAATATTATTATATAATTTTTCCGTGCTCGGGTATTAACAAAGCGCCACTGTAGCCAGCGATTCCGCAACAAACATAGGTGATGCATAACTTCCTCCTATGCTGTTGATAATACTATTGGATGTCTTTATCAAATAATCTATCTAATTTGTGCTTACCTAAGCCAAAACCTCGTTCGATCTGCACCATTCACCTTCAAATTTTCCATCTGCTATCGTCTTCTGCATTGCATCGCTCGCTGTTGAGCCTCCACGTCCTTCGGCCAGGCCTTATTGATTTTTTTTCCATATCTGCGCATCCACTTTGGTGGTATCGGGTGATTTTTCACAGAGTTTTCTTCTGAGAATCTGTGGAAATGGTAAGTCTCTTTGTTATCCGTGAGATCTTGAATTTCTGTCTTTTCTAAGTGGATTATGTATGGATTAAACCCTCGTTAGGTCTACACCATTCGCCTTCAAATTTTCCATCTGCTATCGTCTTCTGCATTGCATCGCTCGTTGTTGAGCCTCCACGTGCTTCGACCAGGCCGTATTGATTTTTTTTCCATATCTGCGCATCCACTTTGGTGGTATCAAGCGATTTTTCGCAGAGTTTGCTTATGAGAATCTGCGGAAATGGTAAGTCTCTTTGTTATCCATTAGATCTTGAATTTTTGTATTTTCTAAGCGAATTATGTATCGATTAAACCTTCGTTCGGTCTGCACCATTTGGTTGAGCCTCCGCGTGCTTCGGCCAGGCCATATTGATTTTTTTTCCAGATCTGCGCATGCACTTTGGTGGTATCTGATAATTTTTCACAGAGTTTGCTTCCGAGAATCTGCGGAAATGGTAAGTCTCTTTTTTATCCGTGAGATCTTGAATTTCTATCTTTTCTAAGCGGATTATGTATCGATTTTGCTGTGTAAGTGATTTCGCAGGTAGATTTAGGTCATATGGGGATTACAGGGTTTAGATCAGTAACAATGCCTCTTGCCATGCTGCATCTTTGGTATTATTTTAATTCCATTCCTGCTTTTAACCATCTAACAATGCTTTTTGCCATGCTGCATATTTGGTATTATTTTTCTAATCAAAAAGTAAAATAGATGAAGTAGATCAATAAATCATGATGGAGTTGTGGGTTAAAGAAACAGAACAATATCTCAAGGACAGATTGCAACGCTTGACAGACATACACCACCAAACAAGTGTTTTCATACGTGCATGTGAAGCTCGGCTGCTCCTGCCAAGCTGCCATGACCAAACAGGTGTTTCTATACGTGCATGTGAAGCTCGCCTGCTCCTCCCAAGCTACCACGACACTCACAAATACACGGACGTGGCGCCTTCAAATCTATGTTTCTAATTTTTTTATATAAGAAAGTACGGAAACCTTTAACTTCCAAAAGTTTAATGAATTTAATTTTAATGTTTAAACTTGTTTGTTTCAAGAGTTTGTAAGACGAGGATGAGAGGGTGATGCTAATACGATGAGGATGAGGCCAGCAGAAGGAGGAGAGGATTGGATCAGATGAAATTGCCAAACTCTCTCCATTGCCAAGGATTTGTGCTAATTCTTTAACTAGTTTCTGCGAGCTCTTTCTGTAAATTAATGGCCCTCTTTATGAGCTCTTTCTGTAAATTAATGGCCCTCTTTATGGTAGGGACTTGCTGCTTTGCAGCTATCTCACTTGTTTCTTAATGTCAGGTTAACAAATCAAAGACAACAATATTAAATATATTAATAGCATGTAGTGGCTATACATTTGATTTTTTATTTGTTGGCAAACAAAGTTCTTAAATTTATGAGAACCAGGATTACCCTTATCTATTTTGGAATAATCCGTCAAGACTAATCTATCCGTATTTTCTAGAATAACAGAGTTGTATGCCCATTACTGGATTTTCAAGAATCTAATTTGAAGTAGCTACAATTGATCATTTTCAAGCAAACTTTTAATTATGACCCAAACGCCATATTCTAAATAATAGAATAATTGCCTACAAAGGAATCGAGTACCCTACCTGGAAAATTTTTAGTGCCAACGTATAAGCCATTTATCATGTTATAGATTTATAGCACGGTCATAATGGATGAAGGGTAATTGATTGATTGAAGAAATAAATTATTAAATAAGACGAGCTGAGATTGAAGAAATAGACTAGGAGAGTAGATGTGTTAACAAAATATTTTGTTATCTCGGAAGCTGAAGAGATATAAAAAAATATTTTTTTATCTCGGAAGATAAAAATATTATGGACCAGGAAGAAAGTTTGCAAGTATGCGGATTCTTGTGATTTATTAACTCAGGATCATCAATAATTTTCTCAATATCTCCCTTCGAATTCCTCCCGCAATACTCACCAGAGAATTGTAAAGAAACTGTCATTCGCCACGATGTCTTTTGGCATTGATACAGTTTAGTGTTGGGTCGAAGATTCAGATCTAGAAGAAGTATCGACATTATGTAATACAAATTAATTAAATTATTTTTGTGCGTGTTCGAACAAACTGCATACACTGAACCCGCATTATAATCGTTGGACTTGCACATAGAAATATTGTAATAGAACTGCATAGACTGAACCTGTATTACAGTCTTTGGACTTGCACATAGAAATCTTGTAACAATTTTTTTTAAATGTAACCTTGCAAATCTGGCATAAATGTTGTATATTCTGGCGTCGATACTGATTAATATTGGTTTAATATGTAATATAAATTAATTAAATTATATTCTGTTGGTGCGTTAGACTGAAACCGTGTTATGATTATTTACTCTTTGTTGGTGTGTTAGACTGAAACCGTGTTATGATTATTTACTCTTTGGAACAAACTACGTAGCATGGATTACAATCCCTGAAGGCAGGGACTTGTTGCTCTGCAGCTCATCTTGTTATATTTCTATCTCCAAACCTTTTTTTTTGCTATCTCTTTACTTATTACTTAGTTTCGAAATCATCTTTAGGAGAATAAAGCATCAAAATGATTTATATGTTTTACTTTTATATTATTATAACCATAATAAATCAAGAGTAGGACATACTTTCATTATCATAACTTTTACGACTCCACATGACACCTCTTCAAATCTTGTGATAGTTCACTTCTTGAGGGTGTGTGACCTTGCGACAAATCTTACTTGGTTGCTTAGAAACACCAAGAATACTTTTTTCAAACTACACCTCTTCACACAGAGCATACCCATACTCTGTTTTAGGCTATAGGGGAGTCACACTCTAACTCTGTGCAACTCACTTGTACACTTAGACAATCTTGTTAACAATTTAACAATTAGTCATTTAAGCATACATTCAAGAACATGAGAAACCAAGAGAACAACTGTGAAACAAATGAGAGACATACATAGAAATAGTGCAAGCGACACAAATCGTGCCTAACATCCGGCTAAGTCTTGTTATTTCGAAACAATTACAATATGAGAACTATCGACTTGGTTTCCAACTTGGGCATAGTCACACAACTCACCTCACCTCACCAAGACACTCATACAAAGATTTGTCACATCAATACTCTTTGTCAGAACCATATTCACAACCTCCTGCAGTGCTCCCCAGAAGTGTGCCAAACCACATACCTATTGTCTCTTCATTGTCATAGACTTCACCAAGTTAACACAGATTTTGGTTCTTTCTCACATATACCTCCAACAGACCTACATTTCCATACTTTCCCAAAATCTCCTAGTGTGTCCCACCCTTAGCTACTTGTCGTCCATATTTGCAACTCTGCCTTAGTTCTTCCTTGCATCATAAATTTACTTTATACTTTCCCTCTTGTTCTTGCTCTCTAAAAACTTTCCTTCCTTAGTTGCGCACCCTTGTGCTCTTATAGGGACTCCAAGGGTCACCAATGTGAAACATCATGTCCTTTGGGTGTGTTGCGCCCCTTCATGAACCATCACACTCAAATGACTCATCGGGCCCCCCAATGGACCTAGTGCACCCAAAAAATTCTATGCGCTCATCAACCATTGTGTCTCTTGGACCGACACGTCCAATTCTTGGGTGTGCACCCCTTGCCTTGTGCTCTTCCTTTTACCAATTGTTGTGACTCCTCATAGGTGTGTTGATGGGGTCATCCAACCTCTTTGGTGCGCCCATGTTTTCAAGGGAAGATGGGTTCACTCCTTAGGCATGCTACCAAGTTGCTCCTCCCTTTCCCATATGCAACTCAAGTCTTCGTCAATCGTTCTAAGGAAATTAAGTTTGTTCCCCCTTGGTTCCACATGTCACCATCGTGTACCCAAGGTGCTCCTGCCCACACCCGTATGTCTTTGTTCGCCCAATTGATCACATGCCCATTATGTTCTCTTACCCGACTTATTCCCAAGTCTACCCAAAGAGTGTGCACACTCGGTGGGTGTCATGGGAGACCTGATCCAGGTGGATATCGGTGGCCACCCACCTTTGTTGACTGGCTCAAAATACTTTTCTGCCAATTTTGGCAATTTACTATTTTTAGCAGGTTTTAACTTCCGGGGCCATTTTGAGGGCCTAAATGAAGGTTTTTCAAGATCGATGTTCTCATTGATAGTCAAAGACATGATTGATCCCCCAAAATGAATCTACTCAATGATACCTTTCCAACGAGCTATCATACACCTAAAATGGAGATTGTATGTAAAAGTTACGACCCCGGGAAGTTGATGGACCAACTTACCCAAACAGGGCCCACATGACTTTTGGCGCTTCATCTCCTAGGGTTAGGTTTTTGGATGTCTATGGTTTTTGAGATTCCTGTTTATTGTAAAAAGGCATTCAGAGCCTCATTGTAATCATTTTCTTGCGAATGCGAGTAGCCGTCACATCTCTTCTCAGAGATAAGCCGCCACCATTCTAGCGAGTCTTTCACTCTGTATTTTTACAGTCTCTGTACATTTCTTTCATTAATAGAAATCGTGTATTACTGTATATTTGTATTTCTAGTTGCATCTCTGACACATTTCTACTACATTATTGAATATCTACGATATCTCTGTGCATTTCTTTATTATATCTCCGCTCTCATTTCGTGCCGAAAATAATCCGGATCAAGACCTTACATCCTCCCTCAATCCTCGACAACATCCGTCGATCTACATGGTGCCTCTACCCCATCTCTGGATCTCGTCACCACTCAACGATTGTTGTCTCCTTAATTTATGTAGTCAAGGTAAACTCCCCTTAGGAAGTTACATGAGTCTATGAAGTGTTGTGCCTCACCGACTTCCTATTGCTTCCATACTTCATTCTTTCATCCCATGCTTTTGTGCGTTGGATCCACTTGTGACTTCAGTTGATTGGGTAGCTAGTCCAATCATCGTGCCTTTGTCTCAAGGACTACTTCTTCACATTCAAACATCCTCTTATGTACACAAACTTGTCACATCTGCAACTATTCATTTCCTCCAATTTATCAAGTCACCCAATCATGTTCCCAATAGACTTTACCAAGGCACCTCCTCAAGGCACTTCATTGGCCTCACTGCCTCCCACTAAGATAGTGATCCAATGTGTTGAAATCTAGTTTGAAGTTGAAGGGGGATGGTTGGTTGGGAAATCTCCCTCATCTCCAACCTATCCCAATGCAATCAATGGAGAGTCATCGTACTTATGTGTTATGTACATGAGAAATGGTACACTTGAACCTATTTTACCTTTGCACTCCTCCATGATTTGTTCTATCTTAGGGTCATACGACCATTCACCATGTCCAAGTTCAGTAGATGATGAATCAACCTCTTCCTTGGTTCTTCTCCACCAAGGTTGTTGCATCTCCCTCATGTCCTCTTGGTCCACAGATGGTTTCTTCCCATGCTCAATGAACTGCTCCAACATCCTCATCTCTATGACTTCCTCTGATCCTTGTTGTGATTCATCAACCTTTAAACAAAAATCCTCCAAGCTATCCACTGTCTTATCCAGATCCCTGACCATCTATTCAACGTCGGAAAACCTTCATTCCACTGAAGCAAACTTCCTTTTGTTCTTTGTGTTAGGTTGTCTAACCATCATGTTGGATTACTGAGAGGGGGGGTGAATCAGTAATAAAGAAATCTAATCCTTTTTAACCATATAATGCAAGTGTGATATCTATGTAGCATTATCATCCAATATTTGAAGAGTAAATAAACAATGAACAAATGAACACTCATACACATACATAGTACACCAATTTTTTTACGTGGAAATCCAAAGCGGGAGAAAACCACAGAATGCTTTTTATTATATGTCTTGAAGAATTACATTCATTGGAAGCATCAACTTCCTTTGTTTTCCAGCGACAACTGGAAGGAGGCTCCAACCCCCTAGTTTCTCAGGCTACAACCCGAGGGAAGCTCCAACTCCCCAATTCTTTGGCTACAATAAGGAGGCTACAACCCCCTATGTTCTCTGGCTACAACCAAAAGGTGGCTAAAACCACATGTCCTTGCCCCATCCAACCTCCCTAAGGTATAAGTAGAATGATGGAACCACTGTCACACTATCACTGTGAGATATACTATTGTAAACCTATACCAATAAACCTCCACCAAACAACCTATACCAATAACCTGAAACATGTATCAACCATGCATCAACCTGTACCTCAACCTGTAATCAACTTGTACCATAAATAAGTGCATCATCCATGCACCAGCCTATACCTCAACCTTCAAGCCTTCCTTAACTTTAGCAACAAGAGACTAGCATTTTCATCAAACTTTACTTTAGTCTCACGTGACTAGTTTTGGATTAGACAACAACCCTAACTTGAAATAATCATAACTATGTACCTGTAATGAATAAAGATATGAAAATAGTACATAATTTTCTTCAATGTATTTTATGCAATTCCTCCCGGCGTCACTACTTGGAACCTCTCAGAAAAGGATTTATAACAAACATGGCATACATTGTTGAATTTTGGCTTACTCTAGAGAGCGAACTTGTAGAGCGTGCCCCACACAGAATGTTTGTTGTATGGATCTGAAAATTTTACAAAGAATACTACAGACTGTAATCTAACTAACAAATTTTTTCTTTCTGAATTTGGATCTATTATGAAGAAGTTATGACGTTTTTACTCAAAACACCTGTTTTAGACTAGTTTCAGGACGAGCCTCAAACCCTATTTTCCATGGAGTGTAACTCCAAAAATACAATGACCCACAAGCTGAAATTCGTACCACAGATACTTGGATATGTTTCCTCAATGGAATCGAAATTTCATGGTCTGAATCATTCTAGAAAAACAACTATTGCGAAAATGGTGAGATGACCTATAAATAACATACTTTAGGAAGCATCATCAAAAGAATTTATCCTCCTATGAATTTTGACCTTATTTACTTCACCTTCCCTCCAAAATTCAGCTTAGATATCTTATGGTTGCCTCAGTCACCTGTATATATTCAATATACTCAAGTGTATTAAAATGAGAGAGCCTTGCCTCTTATTTATACTCTCCAAGTAGCTTCCTTAGAAGCATCTTCTAGGCCACTTTGTCCACATAGCCACCTTATCCACATAGTCACCTATGTCCAACTTTGCCCAATTTTTCACTTGCCATGTATCAAATAGCCACTTGACCATTTAACCCATTTTCCTCATTTTAGGTTTAACCTTCTTATAACCACTTTCAATAATTAGAAAATTCTCCATTTACTTTATTATTTAAATAATCCTCTTTGACTTTGTCACTTCACTTTATTATTTAAATTATCCTCTTTGACTTTGTCACTTTGACTTCTTTGACCTTTTGGGGTTTCAAGCCAATCATATGAAGGTCCTTCAACTTCGTAAGGCCATAACTCAAACCATGAGGAGTTATGTGATGTTCCACATACCATCAGAAATGGCATGATATGTACTATCCATCTAGAATAGTCTTACCTGCAAATATATCAAAAATCATACCATTATACATCAAACAAACTTGGTTCCATTACCCAAACCTTTATGCTACCGAAATTCGCTACTGGACTTTCTTCAAGGGTTGAGATCACTGACAACCAACCAAATTAATCAACAATCTCCCCCTTTGGCATTGATGGAAACAATCTGATGCAATACATAAATCATATCACTCATGCTCCCCCTAGAACCATGCATGCATCTCTGTGACCAATGCTCCCCCTAGAACCATGCCTCTGTCCTCTGCATCTGATAAATCTCTCCCCTTTTATCATCAATGGAAAAGGTATTTTTCCATTCAGGGCTACTCCAACTAACTGACTCGTCTGATCTCCTAACCTTAATTGTCCTCTTTATGGTGCTTCCTCGTGTACATATAACAAATATAAGATAAGCATTCAATAACATTTATTTTGGAGTAGAAATGACTCTGAGTCTCTGGCGAATATACTCAAAGGCTTCTCGTGAAAGTGGTTTTAAAAGACGTCTACCACTTGTTCTTTTGTTCCCACATATTCAACTCCGATGTTCTTTTCTACAACTCGTTCCCATAGAAAGTGATAATTGATTAGAATGTGCTTCATCTTGGAGTGCATCACCAGGTTCTTTGAGATACTTATGGCTTGTATTATCACAATATATTGGAATGGGCTCATCATACTCAACCTGTATATTTGTCAGAGTTTGTTTCATCCATAGAAATAGTGTACAACATGTTGCTGCTGCAATATACTTTGCCTCGACTGTAGATAAAAATAATGATGATTGTTTCTTTCTTAGCCATGATACTAAACACTCACCCAAGTAGAACGCTACTCCATTGGTGCTTCGTCGGTCATCAATGCAACCTGTCCAGTCTGCATCTGTGTAGGAAATAAGTGATAGATCATTTCCTTTTGGATACCATAATCCAAACTCTTTTGCTCCTTTGAGATATATGAAAATCCTCTTCATTGGTAATACATGTGATTCCTTTGGTGCTACTTGAAATTATGCCATCTATCCAACTTCCTGCATTACATCTGGTCTAGATGTTGTCACATATAGTAGGCTACCAATCATTAACCTGTATTTCCTCTGATCTGTAGACTTTGAATCATCATCCTTGCTCAACTTGCAATTGTTTTGCATGGGATTCATCACTGGTTTGCAATCTTCCATTTCGAACCTATTTAACATTTCTTTGATATACTTGGTTTAAGAAATAAAAATTCATTGGTTTCTTTATCATATCTGAAGACCCAAAAAGAAGGATAGTTCTTCAGGTAATGACATTTGAAATTCATTTTGCATGTCCTTTGCAAATTTTTGTCTTAACTTGTCATCAGTACTTCCAAAAATAATATCATAAACATAAAATTCAATTAATAAAATACTATCTTGAGTTACCTTGATGTAGAGGTTGTTGTCTGCACTTCCTTTTCTGAATCTAGCATGTCATAAAGATTTATCCAGTCTAGAGTACCATGCTCTAGGAGCCTGTTTTAGACCATACAAGGCCTTCTTTAATTTTCACACATAATCTTCGTTCTATGACAACTGGAATTCTTCTGGTTGTTTAATGTAGAATTCTTCTTCAAGTTCCCCATTCAGAAAAGCTAATTTTACGTCCATCTGATACACTTTAATATATTTGGAGAATGCATAAGCTAAAAGCAATAAGATTGGTTCCATTTTGGAAACTGGGGCAAATGTCTCTTCAAAGTCGATTCCTTCAACTTGTTCATATATTTTACATACCAATCTAGTTTTGTTCCTTGTAACCTGTCCATATTCATTCAATTTATTCTTGGATACCCACTTTGTGCCGATCACATTCCTATCCTTTGGTCTTGGAACCAATTCCCAAGTGACATTTTTCTCTATTTGATACAATTCTTCATCTATGGACTTATTCTAAAATTCATCCTTGCTGGCCTCTTCAAAATAGGTTGGTTCAATCGTAGATGAGAGTGCTAGGTGAGTTTGTTCTAGTGAACAAATTCTTCTTCTAGTCTCAACTCCTGCATCTTTGTTTCTGATAATCTGATCTCAAGGATGATTCTTCTCTACTCATCTGCTAGGTGTCTTTGGAGGCACTTGCTGAAATTGCTATTCTGCTTCTGTCAGATCCTCTTCATCTTCCCATTCTACTTCTTTTTCATCTTTTGCTTCTTCTTCGTAAATTTTTTCCATTGATTCATTTTCTTCTTCCTTTAATTCTTGTCTACATGTTTCATCAATTTTTATGTTGATGGTTTCCACAACTTTGTTCAATCTCAGGTTGTAACACTTGTATTCTTTCCTTGTACTTGAGTAACCAACAAGTACTCGTTTGTCCACACAAGAGTCAAACTTTCTCATTCTTCCATCTTCTCTTTTGATGTATCATTTTCTTCCAAAAACTATGAAGTGAATCACATTTGTTGGTCTTCCTTTCCATAGCTCGTAAGGATTTTTCTCAATGTTGTTTAAGATCATTACTCTATTTTGAATGTGAATAGTTGTATGCACTGCCTATGTCCAAAATATATCTATCAATTTGGAATCCATTAGCATTGTTCAAGCCATTTCCTATACTGTCCTTTTCTTTCTTTCAACAACTCCATTATGTTGAGGTGTCCTAGCAATGAAGAATTTCCTTTTTATTCCATGCCTACTGCAGTAGTCCATAAATTCCTTTGAAGTGAAGTCTCCTCCATTATCAGATCTCAAGCATTTGATTTTGAATCCATTTCATTTTCAACCATTTCTTTGTAGACCTTGAATTTTTCAAAATATTTTGACTTATTCTTGAGAAGGCAAGCTGCAGTCATTCTTGTATAATCATCAACTAATAACATAAATTATTTCTCACCTTTTAAACCCTTTGTTGTAGTTGGTCCAACTAGATTAGTATGCACAATTTCTAGTGGTATTGTCGTTGAATATTCTTTTGATTTAAACA
The DNA here is from genome assembly GCA_009831015.1 of Picea engelmannii. Classification (NCBI taxonomy): domain Eukaryota; kingdom Viridiplantae; phylum Streptophyta; class Pinopsida; order Pinales; family Pinaceae; genus Picea; species Picea engelmannii. Next base: position 627,554 of record ML777060.1, on the reverse strand, counting down.
TGGTCTTTGTTTTCTTTCCTTGTTGACAATACTTGCATAAAGTGTTGGTTGGTTTCGTGATATGGGGCATTTCTCCAACTGCTTCCCTTTTGTTGATTTTGACAAGGTTATCAAAATGTATGTGACCCATTCTTATGTGCAATATCCAACTTTCATCTTCCTTTCCTAAGCAACACTTTTCATTTCCAATTTCACTTAATACATATATGTTGCTTGAATTTCTCGTAGTTGTTGCAATCAATTTTTCTGAACCTTCTTTTCTTATCTCACACTTTTTTGAATCGAAAGTAACTTTATGACCTTGGTCACAAATTTGACTCACGCTTAGAATATTATGTTTCATATCTTCTACTAGTAGAACATTTTATGCCTTGGTATTCTTGTTCCCAATTCTGACTGTGCCTTTTCCAATGATTTTAGCTGAATCATCATTTCCGAAGGAGACTGATCCATCTCTTTCATTTCTTAATGTAAGAAACTTGTCTCTATCACCTGTCATGTGTTTTAAACAACCATTGTCAACATAGTAACCATGTTTCTTCTTCTTAGCTTGTAGAGCAAGTGTGCATTCTTCATTGCCATACTGATTTTGATTTCTTATTCATGTCCTTTTTTGAGGTTCCTATCTATGACTGTTGTTGTTCTGTTGTGGTTCTCTAGGAGGGGTTTTCATTCTGTAATCTTTGGCCATGTGTCCAAAGTTGTTACATTTGTAGTATTCCACTTCAGTGCTCAAAGATTTAAACATGTTGTAACTTCTTCTCCATGTTTCACTAAGCCTTCTTGGATAATCCTTTTGTATATGAATTTGAAAGTTGTTTATGTTCTTGTTGTTAGCTTTGCAATTAACAAATTTATGTCCAAAATTATTACATGCATAACATAAACCAAAATAGATATTTTGATACTTGGGAGTTAAATATATTCTTAAAGGAGGTACTCTTATGAATCCTTCTGCTTCTTGAGGCCTATCTATTTGTGTCGGTCGTTGATTCTGAAATCAAAATCTTCTTGGTGCAAGAGTTTCCTTGTAATTTTCTTTGTATAGATTCTTATCCCCTTTGATTGTTTTCTACATAGATTTTTGGATATGTTTCTTGTTCTGTTGATTTGGATCTTGACCCATTTTATTTCTAATTGTATCCAAGTCCAGAATTGTCATGATGAGGTTTTTGACTGTTGATAATGTCACTCAAAAAATTTGGGTTGTTCTGCATATTTTTCTTTTGAACATCCTTTCTTAATGTGACAATTTCTGCTTCCAAATTTCCAATGATCATGTCTCTTCCTTCTAGTTGTTCTTTAAGTGTTTTTTTCAATTATTTTATCTTCTTCAATTTGAACCTTCAATTTTGTGATCATTTGTTCTAGTTCCTGAGTGTCTTCTTTCTTGTCTAGTTTCTCCTGTAGTTTCTTGTTTTTCTTCTTTTCTCTTCTGATAAATTCTATGGCACACAACAATTCTTATCAATAGTCAACTTTTGCCTCTTCATATTCTTCTTAGGCCTCTTCATATTCTTTTTCGGATTCTTCTTTATCAGAGTCTTCTACTTCCATGAATATAAATATTTATGTCTCATTGTCACTAACTTCATCTTCATTTGATGATAAGATGTCTCTTCTTTGGTGCATAAGATTTTATTGAAAACTTTCTTTGTGGTTCTTTTGCCTTTATATGTTTGTTTTCTATTTGAGTAACCTTCATCATTTCTCTTTTTCTTATGAGGACATTTGTTATCAAAATGACCAATACCATCAAAATTAAAACAAATCAAAGGAAGCTTACCTCTATACCTATCGTTTGTTCCGTTGTTCAATATTCTGACAAATTTGGCTACTTATTCATCATCTTCTGAGACATCACTGCTGCTGTTATGTTCTTTTTCTTTTTGCTTTCCCTTTTTCTTTGACCTTTTGGATGCTTTGAAAGATGCTTCTTTTGTATCTGTATTTTTCTGTTCAGTTCTCATTTCATATGCTGTGAAGATTCCATGTAGTTCGTCCATTCTTATTGAGTTTAGATATTCTCTTTATTCTAGTGCTGATATCTTAGGCTCAAATATCATAGGAAGATATTTTAGTACCTTTTGAACAATTACAGATTCTTTGATTTCTTCTCCCAATCCCAAGATTGCATTTACTGTTTCATCGACTCATAAAAAGCAAGCTTCAATGTTCTCATCTTCCTTCATCTTTAGTTGTTCGAACCGACCTCTATAAGTTTGAAGCTTTGCTGCTTTGACTTTTGAATCTCCTTCATAAATATTTTGAAGTTTGTCCCAAATATCTCTAGCGGATTTACAATGTGCAACTTTGGTGAATACCAATTCTCCAAGACCATTCATAAGTGAATTTGTGGCTTTGGAATTATTCTGACCAAGTTTCATAGTTTTTTCATTTGTCGACGGAACTGTTGGTGTTGTGTATCCATATACAATTGATTGTCAAATTTCAAATCCCTGTGCCTATATAGATGTCTTCATCCTTATGCTCCAAAAGGAATACTTCTGTCCATCAAACTGTGGTATTCCATTTTTATACATGTTGTTTCTCTCCATGATCTACCGTGGTTAAACTGATTTCTGAAGGAACCAGATCTGATTCCAATTGTTGGATTATTGAGGGGGGGGTGAATTGGTTATAGAGAAATATAATCCCTTTTAACCATATAATGCAAGTATTATATCAATGTAGCATTATCATCGAATATTTGCAGAGCAAATAAACAATGAACAAATGAACAATCATACACATACACAATACACTAGTGTTTTTACGTGGAAACCCAAAGCGGGAGAAAACCACGAAAAAACCAAAGCATACATCATTGGCACTAAGTACAGTGGAGGAAAAGTATATAGAAACCAATATTGTAAGCCATGAAGTAGCGTGGCTTTAGAAGTTTCTTGTAGGACTTCATCCGAGACATGATGCAGAAGGGATTTGTGAAGCTTCTGTACACATCCACAAATGAGTAGCATCAGGAAGACATTTTCCCAGAGTGTTCATGTTGATTTGTTTGAGGAGAATGATACATTCACTCATAGGATTAGTCATGTTTATTTGGCTAGTGGTGAATGGCCCAAGCATAGTCTTTCTCCTTAGTCATGTTGATTTGAAAAGAAATGGAAAAGACTCGAGGTGTTGATGTTTCTCCAAGTGGCTGCATTGGGAATACATTCTCCTAGATTAATAATTAATAATATAACTATTAATTATTAGTAATATTATTAATATATAATAATAATAATAATAATAATTAGTTATTATATAATTATTAAAGACACAACCTTTCATGAATGGTCACCATATGTTCCTTTAGGTTCTCTATATATTTGGCACATTCATCATTATAATAATGAATTTCATATACAATATTATCTCATATAATAAAATCAACAAATTCTTTGCATAGTGACCCTTGGCACAAATCCAACATAAAATCAACTTCTCCTCTTTCACTATGTCCATTTTCCTGGCATTATCTCCACTGCCATTGGATATCTTCATTTTTCCCTAGTCCTTCTTCTTTCCTTCCCTTGTTGTTGCTTCTCACCTTGGGCATCCTCACTATTCCTAGGACCTGTCTTGGGTTCACACCTAAAGTGCAACAATTTTTCCACTGTGGTGATGGCTGCTACAAGACTGCATGTTCTATCTTCGTAGCTCACTCTGCACCCATGGATGCAGACCATTCATGAATTGGAAAATTCTGTCTTCTTCGAACATGTATTTGATTTCCAACATGAGCTCCGTGAACTGCTTGATGTAGGCTTGGATCTTGCCAATGTGCTTGAGATCCAACAACTGGTTTCTTGTGATCCATTCTTCGTTTCCTGGACCAAATTGTGTCTTCAAGTATACCTTCATCTCTTCCTAGTTTTTGATCTTCTCAATGACTCTCCCAACTGCCAAGTCGTCCACTCGATTTATCCACTAGATCTTAGTAGTTCCTCTCAAGAACATTTCTGCAATGTTCATCTTAGATTCTTCTGAACTTATGTTTAATTGTTCCAAGTAATAATCAATGTCCTAGCAGAATTTAGCAACTTAGCATTGTGAGTACCGTCATATGGCTTAGGTTCCTTTATCTTGATCATCATCGACATGAAAATAGAGGTTTGTTCGTTAGCCAAATTTTGTTTCAATAATGTGATGGTGTCATCTTGATCCTTCAACTTCTGTGTGACTGAGGCAAGTGCATCCTCCGCTACCTTGAGTATATCTTGAATGTCATCAATCAAGGTTTTAGTAATCACATTTGCATTTTTTTGGCACTCCTGAACGTATTCATTAAACCCATGCTTCATCTTACCTATGTGAGTCTCCATCTAATCAACTTTATCATCATAACAACACATTGTATCTGTCATCTACTCAACAATATTCTCTAATATAACAAGTCAAACCTTCATTGAACTGGTCTTGGGATCCCTTTTAATGTCACTTCCATTTTCATGCAACCCATCCATGGATGGCCCTCCAAGTATCTTCACTCTACTTGCAAAGGGTTCATCCAAAGCACCTAAGAATTCTTTCCAAGACTTATTCAAAACTCTGTGATCAACTCTTCGATGAGTTATGCGACACATTCTGTGACAATCTATGTGATCAGGTCTGCAAAAATTCCTTCATCCATCCTCCTTTTCCAGGTGATGGATTCACCCAAATAAATATATGCTTGGTCTACTCAAGGCATGTGCAAATACATGTTCACAAGTCACGTCTTTTTCCACAACTTGGTGCTTCACTTTCATCACAACCCACCAGGTCTCCACTCAATTTGTCTCTACGATGGGTCAGTCTACCTGACTGAACCCTAACCAAGCCTATGCCCAAACTGTCTTCACAACAAGTGCGCCCCACCACAAAATTTGCAACTACAATAATGGTGAAGAGACAATTGTATTTGATACTACCTATCATGAAGGTGACAATGTAGTGAAGAGCACCAAACTGTTTAACCAAACAAGCTCTGATACCATATGTCACGACCCCAAAGGACGCTTGTTTAGATCTTGTTATTTTTCACCTCCTGAGGGCATGTGACATCAAAACGATTCTTACATGGCTACTTGGAAACCCCAAGAATACTTCATCTGGACTATACCTCTTCACCTAGAGCATACCCATACTCTATTCTAAGTTATGGGGGAGTCACACTCTAACTATGTGAAAATCACTTGTATACTTAGACAATCTTGTTAATAGTTTAACACTTAGTGATTTAAGCATACATCCAAGAAAACAAGAAAACAAGAGAAAAATTGCGAAACAAATGAGAGACATATGCATAAATAGTGCATGTGACAAAAACCATGCCTAACACCCATCTAAGTCTTTTTATTTTGAAACTATTACAATATGAGCACTATTATCTCGGTTTCCAACTTGGGAAGAGTCAAATTACTCACCTCACCTCACCAAGATACTCATACACAGATTCGTCACACCAAGAATCTATGTTGCAATTTTTTTCACAGACTCCTTCAGTGCTCCTCAGACATGTGACAAACCACAGAATTGTTGTCCCTTCATTGCTACAGACTTCACCAAGTTAACACAAACTTCGGTTCTGTCTCACACACGCCTCCAATAGACCTACATTTCTATATATCCCCAAAATATCCTAGTGCATCCCACCCTTGGCTACTTGTCTTCCATATTTGAAACTCTGTCTCAGTTCTGCCTTGCCTCATAAATTTTCCTTAGGCTTGCCCTCTTGTTCTTTCTCTCCAAAAACTTTCCTTCCTTGGTTGTGCACCCTTTTACTCTTATAGGGACTCCATGGGTCACCAATTGGAAAGGTTTCATCCTTTAGGTGTGTCCTTCCCCTTCATGAACCATCACACTCAAACAAATTGTTATGCCCTTCATGGACTTGATGCACCCAAACGAGCCCATGCACCGATCAACCGTTGTGTCTCTTGAATCGACATACCCCATACTTGGTCATTTTATCCTTTCTTTGTGTTCTTCATTGTGTCGATCATCATGACTCATCATGGGTGCATCGATGGGGTCATCCAACCTCTTCGGTGCGCCCATGTTTCCAAGGATAGACGAGTCCAATCCTTGGGCATTCTCCCAAGTTACCTCGACCTTGTCCAAACACAACTCAAGTCTTTTTCAATTGTTCTCAGAAAATTAAGGTGTGTGCCCCCTTGGTGTCATACATCACCATTGTGCACCCAAGGTGCTCTTTCCCACACCCACATATCTTCCTTCACCCAACCGATCATGTTCCCCTTATGTTCTCTTTCATGACTCATCCCCAAGTCTTCCCAAACAATGAATGTGCTCGATGGGTGTCATGAGAGACCTTACAATAACCATAACAAAATTAAAAGTGAGACATATTTCCATTATAATCGTACAAAATTGAATTTGTATTTCCATGTTTTTTCAAATAAAATATTAACATTACATTTATTCTCAATAGGGTTAGAAATAGAGGCCAAGGACATAGGCTTGATGCCAATAATGTACATTGCATATAGATAGGACCATATTCAACAATATATATGGTCAACATATAATGACCATATCTTGACAATTATTTTGGACATTTCTTGCACCTATCTTGGCCAGGTCATTAATTGGGTAGATTTCAGTTGTAGGTTGGCCTTATGATTCAGATTTTATGAGCAGAATGAAATGACTACAGATTATTAACAACTTCTTAACATAAAATAATAGAGATACAGTAAAATTGGTTTTCTATTCAATAAGGAAATAAGCTAAAACTATAAAATGCAGTGGGAACAAGCTTGTTGGAATGGTGGCAGCTTATCTCTGAGAAGATATGTGATGGCTATGCTCATTCATAAGAAGATGATTACAATCAGGATCTAAAGTATTTTTTACAATAAATAGGAATTCCAAAAACCCTAGACATACAAAAACTTAACCCTAGGAGATGAAGCGCATGTTAGTATCCAGATACTAACATTTTCAATTTTCTCCGTGTTGCAGGAATAGGGTTATTCCCGTAGCACCGAGAAGCGTTGTTCCTGAGCACCGGTATCGTATATGCCAGAAGTAGTACTAAGATTTTAACTTGCCTTGCTGGAGGAAGGTATAATAAAGGTGAAAGTCCTTGTTCCATAAGCCTTCACAATGTTATTATGCCATGATTCCACTTCATCAAGATAAATTGGCCTTTGCACTAGTAAAATGTGTTTAAAGCTGATATTAAACTTAATAATTAGTCTAGCAAATTATTGGCTGGGAGCCAATCTCTAGCACATCCAATCAACACACAAGTCAAGCCAAAGCCTATTGCTAAGCGCCAAGCCACATGAAGGATGAGCCATGAATCTATGTGCACAACGCTTGATCATCCATTTTGAGGGATGCCAAATTTACCAGTTGTCAATGAAAAGATCCATGTGTAAAAAAAGTCAAGCACCTGCCATCAACATGACATAGATTTTTTTGGGACATCCAAGTGTTGGTCATGTGTTGGGGCAATTTTTGTGATGGGGAAAAGGAACTAATAGGCATACTTTCGAATGCTCGATTTCTTGAGTATCCAAGTGTTCTGTTTGAGCAGTGTTAACTCAAGGCATCATAAGAGAAAACCCGACCAATTTTTGACAGTATGACCTATGGCACAGGTTGTGGATTTTCAGATGGGAGAAATCGTGTTGTAGATGCAAGGACACGATCAACATCAATTAGAAAGATCTGGACTACTGTGATACTCTGTATGGTTTTCATGAGCGTGGAGGTGGTATAAAAACTAACAGCCTGGAAATTCTAACTGATGCTGCAAATTTATAAACAGATGTTGCTGGATTTGCAATTTCTTTGTTTGTAATAGGGGCATCGACAGATTCTCCAGTTGACCATCTAGATACAGGGTCATTTTCATATCCTCCAGATGCAGATCGAGCGTATCCATATTCAATGGCAGTAAGCATGAAAAAGAAGCACCCTTTTGTTGTGTGATATTGCTACAGGTTATGATCGTATTACCTTAGCTATTGGTGTTGCCCATCAATGTGAGTCACTCATGATATGCAAGACGAAAAAGGAATTTAATTCTCTCTTATTTGTTTCTGCGATCTCCACAAACTTAGGGTTTGTAAATCCATGGTTTCAAACGACATTGTCAACATGAAAACAAAGTTTGAAGAAATTTATCTTGAGCTGAAGGCTCAGATTCTGAACAATTCTGCCTTCGATTACACCAAAGATGCCCGTCAATAGGTTGAGAAGATGATGGACTACATGGTGCTCGGAAGAAAGCTGAACCATGGTTTGTTTGTAATAGACAGCTACAGGTTATTGAAAACACGAAAGGAAATATCAGAAGATGAAGTCTTTCTTGGATGTGTGCTTGGTTGATGTATTGAATGGCTTCAAGCATATTTCCTCATATTAGATGACATCATGGACAACTCTCACACTAGGCATGGACGCCCTTAATTGGTTCAAATTACCTAAGGTTGGCTTAATTACTATTAATGATGGAATATTGCTTCATAACCACATATGCATAAAGCATGGAAGATATTCTAGCCAGGGTGTGTCAAAGGGAAGTCGCTCTTAAAACATGAGTGAGCCAAGGAAAATATTTTTCCTCTTTTGATCGGTCATCTCTAAAGAGTATTCTCTTGACAGTAGCTACTTCAGAATGCAGTAAAGGATTTTTGTGATATTGGTTAAGTGTAGGTCCAAAAGATTTCTTACTTTCTCTTACTAAATGCCCCATTTCTGCATTCTATTCAATTTTTGTTGAAGATGACTATTCTCCAAGTAGCCAGAGGTTACTGTTATAACATCCTCAACTCCTATGAAATCTCTAGAGATGGAAATAATGAAGAACATAAATTATTTACCTAAGGGAAAGGGGATGTTGATATTCGATTTCATATGTTGAGAAGAATGTCAGGTCAACAGGAGGAAAACACCGTCCATTAAGAGCAGTCATGTTCATTTTCTATCGATGGTATCCACAAGTAGCAAGATTCAAGTGTAGATCCAGAGTTTTGATGCAAAGATACAACTGACAAATTATTAATGGTAACAGATTACATCTGGAAACAGACTAGTTTGAAGATCCATATGTTCAGGAAAAGATCAACAGTTCTTCAAGGCATGAATTAAGCAGTCAAATAATAGGATCAGATTTGGGACACTTGGCAACAATGAATTACCAATCAAAATCCAACTCTAGATTCACAAGAGGGGATTCAATCAGTGATTTTAGGCAGCAATTGGGCATTTAAGCTACAATTGAGATTCTCAAGGAAAAAAATCAGCAGACAAATGACAAATCCATTAGCAACCTCAGCTATTTGAGACTTTTGCAGCCAATATTAGTTTTGAGTTTGTTTCTATTAGATTTTGTTAGATTGAAGATTTTTGTTTTACCAAAGACATTTTATTCAAGATAGGCTCGTAATATGCCTATTTAAGGAGAAAGTTGTAAGAGGCAAGAGGAGGGATCTCGAGAGGGTAAGGCCTGAGAAGATATTGATGAAATAACATCTAGTTTGAGTTATTGTACGCCTAAGGGCATTGTATTTCTGTGATCGCTTCTGACATTGGAGATCTATGACATTTGCTTTTATCAGATCATGATTTCTCTCGTATAAGCATTGTTTTTCCATCTTCCTTGTTTTACATTTTGTTTTTCATCTTACTTGAAGGAATTGCAGACATTAAGGATCAATGGCTGCTCATGGATGATAGATTCCTGAGCGGTAAAGATTTTTCCATGACTGCCTATTATCAGTGTGTTTTGTTTCAAGTACCGTTGCATCCATTTGACAAAGAGAATCTTGATTTGATGAGGTGTTCTACTTTTCGTTTATTCCCTATTCTTCTACCCATTCACATATAAATGTCTTATCTAATATACAATTTGATTGCCTTCGGTCAATGGGGTGTTTACTTGACTCCATGCCCAATGGTGTTTTTATTGATCTGCATTTAGCTTGTTTCTCTTATTTTTTCTCTTTCCATCTACCTGATCTGCCTTCTTTCAAAACCCTAAACACATCCTTATTTATAAAATTATTGCAATAATTGAAGATGCGCTAGGCTTGACCCTATAACAGTCTAGGAACAACTTCTAGCACTAACATCTTATGGCACTGTTTCCAGTGATGAAGCAATGAATAAATCTTCCCTAGAAGAATGACAACGATCATATTCGCTTCTTGATGGTGAACAAGAAGAGGACATGTACTTGACTGCAGATCTTTCACCATGGCGACTCCACTATCTAAAGATTAATAGGTGACTCCATTGGATCCAAGCATGGAAGCCATTTTGGCTCAAAGGTTTTATTTTTGTGATTTTTCAGATGTCATTGGTTTTCCAAACCCAATTCTTAGCAGAGTTGAATGGGAAGGTACCCTTCCTACATTTAAAGACGAAGATTGGGAGGTTTCAGCTGAGCATATGCTAGATTTCCATGAGTTTATTCGTGAACGTCAGATTGTGCACGAGGATGTTCAGATCAATATTTTTAGATACTCATTGAAGGGAGAAGCCCTGGACTAGTGCAAATATCTTCCAGTCGTCAGTATCAACTCTTTGAAAAGTTTTCATAATGCTTTCAATATATTTTGTAAAGAAAAATTTTCAGCTGAAAATCTTTTTGAAAATTGTTGTGATGAATTTGATAAGCATATTCAACAGAAAGAAAATGTTTATTTTGATTGCAAGAATGAATCATGTTGTTGAGGAAGATTTTATAGATCTAATTGATAATAGGAAAGATGACTGCATGGTTGTGGATGCATTAGATGTTTTTTCTGATGCACCCGTTGTCTTAGATCTGAATGAAGAAATAGTTGAAGAAGAGGTCTTTCCTCAACTCCTTCAAGAGGATTCCTATGATATGTTGTTACATGTGATTAAAGAGGAAAATCAAGAGGCTTCTCATCAAGAACATATATATGAGGCAACATATGGCAATGTTAGATTTGATCAACAGGTTTCTGAAAACATTCTACCCATTTGTCATGTGTAGTTAGAACCAGTTTATGACAACCATCTATTAGAAGGGGAAGTAAACATCAAGCAGCAAGAAAATGTAACCATGTTCGGTTATTAATATAATTCTTTAGTCTATGATCCGATAGATATTTATATGGATTCATGCCTCTCAAAAGTTTTCATCCTTGCAAAGCTTCTAATCAAAGAAAATGGTGGTTGTAAGTATGTGTTACAAGTTAAAATTTTGTTACACACAATGAAGTTTTCTTTGATCTTATTCTACATGCAAGAAGTTTTTATAGTAAGTTGGATGTTATCATGGTTTCATTGGAAACATGATTTTACTTGATCAAGTGACGACATAATTGGTTAGAAGTAGGGCAGGTAATAAGCTCTCTTCTTGAGCATTTGTTTTTACATTTTGCACAGTGTAATCAAGTTTGCAACAGAAAGTTTGGTTTCAGCATTTTTTTAGAGTTTGAATAAGTTGTAGAAGTTTGGGCCTGATTTGAAATGCTATTGACGGACTCCATAACCCAATGAACTAGGCACAACACATAAGAATGCGAACGTTTGCAGAGACAAAAGTTGCATGTTGCATTGCACAGATGCACAAAGGAAAAAGAATAGTGGTTTGCTTGTTCTTGATGCCTCACAAGGAGAGCATCATCCCCCAGAAGGAGCCAGTGTTAGTATCTAGATACTAACATTTTTAATTTTCTCATTGTTGCAGGAATGGGGTTATTCCCGTAGCACCAAGAAGTGTTGCTCCTTAGCACCGATATAGTATATTCCAGAAGTAGTACTGAGATTTTCACTTGCCTCGTTGGAGGAAGGTATAAGAAAGGTGGAAGTCCTTGTTTCATACACCTTCACAGTGTTATTATTCCTTGATTCCACTTCATCAGGATAAATTGGCCTTTGCACTAGTAAAATGTGTTTAAAGTTGATATTAAACTTAATAATTAGTCTAGCAAGTTATTGGTCGGGAGCCAATCTCCAACACCTGCAATCAACACACAAGTCAAGCCAAAGCCTAGTGCTAAGCACCAAGCCACATGAAGGATGAGCCACAGATCTATGTGCACAACGCTTGATCATACATTTTGAGGGACGCCAATTTTACCAGTTGTCAATGAAAATATCCATGTGTCAACAAAGTCAAGGACCTGCCATCAACATGACATAGCTTTGTTCTGGACATCCAAGTGTTGGTCATGTGTTGGGACAATTTTTATGATGGGGAAAAGGAACTAATAGGCATACTTTTGAATGCTCGATTTCTTGAGTATCCAAGTGTTCTGTTCAATCAATGTTAACTCAAGGCATCATAAGAGAAAACCAGGACAATTTTTGACAGTATGACCAGTGGCACAGGCTATGGATTTTCAGATGGGGGAAATAATGCTACATATGCAAGGACACGATCAACATCAATTAGAAATATTTGGACTGTTGTGATAATCTGTATGGTTTTGATGAGCATGGAGGTGGTAGGTGGTATAAAAACTAACATCCTGGAAATTCTAACTGATGCTGCACATTTATAAACAGATGTTGCTGGATTTGCAATTTCTTTGTTTGCAATAGGGGCATCGACAGATTCTCCAGTTGACCATCCAGATACAGGGTCATTTTCATATCCTCCAAATGCAGATCGATCATATCCATATTCAATGGAAGAAAGCATGAAAAAGAAGCACCCTTTTTCTGTGTGATATTGCTACAGGTTATGATCGTATTACCTCAGCTATTGGTGTTGCCCATAAATGTGAGTCACTCATGATATGCAAGATGAAAAAGGCATTTAATTCTCTTTTATTTGTTTCTACGATCTCCATGAACTTAGGGTTTGTAAATCCATGGTTTCAAACAACATCGTCAACATGAAAACAAAGTTTGAAAAAAATTATCTTGAGCTTAAGGCTCAGATTCTGAACGATTTTGCCTTCGATAACACCAAAGATGCCCATCAATAGGTCACGAAGATGATGGACTACATGGTGCCCGGAAGAAAGCTGAACCACGGTCTGTCTGTAATAGACAGCTACAGGCTATTGAAAGCATGAAAGGAAATATCAGAATATGAAGTCTTTCTTGAATGTGTGCTTGGTTGATGTATTGAATGGCTTCAAGAATATTTCCTCATATTAGATGACATCATGGACAACTCTCACACTAGGCGTGGAAACCCTTGATTGGTTCAGATTACCTAAGGTTGGCTTAATTACTGTTAATGATGGAATGTTGCTTCATAACCACATATGCATAAACCATGGAAGATATTCTAGCTAGGGCGTGTCAGAGGGAAGTCTCTCTTAAAACGTGAGTGAGCCAAGGAAAATATTTTTCCTCTTTTGATTGGTCATCTATAAAGAGTATTCTCTTGACAGTAGCTGCTTCAAAATGCAAGAAAGGATTTTTGTGATATTGGTTAAGTGCAAGTCCAAAAGATTTCTTACTTTCTCTTACTAAATGCCCCATTTCTGCATTCTATTCCATTTTTGTTGAAGATGACTATTCGCCAAGTAGCCATAGGTTACTGTTATAACATCCTCAACTCCTATGAAATCTCCAGAGATGGAAATAATGAAGAACGAAAATTATTTACCTAAGAGAAAGGGGATGTTGATATTCGATTGCATATGTTGAGCAGAATGCCAAGTCAACAGGAGGAAAACACCATCCATTAAGAGCAGTCATGTTCATTATCTATCGATGGTATCCACAAGTAGCAAGATTCAAGTGTAGATCCAGAGTTTTGATGCAAAGATACAAGTGACAAATTATTAATGGTAACAGATTACATCTGGCAACAGGCTAGTTTGAAGATTCATATGTTCAGGAAAAGATTAACAGTTCTTCAAGGCATGAATTAGAAAGTCAAATAATAGGATTAGATTTGGGACACTTGGCAACAATGAATTATCAATCAAAGTCCAACTCGAGATTCACAACAGGGGATTCAATCAATGATTTTAGGCAGCAATTGGGCATTTAAGATACAATTGAGATTCTCAAGGTAGAAAATCAACAGACAAATGACAAATCCATTAGCAACCTCGGTTATTCGATACTTTTGCAACCAACTTTAGTTTTGAGTTTGTTTCTATTAGATTTTGTTAGATTGAAGATTTTTATTTTACCAAAGACATTTTATTCAAGATAGGCTGGTAATATGCCTATTTAAGGAGCAAGTTGTAAGAGGCAAGAGGAGGGAGCTCGAGAGGGTAAGGCCTAAGAAGATATTGATGAAATAGCATCCAGTTTGAGTTATTGTAAGACTGAGGGCATTGCATTTCTGTGATCGCTTCTGACATTGGAGATCTATGAAATTTGTTTTTATTAGATTGTGATTTCTCTCGTATAAACATTGTTTTTCCATCTTCCTTGTTTTACATTCTGTTTTTCATCTTACTTGAAGGAATTGCAGACATTGAGAATCAATGGCTTCTCATGGATGATAGATTCCCAAGTGGTAAATATTTTTCTGTGACTGCCTATTATCTGTGTGTTTTGTTTCAAGTACCGTTGCATCCATTTGACAAAGAGAATCTTGGTTTGATGAGGTGTTCTACTTTTCGTTTATTCCCTATTCTTCTACCCATTCACATATAAACATCTTATCTGATATATAATTTGATTGCCTTCTGTCAATAGGGTGTTTGCTTGACTCCATGCCCAATGGTGTTTTTATTGATCTGCATTTAGCCTGTTTCTCTTATTTTTTCTCTTTCAATCTACCTGATCTGCCTTCTTTCAAAACCCAAAACATATCCTTATTTATAAAATTATTGCAATAATTGAATATGCACTAGGCTTGACCCTATATAATTTTAGGGAAAACTTATAGAAGTAACAGTGCCAAAAGTCATGTGGGCCCCATTTGGGTAAGTTAGTACATCAACTTCCCGGGGTTGTAACTTTTGCATACGATCTCCGTTTTAGGCGCATTATAGCTTGTTTGGAAAGGTATCATCGAGAAGATTCATTCTAGGGGAAAAATGGATGTGGAAATATCAAAGGAGTTTCCATATTGCTCCACGTTTTCCCAAAAAATGTCATTTAGGGCCTCAAAATTGCTCTAGAAGTTTTAGGACCTGAAAACTGCTAAAAATAGTAAATTACCAAAATTGCCAAAAATTGTTTTGAGCTAGTTGGAAAAGGTGGGTGGCCACTGAGATGCACCTGGATCAATCCTACCTCATTAGGAAGAAATGGTCTCCATTGCGTTGAGTTCCTCAATTAGATGAGGAAATTTCTGCTGAATTTGGCCCTGGGTGAGCCACTTGCCTTGGTGTAGGAGTTGCCCTGCTTTGATGACTTGATAAAGATGGATCCTTTGTTGTCAAGTTCCCTTGATATTTGTGTCCACAATCTGATCACGAGATGCCTGTTGTATGCATTTGGGGTTGAACTCTGTTGGTGTCAGTTGTTTTTCTACTTCTGAGGTGTCCAATAATGGTGGGAAATAAGGGCGAAGGAGATCCATGTTGAACATTGGGTGCAGGCCAAGGAAAGGAGGAATGTTTAGCTCAAAAGCATTGTCCCCCATGGACTTGGTGATGGTGTATGGCCCATAACGGAGTGGGCGAAGCTTTCGATGGGGTCCTTGTTGGGCCCCAACAACACTCTTCTTTATTTTTAATCAAAATCTAGGGTCCCTCGAAATTTTACATGCATTTTTTTGTTTTTTTCCCTTTGACTTGATTGGATTAGTATTGGTTTTCTTTGTTTCGAGGTTGGTTTGATTTTATATTCTTTTATTTTCTTTGGTTTGGGTTTCATGAAATTCAAATGCCATTATGTTTTTCTTTCTATGAAGTTTCGATGTTGATGGACGAGCTTCATAATTTGAGAGTTTGTTATTACCTCTTCCTTATTGAATTTATCTTCTATGAGAATGGCTTGATTGAAGACTTGGAATAATAACAATAATTTTACAAGAAGAATGTTTACTCTGACACATCGTTTCTATGACATTCGTTCACATTTTATCAATTTTGAATGAGGGAGAGACGAACATAGAAATCTTAATTTAAACGAGAACCTTAATTTCTATCAACGTTTACTTTCATTTAAATTATGATTATGTTTTCATCTTTTGCTCATTAACAATAATTTTCACAAAATCATTGGTAGGTTTAATTAATTAAATTATTTTGTTAGTTTTCATTTCATTTCTTAAAAAAAATAAAAAAAATTATCTATCATTTGTTTGATTTTGTGAAAACCCAAAATTAATATTTTTCTCCTCTCCATCAACTTGAAGCTTCTAGAATTTTAAGATCATATTTGAAAGGAAAATATAAACAATGTTTGTTTAGAACTTATAGTTAGTTTAATTTCATTTTTTATTTTATTGTTCTAGATTTTTTTTTATTCATAATTTTTAAGTTATTAATTTAGCTTTCTTTTTGTTTCACAGGTTTCTATTATCAGTTATTTGGTACAGATTTGATCATGGCTTGATTTTATTATCTAAATACCTTCAAGATAATTGATCCAAAAATAATATTGGATTGCTGCAAGTAAATTATGGACAACAACATATAAGATTTGGAAATACATTCAAGAACATACAGATGATTTTGTGGGACTTGTTTCAGTCAAACTGTAAGGAATCTGAAGAAACAGTTGAAAACCCATCTCCAAAATGGACCCATTTAGCTTACACACTAGAATTTTCCCAAACAAATGCATGATTTGAGAGATATTTGTGTTTCTTTACGAGGTAAATTTCAGGTGGCGAAAATTGTCAGTGATGGCCAGACTGTTCATTCATTGTATAAAGATATGAGAAATTTCAGAGCCATGGGATCCAAGAAATTGAGAGGAGGATTTTTATCCTTTCTCTTTTGTATATTATTTATTTTGTAAACTTTTTTTTGTTTTCAAATAGAGTAACCGATGGTTGGAATCTTTGGGAGAATGGACAAGTATTTTCAAAGAAGAATATGGAATTCTAGGTTGCTTAATGGCTTTTGTCCTATGAGTAAAATGGTTTTATTTTCATTATAATATCTTCATATTCTTTGAATAATTGATTATGCATTGATTTAAATTAGTTTTAGTCTGTTTTATCAATACATGGTTAATTGCTATCATTTATATATTCATTTTTTCAATCTTTAAGAGTCTATTATCCCAAAAATTCTTCCTGGACCATATGATGAACATATTTTGTTGAAACTATATGAGAAAGTTGTTTACTCTTTGGCTTTCGTCCTGTGTATACTTTGTAGTGTTTTTTCATTATCTTCTCATGTAATTTCTTGATGTGAAATGTTATCTGTGTCGAATTAGCTTTAGTCAGTTCTGCACATAATATTTTATATCATGCTTTTCTTTATGTTGTTCATTATCTTTTGGTTTAGTTTATATCTGTGATTGATCATCTATTCAAGTATTTTGAGTTTACATCTGATGGTAGATAGCTGGTAACACCATTCTTCAGAATTGGAATTTATTTCATTTTCAGTTATTGTACATTTCAAGGTCACACGATATATAATTATTTGTCTTTCTGTCATTATAAACTCACTCCAGAATATGAAACACTTCCTTGAATTTCTTCAGGAAGTATTATGCTTTATTTTGTCATAGGTTTAAACTTGACATAGGTTAAGAGGAGCTCATACAAATACAGAAAGATGAATTTATCTTAGTACTGATGAGTGAGAGGTTAGTAGGTGCATTGCTTTATTTTATTTAGATTTGTTTATATATGAATGAGACGATGATTGCATTAATTAGCTTCGACTTCTTTTGTTTCATTGTTTCAATCATATTCATTTAGTATTTATTTCTTTAAAATATTTAAAACATCAAAAAATTTCTATTCAGATCTTGTTCAAAAACTTAATTAAACAATCACTTTCGCAAGATTTTATTTTAAACCTTGTAAACTTGTTCATAATAATTGTATATTAACGCTATTAGATAAACATTTGTAATTAGTGTATTGATTGTTAAAGTTATGGATTTAGAGTAGTTTATTTCGTTTTATTGTTTTAGGACCCTGGTTGGCTAATAGAGCCATTAAAACCATTAGGTTAGATCATACCAAACAACTTGGGTTAATTAGAAAATATTGGTCTGGATCTATCCTTCCAGTTGACGATGTGCCACGTATGCCCATCAACAAATGGCACTAGAAGGAGGGATGAGGTAAATTTAATGATTAAATTTTTTACAACTTAGCATGTCATAATTCCATATTTATAAATTTTTCTTCTGTGTCATCTTCAAATGCACTAGAAGTCATTCCAGACCGACAAGCTGGCCTTGCAAGAGTCTTTGTTTTGAATTTATTTAATTTCCCATGGCTCCACAAATCATTGTGTTGGAACATGATTTCCACTTCTCATTACCTGATATTACTCACATTTGATGGTGGAGGGAATGTATCTGCAAAAGACCATCTTAACAAGTTTTGGTGTAAATGCATCAAGCATGATATTTCTTATTTAAATGTTTTATGCATATTGTTCTCTTTTACTTTCAGGGGTCAGATTAAAAATTGGTTTCAGTCTTTTCCAACATATCATATTATTGATTGGTTTCAATTTGTAGAGGAATTTTTAGATTCTTTTGAAATCTATGATTACAATCGAGTATGTGAAGAATATCAGGCTCTACTAATCAATGATGATTCATCTCCAGAAGGATTTTCAACAAGAATCCATCATGTTCTCTGTAAATTTAATCTTGATGACATGTCATTTGTACTGAATCTCCTCTCTGATGCTTTTTCCCCTTTCATCTAGTCATATTCAATCGTGAATGATGAATCAGTTACAAATCCTGACACCCAATTGCAATATGAATTTTGTTTGCAAGATGAGAGGAATCCATCAGAAAACATTTAACAAGCAAGGGAGGTAGAATCTATTGAAAATGTTCTCACTGACAATCAATTTTTTTTTCCTCTGAACCCTTTCATCTTCAATCCTTAGCTATTGTGGAAAGAGATTTTATTGTGGGTCTAGGTATATGTCCATATTTTTCTAACTCTTGCTCTAATCAATACTTAGATTCAATTATTGAAGAACACTTAGGGGATGAAAATGATCTTAATCGTTCTAACATTCCAATGAAACAGATTAGAGATGTAGATCTATAATTTGAAGAATAAACCTTAAACCTTCATCCACAAATCATACCTTATCCACATTAAAGATTAGATGTTTGTCATGAAAGTTTTGAATTGTCTATCATACAGGAAGAAAATTTAGATGATCGTATTATGTTGAAGGATTTATCACCAAAAGAGAGTGAAGGTATTAAGGCAAGTGAAGATGAATGTCTTTAGAATACCATTGTTAATTATCATAGCTCAAGAGAATCTTTTCATGTGCTCATTTCTATTTCATTTTACTCTTTATATTCCGATCTCTTCTTAGATTCTGGTGTGCATGGTATTTTGCCCATGATATCGTACTCTTTTCCATCACAATCTAATCTTTTTGATATGTCAATATTTGGTGAAATTAATTTCAAACATAAAATTTATGAATTCGGATTTGACACTCTTTCACTTTCATCACTCACATAGGAAAAATATATGTCGCAAGATGATTCTACACAACTTATTTTTGAAAAAGACAATGCATTAATTATGGAGATCGAAGATTCCATACTTCATATTCATTCATTGATTAGATTAAACTCTCATGATTCTACTACACATTTGGAACCAATTCATCTCATGAAAAGGAATGCTCAAACCAACAATTTGATTTTTATAATGAATCCTCATACGATGTGTTTATCAATTGTAGATCTAACTCATCAAAGTGATAATTTGGATTATGAGTTTCATGATAGGATTGAAGATTGGCTTCATAATTTAGATCTAAAAAATCTTCAGAGTAATGGTAAATTCATGCTTACTTTGTTTCTTATTGAAAATCTAGGGGGTAAGCATGACGTGTTTTTTGCATATCCTCCATGCGAAGAAATTCGTGAACAGGTGGAGAATTGTCAAGAGAATGGAGAATTTCCATCTTGGTTGATGGTTATGTCAGGTCCCCATAATTTTGGCAAGTTTTCTGAATCTAGTTACATTCTTCCATGCTTCTATGATCTGTATCATGAAAAAATTGCATATTGGCTGGAGGGTTCATATATTAAAAATTTTCAACAGAATGGTAAGGATATACTTACTTTGTTTTTGAAGGAAGAACATAAAATTAAAGGTAAGTATGATGTATTTATTTTTATTTCTGAAATAGTTCAATCCATCTTACTAATTGGAAATTTCTTTGTCTTTGCAGGATGGGAGTTACTTCAATGACTAAATTGGAAGCATGACTTCACTTAGTATTTTGATTTGTTTAGTAGTTAGAGTAGTTTTAGGAGTAGGTTTCCTTTAGTTTTCTTGATCAATGTTTCTTTTTGTAATAATGCAGTTATGAACACAATTGGGTACACCAAGAGAACCATAATATGAATGTTGTCAAGGAAGTCCACTTTAATCCTTTTCTCTTTGCTTTTTCATTGAATATTTCTTTTCAAAAACGCATTATCATCATGGAAATTTTAAAATGGAAAGTAAAGAGATAAGTAAATTCGAACTATCAATTGACCCGAATTCAACCCTAACCCAAGGTGCCACGAGTAGGACTACACTTATCTTAATAAGGATTTTTCTATTTTCTTTTAGTCTCTTTTATGTTTAATAATAATTCTTGGTCAAAGTAATATCTTATGCATCACTATCTTAAGAAAAGAACTTGCGCGATGAGATTTTATATGATTTAGTTCTTCCTTTATTTTACAGTGGGATGCTCGTAGATCCCAAAGCTTAGGTTTATCTTTGGCCAAAATTGTTTTTGAAAGTGTGCTTTTGCTATTTTGATTTTGTTTGTTTTGATATACTTCTGATTTTGAATCTCATTAATAAAATCTGATTCGGTTTGTTGTGTGTGTTTTTTTTTTTTTTCTTTCTTTGATTGAACTTTATTCTTGTCTATCTTTTTGAATAATTATATTTCTGATCAAAGAGTGATTGTTGAAGGAAGCATTCACTTCAAGACTTATTTTTTTGAAATCCATTTGAAACAGTTCAAACAGTTTATGATGTTAAGGTTTAGCTCAAATAATTGATTTGTAAGTCAATTGAGTACTATGAAATCTTAAACGGTATTTGTCAGAGTATTACCCCTTAAATGTGTCGATATATTTGGGAATTACGATTATCATTAGACTTTTTACACCATCCTTGTTCTTAAAAGATCATTTTTAAGTGCTTCCCCATTCTCTAGATGATTTCTTAACCGAAATCTAAAATCTCTAAACCATGATAAAAATTCCAGTTTTGAAAGAAAAAAATAAAAAATAAAAAATGATCAATTATTCACATGTATTGCAATTAACCTCCAGTATCACCCCACTCTCTTTGTCATCAATAAATATATAATTTTATTATTATTTAAAAGTGGCATAAGAGGGTTCGAAGAACTTAATTGTGGGAAGTGTGTGTAAACCCGTCGGGGTACTGAACAGGCTCGCTGGCAGCGGGTAAATGCACACATAATACTAAGACAACTTCGTCGGGGTACTGAACAAGCCTGTTGGCAACAAAGCAATGTCGGGTTGAGAGGTAGAAGGTATATGCTTTTAAATTAAATTTTATGGAAGTATACATCATGTGGATACAACTGTTGGATGAGATTAAAGCATTTGAGTGGGTTAAATGAAATCCCTGTCGAGGCTATGAATGTCTACCAGCAGTAGTGGCTCTGTCAACGGTATTGAAGTAATTTTATTAACATCGTGACTTTTTGATTAAAACACAACTTCAGGTTATAATCCTCTCTAAAATCATTATTTTCTTCTTTTCTGATATTTTTCTATAAATCTGAGCTAATGTTTATATTGTGTAATATTAAAGTGGATTTGTTTCAAAGCAGCTTAAAATTATATCCAAGTCTTATTCTTCTTCTCTGCGATGAAATTTTAATAGGTCAGAGATAACTGCTTCACCCAGTGAATCTCCATTTGTTGGGCCCCAACAACCCCCTTCTTTATTTTTAATCAAAATCTAGGGTCCCTCAAAATTTTACTTGGATTCTTTGTTTTTTTCCCTTTGACTTGATTGGATTGGTATTGGTTTTCTTTGTTTTGAAGTTGGTTTGAGTTTATATTCTTTTCTTTTGTTTGGTTTGGGTTTCATGAAATTCAAATGCCATTCTGTTTTTCTTTCTACGGGGTTTTGATGTTGATGGACGAGCTTCAGAATTCGGGAGTTTGTTATTACCTCTTCCTTATTGAATTTATCTGCTATGAGAATGGCTTGATTGAAGACTTGGATTAATAACAATCATTTTACAGGAAGAATGTTTATTGTGACACATTGTTTCTATGACATTTGTTCATATTTGATCAATTTTGAATGAGGGAGAGACGAACATAGAAATCTTAATTTAAACGAAAACATTAATTTTTATCAACTTTTACTTTCGTTTAAATTATGATTATGTTTTCGTTTTTTGCTCATTAACAATCATTTTCACAAAATCATTTGGTAGGTTTAATTAATTAAATTATTTTGTTAGTTTGCATCTCATTTCAAAATAAAAATAATATAATTATAATAAAAAGAATTATCTATCATTTGTTTGATTTTGTGAAAACCCAAAATTAATATTTTTCTCCTCTCCATCAACTTGAAGCTTCTATAATTTTAAGATCATATTTGAAAGGAAAATATAAACAATGTTTGTTTAGAACTTATAGTTAGTTTAAATTCATTTTTTATTTTATTGTTCTAAATTTTGTTTTATTCACAATTTTTAGGTTATTAATTTAGCATTTTTTTTGTTTCATGGGTTTCTATTATCATTTATTTGGTATGAATATGATCATGGCTTGATTTTATTATCTAAATACGTTTAAGATCATTGATCCAAAAATACTATTGGATTGTTGCAAATCAATTATGAACAACAACAGATAAGATTTGGAAATGCGTTCAAGAACAGACAGACGATTTTGTGGGACTTGCTTCAGCCAAACCATAAGGAATCTGAAGAAATGGTTGAAAAGCTATCTCCAGAATAGACCCATTTAGCTTACACACTGAAATTTCCCCCAAAAAATGCATGATTTGAGCTATATTTGTGTCTCTTTACGAGGAAAATTTCAGGTGGCTGAAATTATTAGTGATGCCCAGACTATTCATTCATTGGATAAATATATGAGAAAGTTCAGAGCCATGGGATCCAAGAAATTGAGAGGAGGATTTTTATCCTTTCTCTTTTGTATATTATTTAATTTGTAAACTTTTTTTTTTTTTTTCAAATGGAGTAACAGATGGTTGGAATATTTGGGAGAATGGACAAGTATTTTCAAAGAAGAATATGGAATTCCAGGTTGCTTAATGGCTTTTGTCCTATGAGTAAAATGGTTTTATTTTCATTATAATATCTTCATATTCTTTGAATAATTGATTATGCATTGATTTAAATTAGTTTTAGTCTGTTTTATCAATACATGGTTAATTGCTATGATTTATATATTAATTTTTTTCAATATTTAAGAGTCTATTATCCCAAAAATTCTTCCTAGACCATATGATGAACATATTTTGTTGAAACTATATGAGAAAACCATTTACTCTTTGGCTTTCGTCCTGTGTAGATTTTGCAGTGTTTTTTCATTGTCTTCTCATGTAATTTCTTGATGTGAAATGTTATCTGTGTCGAATTAGCTTTAGTCAGTTCTGAACATAATATTTTATATCATGCTTTTCTTTATGTTGTTCATTATCTTTTGGTTTAGTTTATATCTATGACTGATCATCTATTCAAGTATTTTGAGTTTACATCTGATGCTATATAGTTGGTAACACCATTTTAGAGAATTGGAATTTCTTTCATTTTTCAGTTATTGGACATTTCAAGGTCACACAATATATGATTATTTGTCTTTCTGTAATTATAAACTCGCTCCAAAATATTAAACACTTCCTTGAATTTCTTCAGGAAGTATTATGCTTGCTTTTTTCATAGGTTTACACTTGACACGGGTTAAGAGGAGCTCATACAAATACATAAAGATGAATTTAGCTTAGTACTGTTGAGTGAGAGGTTAGTAGGTGCATTGATTTCTTTTATTTATATTTGTTTATATATGAATGAGATGATGATTGCATTAATTAACTTTGACTGTTTTTGTGTCATTGTTTCAATCGTATTCATTTATTATTTATTTCTTTAAAATCTTTAAAAAATCAAAAGAGTATTGTTCATATCTTGTTCAAAAACTTAAATAAACAATCACTTTCGCAATATTTTATTTTAAACCCTGTAAACTTGTTCATAATCATTGTATATTAACGCTATTAGATAAACATTTGTAATTAATGTATCGATTGTTAAAGTTATAGATTTAGAGTAGTTTATTTCCTTTCATTGTTTTAGGACCCTAATTGGTTAACGGAGCCCTTAAACTTGTCAGGTTAGATCATACCAAACGGCTTGGGTTAATTAGACTGAGTCCGGATCTATCCTTCCAGTTGCTGGTGTGCCACTTATTCCAGTCAATAGTCCTATAAGGTGTTCTTTCTGTAAGTGTAACCAAACTTTGTCACCCACCTGAAACTTATGTGGCACTCGATGTTGATCATGGCGTTGCTTGTACTTGTCATTGAACTTTTGTAGGATATCCTAAACCTATTGGCAGATGTGTTGGATCCACTCAATGAACTGGGTGGCTTTGTCAGCTTCAATTGGAGCAGGATATGATTTAGTTGAGGTGACCGCAAGGGGAAGTGCAACATTTATGGGACTCAATGGTTGGAATCCCAACCCCACTTGAAAGGGGTTGTGGTTGGTTGAGATATGCAGGGCTCGGTTGTAGCTATGTTGGACATAGGGAAGGATCTCATCCCATGTGTGAGGGTGCTTGGAATTATACATGCGAGGGATATGCACAATCATTCAATTTATGACCTCGATTTGGCCATCTGTCTGGGGGTGGAAGTTCATGGATTTTGTGAGCTTGGTGTCCAATAGTGACCAGAGGATCGACTAGAATGTGATGAGAAATTGACTGTCCGTATCTGAGACAATGGTTTGTGGGATTCAAAAATGTACCCAGACTCATTCAAAGAAGAGCTTGGCAGTGGCCTCTATTGTGATGCTCTTCTTGCAGGCAACTAGAATCACCATCTTAGAAAAGTGATCAACAACAAAAAAAACACAGTCATTGCCTCGCTTGGTGGATGGGAGGCCCGACATGTAGTCCATTGAGATGGATTCCTAAGGCCTGTTAGGTGTAGGAAGAGGGGTGTACATGCCCTATTTCTTAGTGGTCGGTTTGACAATAGCGCAGGCGGTGAAGGACCCAATATACTTGTTGACCTCTTGTTGAAGTTTCGTCGAGTAGACATGTTTTTGTAGCATCACCACTGTATTTTCGATGCCGAAGTGTCCTGCCACCCGACTGTAATGGGCTTCCTATATCAAATTTGCTTGCTTTCTTGATGGAACAAAGATATGGCCTAGACGACACAAAAACCAATCCTGAAGATGGAAATTATCGACAACTATGTTTGCACCCAACATTTGGTAGGTGGTGGCGATGTCTAGGTCTGTCTCATAGATTTGGGGCCATCCAGAGATCTCATGGCCGCAAGAGTATAGCACCGTGGTGAGTGCCACAACTGGCGGTCTATTGAGGAAATCAACGACGTGATTGGTGCTTCATGTTTTATACTTGATGTTGAGGTGGAATTGATGCAAGTATGTGGACCACTTTTGATGGCGATCATTCTACAATTTTCCTTATGTCTGCATGAACTGTAGTGGCTTATGATCAGTATGGATGATTGTCTCCTTCCCAAGAATGTAATGTCTCCACTGGCAGTAGGCTTGCACAATGGATTACATTTCTTTGTCATAAGTAGGGTACTTACAAACAAGCACTACTTCAAATCATCTCGATCTCAAAGGGTTGTTGTAGTTCTAGTAGTCAAAGTAATGGGGCTTATCACAAGCACAACTTCAAATCATCGAATGCTTGTTGTTGGGACTGACCCCACGCAAATTTATCCTTACTACCAACCCTAGTTATTTGGCTGAGGGCCCATGCAATATGGGAGAATCCCAACACAAACCTGTAGTAGAAATTGGCAAGGCCCAAGAAGCTCTGAAGCTCAGTGAGTGTGGTTGGGGCTGGCTAGTCACGGATGACTTGGATCTTGGATGGAACCACATGTACGCCATGTTGATCAATGATGTATCCCAGGTATTGGAACCTATCCATGCTAAAGGAGAATTTTTCCAAGTTGGCGTATAGCTTGTGCTCCCACAGGGTGTGCAGAACCTGCTGAATATGCTGCAAGTGTTTGGCCCAAATCTTGTTGTAAGTGAGAATTTCATCCAGATACACCACTAAAAAAGTATTGGTTAATGGTCACAGGATATCATCCATCATCCTCATGAAAGTGGTTGGAGAATTTTTCAAACCAAAGGGCATAACCAAACATTCAAAAAGGCCTTCCTTTGACTTGAAGGAGGTCTTTCATACTTCTGTTTGTTCTATCAGGACCTGGTGATAGCCAGACTTCATATCAATATTACGAAATTATTTGGCGCCCGTGAGTTGATCAAGGAGGTCTTTGTTTCAGGGAATCAGGTACCAGTTTCTGACTGTGATTTTATTCAGAGCCCGGTAATCAATGCAGAGTTGCCAAGTTCAATCTTTCTTTTGTACCAACAGGATTGG
This sequence comes from Picea engelmannii, assembly GCA_009831015.1. Classification (NCBI taxonomy): domain Eukaryota; kingdom Viridiplantae; phylum Streptophyta; class Pinopsida; order Pinales; family Pinaceae; genus Picea; species Picea engelmannii. The sequence goes on along the minus strand of ML777060.1, from coordinate 600,863 downwards.
GCTCCTGCAAGGTGATGAGATGGGATAGATATGCCCCTTGTTAAGCAGTTCTTAGATCTATTGCTTGATATCCTTATTCTATAATAAAGAGCGACGATAGACTGACCCATTGGGCATTGGTGCATCAGGGGTTAGATCGATGGTGTGCTTGACCTGGCAGTGCAAAGGTACCCCAATAGGTGAGGAGAATATATCTGAGTATTCTTCCACGACCTTATCTACTTGATTATGTTGTGTGGAGAGGTCGGCTGTAGAGACCCTGGATGTGGCTGTGATCTTTCACTTATTCTGAGAGCGAATCATGAAGAAGACAAACTTCCCCATCTGAGAGACGACCTTTCCTTCATTTCTTAGCAGATATCAAGGAAATATCACTAGGTGGGATTGCCTCGAGTATCCTGTACAATTTCTTGTTCAAAGTAATAATAACACTACGAGGCCTAGACTCATATACAACATGACGTTTTCATAAATAAGGTTGGGCCAACATAAAATCACAAACTTCAAGAGAAGAAACATCGCACAATACCTCATCTTTGAAGGGCTTGATGTCATACGACAGTCGACATTGTTGGCTCACGCGGAGATCTCTTCCTTGGTAGAGTCATCCAATGGTGTAGGGTTGTGGGTGCAACGTTGTCGGCAAGGCTAGCTGCTTGATGAACTCTACTGAGATGAGGTTCTTCTGGCTACCACTATCAAATATGAAGTGCAGCGGGGTGCCTTTTACCCACATCTATGAATGGAAGAGGATCTCTCCTTCTTCGTGCTCGTCTGGTTCACCAAGCTGGAGCTTGGTGGTAGCAACGGTGGCTCTGGGTTCCACGTCAATGATCCATCTTCCCCTTTTTGGTTCTGGCTCAAAGTCAAAACCCACATCTAATTTAGAGGCTTTCACTTCAGCCACCAGCGACTGCTTTGAGCGAAAGTCAATAGTGTTATGCCAAAGGATCTTATGGAAGTTGCACCACTTCCGAGTATCTTTCTTTGTCTTTCCTATGTCCTTCTTTTCTTGCGTATTGGAATGGTTGTCCTGATACTGTCCACCTTTTCTCTTTCCTTTGTTCTGTGGGTTGGGTTTTCCCTTTCCTGGCTTTTGTTGTGAGGGGCTCCTAGGCCCAAATTGTTGCATCTTTTGTTTGAGCTTCTGCTCGATTTTGATGGTATATCGGTAGGCCGCCCTCAAGGATGAGATGTCCAAAAATTTCATTTCAGACTGGATGTATCTATGATGAGAACCATGATACTTGAGCACCATATGTTGATTAGAATATTTGATACCCATCTTGGTGCGCAAGGTATGGAAGATATTTGTGAAATCTGGCACTACTTGGTCTCTTTCTTGCCATAGTGTGGTCCATTTGGTATACAATTCATCATAACTTCTGACAGGGTAGTATTGTTCCTTAATAGAATCCTTGAAGGATTCTCAGGTGGTCATGACTGTAAATAATGAGGGTTCCTTTGTTTCTTTTTTCTCACAGAAAGTTTCCCACCAATCTTTGACATGGGGAACAACTTTGAGGAGCGCAAAAGTAATATTTTCTCTATTCGAAAAGTTATGGATAGAAAAATACCCTTCTAGTAGATTCAACCACTTGTTTATAGCATCTGCGTCTATTTGACCTTCAAATATAGGAATATCAAATGTTATTTGTACCTTGAAGGGGGCGACACCTCCGCTTGAAGAAGATGCGTCGCATGTTGGTAGCCACCGAAGGATTTGCGTGAAACTATCCATCATCTCATTCCTCTATTGCATGAGGGATTCCCCAATCAGCAGTTTGAAAGGATATCCTGTCCTGTAATCTTTCTTTTCTCTTTCCATGAGAGGTTGCTTGGGCATGCAAGAGCTTTTTTCCTCAAGAGAAACAAGATTGAGACCCAACTCTTTGTACTCCAACCTTGTTGGGGATATGCATTAAGACGACAAGGAGTAGACCACTCTGATTTTATGAGCAGAACAAAATGACTAAATATTATTAACAGGTGCTTAACACAAAATAACATAAATACAGTAAAATTGGTTTTCTATTCAATAAGGAAATAAGCCGAAACTGTAAAATGCAGTGGAAACAAGCTTGTTGGAATGGTGTCGGCTTATCTCTGAGAAGAGATGTGATGGCTATGCTCATTCACAATAAGATGATTACAATGAGGCTCTGGAGGCCTTTTTACAATAAACAGGAATTCCAAAAACCCTAGATATCCAAAAACCTAACCCCAGGAGATGAAGCGCCAAAAGTCATGTGGGCCTCGTTTGGGTAAGTTAGTACATCAATTTCTCAAGGTCGTAACTTTTGCATACAATATCCGTTTTAGGCACATGATAGCCTGTTTGGAAAAGTATTATTGAGGAGATTCATTTTTGGGGAAATATCAAAGGAAATCATCATTTAGGGCCTCAAAACGGCTTAGGAAGTTTCAGGACTTGAAAAACTGCTAAAAATAGTAAATTACCAAAATTGCCAAAAAATTGTTTTGAGACAGTTGGAAAAGGTGGGTGGCCATCAATATCCACCTAGATCACCTTAATTTGGAGTTATAGTCATGTATTATATTTCAATGATATATATATATATATATATATATATATATATATATATATATATATATATATATATATATATATATATATATATATATATATATACGTATTTTCCAAACAAAATTTTTTCTATACCATATCCATTTCCTAACAACAACATCATTAAAGTTTACTGAGAAACCCCATCTACAACCACTTCCCTAACAGGGTGAGGAATCTTGTTATGGATGCTCAAACAAGTTTAACTTTTTTGTATATTGTGATTATATTTGATTCAATAATGTTTGGTAGTTTTGGTTGTCTTCTCTTTTCATCATTCTTTTATCTTTGATCAATCTCATCGTTCATTTGAATGTACAATTTTTACATTTATAGTTAAATATTTCTACGACCTTTTGTCAAAATTAGAGAACATATGTTGTACCAAACCTCTATAGGCGGTGAAGTCGCTTGACATTGATCTCATGTTCTCTAAATTGAACGAAACCCTCCCAAAATAGCCCAGAAAATGTTGATTTTTCAATTTTATTTGTTCTTTGAAATCGATAATTGAGTAGGATCTGGGATAGCTTGTGGGTATATCTAAAAAACAACAAGATTCATCTGGAAACAACCCCCCCAAAAAATCATTGCAGTGAATATGTACAATGGAGGAAGATGGGATTGCATGTATGTGATCCTTCAACGATAAGTAACCAGTCATTTGTGAAGTATAGAGAATTCTAAAATTGGGAATGGAAAACAGCTTAAGAGGTCCTCAACTACATTTACCATGTTTCAGGAATGGCCTAAAATTGGCATAAAATTGTTCCATACCCTACAATAATAACAAGTATGAATCAACTAGGAACTGGAATTGGCTGGGATTGAGATACTTAAAATTCAGAGCCCAAGGGGGATAACGCGTACAAGGGAGACTAAGTTTTTCCATGATAAGGGAATCCAACTGGACAAAAGGCATGGAAAGTCTTCCCATTGAAGGCACTATCCATGCACCTTGTTGTATATGCCTTGTAGAGAAATAGTAGCTATATTTGGAAAGGATTTGAAATTTGGATAAAACTCGGCATGGAATTGGGGCTTTGACAACCTCTTGTTAATTGTATAATCCTTGTACTAATACCAATCCCCAACTCAGATCTTTGGACTCAACTGCAATAAATTCTTGCATACAATAGGTAGTCTAGGCGGATGCCCTATCATAATAACATAAACAGTGGTATATATAAAATTTCCCAAATAACTCTTAAAGTACTCCATCTTAGGATGCAATCAAACTGACAGAGTCCATTCTATTATAGGATTTAGATGACCTTGCTTGTTTACTCCCTTCATTCCTAGATGTTTGAAATAATATGCTACTTGGATAATCAAATATACCAAATAGGATTGGAAATTGAAAGTCTTACTAGCAACAAAATCAAACAATTACTTATACATGGCAATAGATATAAACTATGTGTATCTGAAAGACAACATAATGACATCTCCATTCTCATAGCATAGAAATTACATTCATCGCTCTCTTCTGAAGCAATTTTCCCTGATAAGGGGATCATTCCGAGGAACTACTTTTATTTTCCCTAGGTATCGAAATAAAAAAATCATTCCTTTGTTTAGTTTATAAATTAAATAATTTGTCCCTCTGCACAAATAGCTTGATAAGAACAATACTTGGTGAAACACACACCATCTTTTTAAAGGACTCTAGGGTTATAAAACAATGACTTTGCTCCCATCTTTAGGCTTAATAGGTTTATTTTAATATTGAGAACATAAGATGACCAATTCAAGAAACAACTAAATCGATGAAACGACTACCTTAAACCATATCACATCCACTGGTTTTAGCCCATTCTTTCTAATTTCCATGCATGCCTAAGAGTGCCAGATTTCTCATTTTTCAACACTAGGTAGAAGATATCGTACCAGCTACCTTAACATTATTTCCAACTAGCTTCAAGATTCATAGATGGTATATCGAGATGACAATGATGCAGATGGAGAGAGCATGTGAAACTTTAGTCTTTCTTCTCATCTTTGTAAATAAATAGGGTAAGAACACTGAACAGAAAGATACCAAATGTCTAGGCTGAGCGAAGGTAAAGTATTCTTCGAAAATGAGCAAGTCAAGACTAGCACGGTGAATAGTTCTTGAACCTAGGGCATGTTGAATATGTTATTTCAACCATTGAAATATGCAATTTCTAAATTTTTAACAGGATTTTAGGCAAAACTCATCAAAAAAGGTGCTCAATAAAAAGTAAAAATATTTATAAAATGATGTGGGGATTGCATTAAATTAATTCTATGATTTGGAGATTACATTAAATTGATAGTATTGTTCATGAAGGCTTATATGAAGGATGAAGGGGATTATTTTACCTTCTTTACTTCATGTTGGTGTTGCTGCAATTTTGGGAAGAATGCTTGCATCCAAGCCTTGTTGAATGAGGAACAATGCTAACACATCATCCTTCTTATTTTCCATGAATTGATCTTTATGATATGGAATAAGCTTCTTTATTTGAGGGTTCTTCAAACTCATTCAACACAATATCCCATAAATCTTCTGAACTTAGTCTAATTCTCATCTTAACAACTCAAAAATCATAATTTTTACCAAAGAAACTGGGAGGTGGTGGAAGATAAGAATTATTCCACAAATCCATATTGATAAGTCCAAATTTAGTCAAATTGAACACAAAATGTAAATCCTCTATGAAAACCAAGATCTTGTGATATTTTCTTGCACCCATTTTTTAAGACAAATTTTTGAAAATAAACCCAAAGAAATAAGAGAAACAAAATAAACTCAAAAACTATACAAGAGTTTTTGAATTTCTCCGCAAATATCCACACATACACTTAGTACTATAAATTTGAAAATACCATATGTTTTCTCTAAACATCTTGAGGTGGTACTTCAAAAATATCTTAGGAAGAAAACTGTGGTTGAGTGGTTCAGGTAAGGAAGGAAAAATTGGACTGATATTTCTAATATTTGGAGAGCACTCACCTCTTCTTTAACCATTATAATTGACTGTCTGGTTTGGAAACCTGGAAATGGGAGGGATATCATAATTGGAGATGATCCAATTGTTGGGTCTCACACTTATTTTAAATTATCAAGGAATCTTATTCTTTCATTGAAGGCACAAGGAATAGAATTCCTTGCTCAAGATGGAACTTTTGATTTGGAGGTCACAAGACATACAAGTTGGAAAAAGGTTGAGGATTTAGGTTTGGAAGGAGAACAAAAAGAGGAATGGAATAACTATGTTAAGGGATTAGTTGGTTCAGGATATGAGTTAAACAATGAAAAATATATCTTAATGTGGTCCTGGGACACTAAGGAGGCCAGGTAAATGAAAAACAAGCCTATGCAGTCTAATTGGTGGAAGAACCAACTTTTTGGTATACTGACCTATGGAATTGGCAGTTACCTTTAAAAGTCAAACTCTTTATTTGGTTAATGCTTGAACATGAAATTATTACTTGGGAGAATTTGGTCAAAAGAGGTTTTCTTGGGCCTAGTAGATGTGTCTTATGTGGGAACAATGAGGAAAGTGTGAGTCATCTTTTTGTGGAATGTAGCTTTACCAAAGACATTTGGTCTACAATTCAAAAGGATTTAAAACTTGAGAGTGCTTGGGAAGGAGGGAAGATTGTGGATTGCTTACAAAACTAGATAAGGAAGAGGGAAAACTGGAATGAAATCCCATGTTTTATTTGTTGGGAGGTTTGGAAACATAGGAATCTAGTTATTTTCGAAGATCTCCCTCCAAATAGGGTCAGAGTTTGTAATAGTATATTACAGAACTTGGGAGAAACAAAAGTATCATACTCTACTAAGTTTAGTAAGATTGATAGGACTCCTATACTTGACTGGGATCTGGTTGTGGGATTCTTTGATGGTGCTTAACAAGACATGGGTGCTAAATGTGGGGCTGGAGTTGTGTTAAAATGTCTAGAGTTGGGCACTTTCAGACTCAAGATGAATTGTGGAAGTGGTACTAATACCAGGGGTGAACTCTTATCTTTGTGGTGTATCTTATTTTTTTCCTGCTATAAAAAGGTAACAAGGTTACAACTGGTAGGTGGCTCAAAGATTATTATAAATCGGTTTACTAATGAAAATAAGGTCTCTCTTCAGCCTTGGATGACAAAAATTTGAGTGTTGAGCGGGAGGTTTCTACAACTAAAAGATCAACACATTTATAGAGCATATAACAAGGAAGTTGATTATCTTTCAAAAGGAGCACTATTCCTAGATGAGGATGTTATACACTATGCAGTGCGTACTGAAGGACATACAAATTTTTTTGAAAGATTAGATATTAGTTAAACTTGCAATGATGCAAGGGTGAAGAATCTGGACTTTTTGTTTTTTGAACTGGATATGTAATTTTTGAGGTTATATATTATAGAATATACACATAAAAGTTAATTTTTGAGGTTATATACTAGAAAGTATACTCCTAAAACTTTTCAAATTTACTGGTGTTAAATGTAATGTGAATAGAACTATATGCATTATAGTACAAAAAGATCTGATAGTTTTGATCCAGTTTTTTTCAGAAAGAAAAAAAAAACAAATCCACTATTATTCTATTAGAATCAAGTGTTCTTTAAAGTTTACAAAAAGATCTATATGGTCTACAATTTACTTGTAATCTCCTCAAAATACTTGATAGGTTGTACTATAGTATGAGCAAGTTTCTAGAAAGTTTCTATTGAAAGCTGTAAATTGCTTTACATATCATAATCTTACTTATCAAAGAAAGAAAAAGTATACTTTCCATCTAGTCTCTAGTTACATTGGACTATAACATTAGAAATCATAAAGCTATATGTATTTACAACAATTTCTTTAAAGATCTCCTCATAAAAAAACCAATCGAGGGGGCTGTCCAATGCTCTTTTGGAGAGATGATCTTCTACTGTGTTGAATTCTCTATGAATATGCATGAAGTGAATTCCTTCAAACATAGCCTTTAAGTATATTATCTGTTCTTTCCAGCCGTGTAAATAAATCAGGTTCAAATTTGAGTGGTCATTAATCTAGTCAATAGTCACTTTGGAGTCTCCAACAACCATCAAATTTCTTATGGACAGCCTCTGTGCAAGGACTAGAAGCCCCCAAAGACCCAAAATTTCAGCTTTCATATTATTACCTTTACCTCCTGCAAAGTGTGCTTTATAACTGTGATCATAACTTAATTTTAAAAATATGCCAACACCACAGTTATCATTTATTGCTACACCATCAAAGAAACCTATTGGAATTTCATCAAAGAATATTGGGTTTAGGATATAATCCACTTTGTCCACTTCTCCTGCTCCTTTATATTATTTAATATCAAGTAGAATTTTGGAAATTGTTCTAGAGTCCTCTCTTTTTCAGTTCTCAAAAAGAATTTTGTTCCTGTACTTCCAAATTCTCCAACTAACCAGAAAAGGTATATATCTCATCCTTATATATTTTGTAAACTAATGCAGTAAATTTCCTTCCAAAGTGGAATGCATCCAGGAATCTATAAAGTTGAGGGAGTTTAATATTTATTTCCAAATGTATTGAGTGTATTCAAAATGAATGAGTAGATGGGTTGTTGTCTCATCATCCTTGAGACAGAGATCGCAAACAGAAGGCCCAATGCTTCCCATTTTCCTAAAATTTTCACCTGTGATGATACAATCCTTCAAGCACAACCACATGAAACAAATAATTTTCCTTGGTATACTAACTATCCATATAGACTTATACCACCATCTAGAAACTCCATTATGTGAATTACTAGCAATGCATTGATATGTTAGGTCTACAGTAACTGATCCTAAAGCCCCGTTCCATGACAAAACGATTTTGTCATTTGAATTATTAAGTGTAAATCTGTTGTTTTTCAAATTTGCAATGTAATTGTTCCATTCATCTGACAATTCTCTTGATAAACCAAGTTTGTTGGCATTTAAACATCTTTGTGAAGTGCTAAGTGTGTTTGGTAAGGTTGCTTGAGCAATGGAATAGATACAATGATTATTGAGGTGTTGAGTCAAGGATGCTAAAAGTTTATATGAAGAATTATCTCCAATGAAAGGATCCTTTCCAATTATAACTTGATTTTTGCTCCCGATTTTCCAAGCCAACCATTGTTTAATGATATGAAAAGAGCTCATAAAATTTTTCCAGATTATAGAGGCATTTTGGAAATTACAATTTTCTTTTCATAGCCAGGAGGTCAAGTCAACTCCTTTTAAATATTTACCTTCAAGGATTTGACTCCACAGGCTATTACCAAAAATTCCTCTCCAATAGAATTTAGCAATTAATGATTTGGAAAACCAGGAAATGTTTCTTATACCCCATCCGCCATATTCTTTAGGTATTGGATTTTTTTTCCATTTGGATAAATGAAATCCTATAACTTTGTTAGCTCCTCTCCATAAAATGTTTTCCATAAGTTTTTGTATTTTGTGCAAAGTAGAGGCAAGAGCCTTCGCTAAATTGAGACAATACACATGAATACTTTAAAGAACAAATTTCACTAATACCAATCTTCCACCTAAAGAGAGCCACCTATAAGTCCAATTGATAATTCTCTTTACAATCTTCTTAATCAATCAATTCCAATCCATTAATTTGTATCCATTTGGTTTTAAATAAAACCCTAAATATTTGATACCTTCCTCAAGTTTTATGAAATGGATGTTGAAATCTGAGAGTATTCTTTTTTTAAGATTCAGATCAATTTTTTGTGCAAGAAAAACTGATTTTTGACAGTTTACCTCCATACCTGATGATGTACAAAAGATAGATAAAATTGATTTGAATTCCATCTAGTCTTTATAATTCCCTCCCCCAAGAATTAAGACATCATAGAGTCTAGATTATTCAATGGCCTTGTGAAGATCCTCCCCCAAGATCTCAAAAAAAGACTGAAAAAGTTATTGCGTCCAACCATCGGGGTCTGGGCTTTTGTCTTTAGGCATATTGAAAACAATTTCCTTAACTTCTTTAATCGTAACTTCTTTTCTGATCTCATCATAATATGATTCATTAAAGAATTTTGGAAAATGTTTAAGTACCTTGATCTGGCTATGGGTATCTTCTGTCTCAATTGATCTGTATTGGTTTTTGAAGTGCTTCAATGCAATCTTTTTTATTTCATACTCAGATGAATGTAGGACACATATTTCATCTTCAATATCCTAAATTGTATTCTATGATCTCCTCAGAGTGGCATATTTATGGAAAATTTTAGTGTTCTTATCTCCACTGTTGAGCCAAATATCTCTACTTCTGAGTCGCCAAGTATCTTCTTTAAAAATGAGTATATTATGTTTTTCCTTCTTCAGAACCTTAAGAATGTCCAGATCAAATTGATCAAAAATCTGTGTCGGACACTTATCAAATATTTCTGCCATCTTTGATTCAATTTGGAGTAGAACAGATGGTAATTGTGCTTTCTTATCTCTCTTCCATAGGATCACTGCTTTCTTTAAGTTCTTTAATTTTGAACAAAGAAGTTGGATAGTGGAGGTGTCTGACCAATGATTCATAGAGATTTGTGTTTGCTTAAAAAGCAAAGAAAAATCTTGATCCTTTATCCATGTAGAATTGAATTTAAAAGGGGGAGGAGATTTCTGGGAAAAGGAGCCCAGTTGGAGGTAGATCGGATTATGGTTCGAGATGGTAGAGTTGATAACCCAAGATCTAATCTTGTTGCTTTTGTTAAGTAGAGAATCGTCAAGGAGGAAGCAATCTAGTCTTTTATCTATACCAGTGGAACCTGCTCTACCATTTCGCCAAGTAGGTTATATTTTAGTTGGTTGGACATCCACTAAACTAGAGGAATGAATGAGGCTTGTGAAGAATTCTGAGAGAGGATCAATTCTGGTCGATGTCCCCCATACTTCCCACATATAAAGGGTGAAATTGAGATCTCTACCCACTATAGTACCTTCTTTGTTCAATAAGCCAGACTAAATAATAGGGAGCCAAAAAATTTCCCTATCCTTATAGGGAGCATAACAATTGATCAATTTAACTTTAACCATTGAATGCCCAAACCTTCCTTCTAGATATATACCTACAAGGGTATCAAAAGAATAGAGCTCAGTATTCGTTGGGTTCCAACCACTCAGCAAACCACCAGAATGTCCACATGGATCTAGAGCCACAACATTCCAAGTGGGAACACATTGGAGGAAAAGTGTTTTTGCCTTGTCATTGTTTACTAAGGTTTCTTGGAGAAAAATTAAGTCGGGGTTAATCTGTGAAAAAAATGCTTTGAGGGAGGCAATTTTATGGGGTCCCCTAAACCCGCAAATATTGAGGGAAATGATTACCATAAGGGAACCAAGGAGGATGACTGGCTTTCTCTAAGGGCCAAAGTGGAGGTCAAAACATGATTAGATTCAAAGGAAACATGAAGGGTCGGGGGCTGAGGACAATCAAGGTCTAGGAATATGGGGGCTAAATCAGAAAAAGGAAGATAAACCTCCCTCCGTAGCTCCTGGGGGGAGCTTTAGGAAGTTAGGCTCTGGATTTTTTTTCGGATGGTGACATTAGATTAAAGCAAGGCAGATGGAAGAAGTTTAGAGAGGTTAGAAAATGGTAATGATTTGGGAGATAGGGATTCCACATATGTAGGAAAATGGATGGGAGGTTTATCAATAGGGTCAACAAGGGTTAAGTTATCAACATATTTATCCTTAGTGTGAAGTTCACTAGAAATAGGGTAGGAGAGAGATCTAGGAGTGCCATCCAAAAAATGGTAATTTTCCTTAGTATGGACCACCTTAGGGTCCATAATAAAGTGAGTCACAACATCCATAAGAGCATCATCAGGAGGGGAGGATGTTTGTTTGTCTCCAGGACTGTATTGGTCTAATCCAATGGGTCGCAGATCAAGATTAATGACCAAATTATCAAATTTTTTCATGAGTAGATCCCATAAATCACCAAATATATCAAGTACCCACTTTTCATTACATTTCAGGTAGTCAATCTCAACTGAAGAAAGTTTGTTGAAAAAGGAGGGGAAAAGAAGTGCATCTTACCTAGACAAGAGCCTCTTTCGAAAGGACCCGATCTTGAAACTTCAATTGATTCAAAATCTATCACAAAAGGTTCGAGGCTCTATGAGTGCATCCTAGAAGCTGGGCATTTAGACTTAAGATGGCCCATTTTCCAGTAGTAATGGCATCGAAAAGGATCCTTCCAAAAGTCATCAGCTTGTAGGATATGGGTATCCCTGATGGTGATGTCTATAGCTTTAGACAGTCCTCTGTCTAGGTCTAGTTCAACTAGGATCCAAACTAACCTCTTTTTGTGCATACAAAGCGACAATTCATCTAAGTAAATAAACTTATCAACAGAGTTTGCAATTGCCTCAAATATCTAGATGGACCATAACTCAATTGGAAAATCTAGAAGAAGCATCCAAAAGCTTTGTTTCAAGAAGTTTTCCAGGATGGGGTTGAATCTTGGGAACCAAATTTTCAACATTAAGATAGCTTTACCGAAAATCCATGGCGAACCCAAAATGCGCAGAAGATCACTTTCATAAAGAAAGTGGAAAACCATCTAGTGGTTGGATAGTAAACTGAATCTAGGGAAGTATCCAAGAATGGGCTTCCAGTAGTTTAAAATTCACTGGGGCGGTTGTCATATATTCATCCCGGCATAAAAAAACTTACCCACAAGTGCTTTATCCAAGATTCCTATCACTCTATCCATAGTAATATCTCATCTGAGAATACAGCTAGGCTTATCTTCACGGACCTTCCAACATTTTTTATTCTGATTAAGTCATGTAGAAACACCATCAGATCTATTATGTCCTGTGCCTTTACTATGTAGGTGAGACTTCTGGGTAGCAGAAATCAACATAGGGTAAGCAAAGCATGATAAAGGATCAAGGGCGGGAAGAAAAATGGAGGATTCCATGCTGGGGTTAACACTATGGTGATGGACAATAGTAGAGCTCGTGATGGACACATGTAGTTTTCCAGGTGGGTGAGAAATGCTAGGTATGGGAGGCACCTATCGAGCATTAGGGAGGGAGTTTAAAGTGGGATTAAAGGCACTGATGTGAACATGAATGTGGTGACGGGACGAAGGAGTAGCCTTCACTGCAGTCGAGGGAATACTTAGCGGAGGTGCCACCACCTGTCATTGGCAATCATACATGAGTTTGTATGTCTCTTTAGCAAGGAAGAGGTAATATTCTTCCCACAAATCATCCTCGTCATCCCAAGAGAGATCTGTATTTTTTTCCATCAACCCTAAAACCTCGCCATGATGTCTAGATATCCTATAGTGACAAATTATGATCCATCATCCAATAGAGACACTCAACGATGGCAGAAGTCGACCACTAAGAAAAAGAAACTCCATGTTGTCAAGGCTGAACAGTATGGGGGACATGAGAAAATGTACTGAAGTCAACTGGAGAACCCTAGGGGCCTAAGTAATCCCTACCTCTGGGCATAGTTGCTGCGAAAACCCTATCACTCCTAGTTAGTTCATTTCTCATAGTTTAACAATATCAAAATATTTATATTTTCTAATACAAGTTTTTTTCTTTTTGAAAAAAAATTAAAAAACATCTATATTCTCAAGAATTTTACCATAAAATATTTATGACATATATGTTTTTTCAAAACATATGAAATTTACCATATAAGAGCACTTATGCAAATTTTGAAGCATATTCTGTACCGAATTTCAAGGCCTATCCATTTGCGCGTTATTTATGGAAATACTCAAGGTATTAATGACAAAATATGCCATGTCCTTCACTATATACTTTTCATATTTTAATATCCCAACACTTTAGGCTGATGTTTTCTTGCAGCTAATAATTATCTGCATGACTGAACTAAATAAGAAAATGCTTTTTGAGATATTCCCATTGCTCTAAAATTGAAAAAAAAAACTTGTCAAATTTAACAAGCGACTGTAAAGGCCAAATTCTTGATTAATCTTTATAATTTTCAAAATCGTGATTGGAGTTTATTTACTAGAATTAACATGAATTATTTTGGCAAGTTTGGACATATTAATTTTCCAATTTTCCGGTTTTGAATGGGAATAATATTTCTCTGCGGTTTTGAACGGAAATAATATTTCTCCGTAGTTTTGAACGGGAATACTACTTCTCTTTGAAATAGGCATACTAGATCTCTGTGGTTTTGAAATTATATCTCTACGGTTTTGAACGGGAATAATACTTCTCTCTTCTTTTTTTTTGTTCTAAGATTATATATCTAGGGTTTTCAACACCAATAATACTTTTTTTTTAAGGAGATACTTTATTTCTAAGATTATATATCTAGAGTTTTGATCTGTTTATTTATTTTTTAGGAGATGTTTTATTTCTAAGATTATATATCTAGGGTTTTGAACATAAATAATCTCTGTAGTTTTTACCTTTCTTACCCAAAATAATCTCTATAGTTTCTCCGGACTTCTCTATCGTCTTCAAAAATTATTTTTTGGCTTATTCAAAGGGTTGAGCATTTGGACATCTGAAATGAGGTGAGTCACTTCTTACTTTGATTCAATTTTAATTTTACGTAAAGAGATTTAAATATATTTTATTTATTTTTTTATTTTAAGTTTCAGAAGTAAAACTTGATTTGAGAGATAAAGTCAATCCATAATAATAATTGCTACATCTTTTTTCTCTTCTTTTCAATATGAGCACTCCACTACCTATTCCAAAAACTCACCCTAACAAGGGGAGGCCCCCATAAATTACCCTAGATATCCTTTATGATTATACAGAATTAGTAGAAAAAAAAGAGAAGAGAGAGATGGAAAAATCCAAATACAGTTAGAAACATTAGAAAAAAGGAGTGAAGAAAGAGACGTAAAACTCAAAATAGAGCTAGAGGCAATGATTAATGAAAAAATTAAGGATACCATTCAAACTCAAATAGAGGATAGATTCTTAGGGTTCAAGAGTGAATTGTAGACAATGAAGGATAGAATTCAAGAAATGGAAAAACATAAAAAATCAACCCAAGAAGGAGGGGTTGAAGAAAATCACAACTTGAGAGATAGGATTAAAGAGCTAGAAGAAAAACTAACCAACAATTTGACCCTCGGTAATATGGAAAACAAATTGGATATCAAACCCATCAAAGAGGAAATGAATAAGCTAATCGAATTAGACCATGAGCGTAACAAAAGAGCCTTGAACCTCATAATTTTTGGTATAAAAGAACAACAAGAGGAGGATACGCTAGCAATTGTAAAAGAAGAATTAAAAAATAAATCACAAATTGATACAACTTACCTCATAGAAGCAAAGAGGCTAGGAAAAATAATTGATCACAAAGATAGGTTGATCCATGTCAAAGTAAGTTGTAATTACCATAAATATAGCATACTTAGTAAATCTGTGAGCTTAAAAGGGTCGGGAATATTTATAAATGAAGACCTCATTCCCGAAGACCAAGCTGAATTAAGGAAGGAAGTTCAAAAGTTAAAAGAAGCCAGGAAAGAAGGAAAATGGGCAATAATTAGAAATTGAAAATCTATTGTTAGGGATAGAGACCAGAAGGATAATAATAAATAGGAATTGTCGTGGCTTTCCATGGTGCAGAGGTCCTATGATAAGTTGGATCTCGAGTGGTATTGATATTATCTATCTAGCTGAAACTTGGGAGCATGAGGAGTCTAAGGTCCCTAACATGGAAGGATTGGTCTAGTGGTTGGCATGGAACAAAAAATCCCACCATAGAGGGATAGGAGGCATAGCTTGTTATATTGGAAAAAGCATTTCTCCTCACATTCAACTTCATAAGATTGACCCTCTTAATCAATACAATTGGATAGAAATTTCAGACACCAATGCTAAGAAGATGTATATAGCAATTTGTTATTTTGCACCTATTAATTCTACTTTTTATAAGAAAAATA
>ML777060.1:575032-585331 GCA_009831015.1 Picea engelmannii | reverse complement strand
CAATTTGTTATTTTGCACCTATTAATTCTACTTTTTATAAGAAAAATAATCTAGATAAAAATTGTCCCTATAATAATTTAGAACCAGATATTTATAATTTGAAAAAAGAAGGTAATATCCTCTTGCTATGAGACTTTAATGCTAGGAATTCAACTAAACAAGATACTATTTTAAGTGATGACTCCAACCATAATCCTTTATGGCTAGATGAGGACCTTGCTTTATCTAATAGCTACAAAAGAAGCTCCAAAGACCTAATTGAGAATTTGTTTGGTACTGAGTTGGTCAAGATCTGTAGCTCTCAAGACCTAATAATTTGCAATGGAGTAATGAAGTGGCCAAACTGATGCAGGAGCATTGCTCACTCATCAAGCGAGCCAGCGCGGAAGCGAAAGACAGCTGGACAAGCAGCACCAATTTTGAAACCACTTTGGGATTGTTGCACAAACATTAATGTGTAGAGTTAATGAAGCGCACTTGTATATTGTAAATGGACCTTGAGTGGATAGCTCACGTCCTTAGGTAGATGAGGCATTTAAGATAGTTAATGTAAAGTAGATAGAATATTTAATTCTAGATTTGATAGCTTTAGAGCGCAAGAGGGAAACGAGATATAGACACCCTCACTTGTACATTGTATTATTATTCTGGATTATTGAAGCAGAAAGAGCAAGAGCATGCAGAGAATTGTATGAAGAACACCCATATACAGACATTGAATTAATAGAAAAATCTTTGATTCAATTTCATGGTTTGTGTTATTCTCTGTGTATTTATGATATTATGCTCATGAATGTTTGCTCTCTGTCATACATTTGCTTTTATATGTTGTGTATGCAATTTCATGGTTGAATAGAAGTCTAAGGAGGAATGTGAATGAGTTTCAATTGTTTCTCTAGCTGAGCCAAGAGATTCCTGCAAGGAGTGCAGTTGAATTGTCCGCAAGGAGTGCATTGACAGAAGGGTTCAATTAGAGTTAGCTTTTGTCCTCATGTGCAGTTGGGCATGAAGGAGCCATGCAAGGCATGCGCAAGCTAGATGAAATCTTAGAGTTGCAATTCTGAGTAAAGGAATTAAGATTGTTGCTGTAGGTCTGTGCGCAAAGTCGAAGAACTTCAACACTTAGACATTGTTGAATATTTTCCACAAGGAGTGCGTGCAAAGAATTCTTTCGAAGGACTTAAGAAGTCGAGAACAAGCTCAGGAAGGATAGACCTTCAAGTTCGTTGAAGGGTCGAGACATAAATTGTGCGTGAGCAGGTTGCAAGGAAGAGACGCAGGTTGACGAACAAGTCTCGTGGAGAGACACTTCGTGTTCGTGGGTTGCGTAAAGAAGGACGGACGGTCAAATTTCTCCAAGGGGATTTCGCGAAGCTCCGTGGGTCGTTGGATCTCTCGAAGTTGCAGGAAAGTTACAGTGCAGGTGCAGAGAAATGTTCAAAGCTCAGGAGGGCAGGATCCATCGATCGGGATTGCGAGGAGCGTGGTTCTACTCGTGGATCAACACATCGGGAGTTCATGAGACGAGACACCAAATCTACGCAACAGAAGTCATGATATAGCGAGGTGCGATATCCCGACAACCGTGTAAGTAGTGTGGGCCACAGGAGATATTGAGGGATAGGTGGCATAAACCATTGGAGGTTCGGCGTCTCAGGCATCGGGCGTCGACAAGGAAATTATTTGACCTCGCGAGCAGCGAAGTCGCGAGGTAGAGATATTGCGAATATCGGCGTCTCGGGTCTCAGGAGTCGAGGAAGGAGTCATTTGGTCTTGCGAGTGGAAAAGTCCCAAGGGAACGAGATCGCGAGTTCGACATTTCGGCGTCTCATGTGTCGGGGTTTAGAAAACCGATCGCTTGGTGTCACGAGTGGTGAGGCCCCGATAAGGACAGAGGCCTCAATAGCGGAGGAGAAAGTCAGTGATTGATCGACACATCGGGTCTCGGGAAGTCGAGAGTATATTGAGCATTCGTTAACTCGCAAAGCTGTGAAGTTTCGATCCTCCGAGTGCCGTTAAAGGAGGATTGCGTGAAGTGAACTGTGGGTGCATATTTCTCGAAAGGGAAATAGAAGAGCCTTTGAGTTCTTCAGGCCGAAGGAAAAAGAAGGTCTTGTGAGGGTGATCGTGCTCCGAGGAGTGCGGTTGTATAAGAGTGGTATTAGAGCGGGAAGTTCTTTGCTTTCTGTAGCAGAGAAGGAGAAGAGGATTCACCATGCCACCTAGGAGAGAAAGACAGTCACCGAACCCAGAAGATAGGGAGGTGCGAAGAAGAGGTAGGCCGACAGGAAATCCAGAAATGGAGAGGCAGATGAGAGATCTCCGAGCAAGGCTTGAAGAAATGGAGACAGCTTAGAGGCGCGGAGTTGGTGCAGGGGATCTTAGTGATTCCGAAGTTGAAGAGGAAGATGAACATGAAGAAGAGGTCACAGCAGAGGATGCATCAACCGAGTGGTTGATTAAAGCTATCGCCAGAATGGGCGCGAAGGCAAAAATGGACATTCCAGTTTATGAGGGGAATCTAGATGCGGAAGAGCTATTGGACTGGATCTGAGCTCTTGACACCTACTTTGACTATGAGGATATCGAAGAGGATAAGAAAGTCAAGCATGCTGTTATGCGCTTGAAAGGACATGCAGCCTTATGGTGGAATGAGCTACAAGCTGATAGACGCTACAAGGGAAAGCAAAAGATCAAGAGTTGGGATCGAATGATCGCGAAGATGAAAGCGAAGTTCATCCCAAGGGATTATCAAATTACACTGTTCAGGAGAATGCAAAACCTGAGACAGAAGTTGATGACGGTGAAGGAGTATACCGAAGAGTTTTACAAGCTCAATATCAGAGCAGGTCATCGGGAGAGCATTGATGAAAAAGTTGCCAGATATATGAATGGATTAAGATACGACATTCAGGATGAATTAAGCATGGTTACCATTAGGACGGTAGAGGATGCTTATCATATGGCTCTGAAAGTCGAAGAGAAGCTGAGCCGAAAGCAAGGTCAGTGAGGGCGAGGCAGAAGTCAGCCCAAAGGCAAGGCAGTTGCCCAGGAGAAATTCCAGAAGCCCAAGGAGGAATGGAAGAAACCTCAGGGTAAGGTTGAAAAAGGTGGAGCCTCATAGCGAGGACAACCATATGTTGAGCTGAGAGGGCAGCATAATGAGCAGAGAGGAGATTATGCTAATGAAAACACTTTTCCTCGTACCAGAGGTAGAGGAAGAGGCTGAGGTGGTGTAATCACATGCTTCACATGTGGAAAGAATGGGCACAAGTCATTTGAGTGTCCAGAGAAAAAAAAGGACATCGAAGAAGCTCACATCACAGAGGCACAGAAGCGTGATGCTGAGATTGAAGGTGAAGAAGGTGGAAGATCACTTGGGATGCATAAAGTCCTTTTGACACCCGAGAAGGAGGTGGAGAGCTCAGTTCAAAGGACCAGACTGTTCAGAACCTCTTGCAAGACTAACGACAGAGTATGCAAGGTTATCGTGGACAGTGGTAGCACAGGTAATCTCGTTTCAACTGATATGGTTGAGAAACTAGAGCTAGAGACAACTGATCATCCCAGTCCATATAAATTTTCATGGCTACAGAAAGGACACCAGCTGAGTGTTACTAAACAGTGCTTGGTTGAATTCAAAATAGGAGGATATAATGATAAGTTTCTGTGTGATGTTATTCCCATGGATGTATGTCATTTATTGCTGGGTAGACCATGGCAATATGACAGAAATGTGGTTCATGATGGGAGAATGAACACATATACCCTGGAGAAGAATGGGAGAACCCATACGTTGCTTCCAATGAAATATAAAGAGGTGAAACCAGAAGTGAGCAGCACAATACTTCTCATGAGTGGGAAAGAGCTTCTTACAAAGGTTGAGAAGAAAGAAGATCCACAATTCTTTGTTTTCAGAAAGCCAAGGATTGTCCTGACTAGCACAAGAGTGGATGATTTACCAGATGAGATTCAGGAACTGCTGGGAGAGTTCGCTGACATCATCGTGGACGAAGTACCTCATTCATTGCCACCGATAAGGAGTGTGAGTCATCACATAGACCTCATACCTGGAGCAAGTTTTTCAAACAAAGCCGCGTATAGGTTGACGCTGCAAGAAAATGAGGAGGTCAAAAGACAGGTCTAGGAGCTATTGGACAAAGGATTGGTCAGAGAAAGTTTGAGTCCATGTGTTGTTCCGATAGTACTCAATCCGAAGAAAGACGGAGGCTGGAGGATGTGTATCAACTCAAGAGCGATAAACAAAATAACCATTAGATATAGGTTTCCATTGCCGAGGATGGATGATCTGATGGATTGCCTAAGTGGGGCGAAATATTTTTCAAAGATAGATTTGAAAAGCGTATATCACCATATTTGCATGAGAGAAGGCGATGAATGGAAAATAGCGTTCAAGACAAACAAAGGTTTGTATGAATGGCTTGTCATGCCGTTTGGTTTGACGAATGCGTTGAGTACATTTATGAGGTTGATGAATGAAGTTTTGAGGGAGTTCATCGAGAAGTTTGTTATTTTTTATTTGGACGACATACTGATTTACAGTAAATTAGAGGCTGAACATCTGAAGCATTTGGCCATTGTGATGAGAAAACTTCAGTAGGAGAAGCTATTGATTAACATGAAGAAGTCCTCATTTATGAATACAGAGCTCATTTACTTGGGTTTTGTTATTTTGGCTAATGAGTTGAAGATGGATCCGGATAAGGTAGAAGTGATCAAGAATTGGCCATCACTGAGAAATATTTTTGAGGTGAGAAGTTTCCATGGTTTGACTAGTTTCTACAGAAAGTTCATCAGGAATTTCAGTGGAATTAGCGCAGCGATGATGGACACAGTGAAGAAGCAGCATAAGACTTTTCACTGGACAGCAGAGGCTAAGAAGAGCTTCAATCTGTTGAAGCGGAAGATCACGGAATGACCAGTGTTGGTGTTGTCGGATTTCTAGAAGACATTTCAGGTGAAATGTGATGCCAGTGGGTATGCCATAGGAGCGGTCTTGAGTCAGAAGGAAAGACCAGTTGCATATTTCAGTGAGAAGCTAGATGAAGCAAAACTGAAATACTCCACATATGATAAAGAATTTTATGCTATCATACAAGCGTTGAAGAAGTGGAGGCATTACTTGATCCCAAAAGAGTTTGTATTGTACAGTGATAATCATGCATTGCAGTTTGTGAGTCAACAAGAGAAGTTGAATCAGAAGCATGCAAAATGGGTAGAGTATATGCAGAATTTCACATTTGTGATTAAGCATATTTCGGGTACTGCTAACAAAGTGGCTGATGCTTTGAGCAGGAAGTGTTTATTGCTGCAGGAATTCCGAGTCAAAACATTGGGTTTTGAAAATCTTAGGGACATGTATGCAGGTGATGAAGATTTCAGGGAAGCGTATGAAGCAGCTGAGAATCCAGTTCTTAGAGATCGGAGTCCGTGGATAGATTATCTGATCCAGGAAGGATTATTGTTCAGAGGCAATCAGCTGTGTATTCTGAATTTCTCCATGAGGGAGAATCTGTTAAAGGAGAAGCACAATGGAGGCTTGGCAGGTCATTTTGGCCAAGACAAACCATTTGCAAAGCTGAGCAAATCATATTTTTGGCCAGGGATGTGAGCAGAGGTCAAGCGATTTGTTGACAGATGTCGGGTATGCCAGCATTCGAAGGGAAGAAAGCAGAATGCGGGTTTTTATCAGCCATTACCCATACCAGAGAGGCCATGGGAGGTGATTAGCATGGATTTTGTATTGGGTTTGCCAAGAATGAAAAGGGGTGTTGATTCCATCTTTGTGGTGGTGGACAGGTTTTCTAAAATGGCACACTTCATTCCATGCCAGAAGACCAGCGATGCGACTCACATTGCAAATCTATTTTTCAAAGAGGTCATTTGACTTCATGGATTGCCGAAAAGCATTGTTTCGGACAGGGATGATAAATTCATAGGGCATTTCTGTAGGACACTCTGGAAGAAGCTAGGAACTAACTTGGCGTTTAGTTCTGTGTATCATCCTCAGACGGATGGACAAATGGAAGTAGTCAACAGAAGTCTGGGAGATTTATTGAGAAGCTTGGTGACGGAGCACCACAGCAGTTGGGATCAGATATTACCATAGGCATAGTTTGCGTACAATGATTCGGTGAATTGGAGTACAGGAAAGAGTCCATTTCAGGTTGTATATGGGATGCAGCCAAGGGGAGTTTTTGAATTGCGAGATTCAGAACAGATTGCGACTAGCAGCACTAGTGTAGAAGAATTTGTTGAGGCAATGAAGGAACTTTACAGCAGTGTGAAGCAGCAACTGATGGATTGAAATCAGGAGTATAAGCGCAGAGCAGATCAACATCGAAGACAACTTCAGTTTGAAGTTGGTGATCTGGTTCTGGCACATCTGAGGAAGGAAAGGTTCCCAAGTGGAACATACAACAAGCTTAAGATGAATAAAATCAGGCCATGCAGAGTCCTGAAGAAATTCAGAGAGAATGCTTATGATATTGAGTTGCCGGATGGCATCAAGCTATCTATGATATTCAATATCGCAGACTTATACCCATACAAGGCTGGAGAAGGAGAGACTGGAACTAAGGAGCCCGTGATCCAGTGGATGAAGCAGATGCCAGTAGCAGAGAACCCACAAATGGAGTACATACTGGATAAGAGAGCGGGTAAAAAGACTAGGAGAAAAGAATACTATGAGTATCTGGTCAAGTGGAAGAATCACCTAGTGGAGGATGCCAGCTGGGAGACTGAAACAGTGATACAGAATCATGGGCAGACCGTGCAGGAGCTCATGGACAGGAGCCCATGAAAATTTTAAGGCCGAGGAGTATGATGCAGGAGCATCGCTCACTCATCAAGCGAGCCAGCGCGGAAGCGGAAGACAGCTGGACAAGCAGCACCAATTTTGAAACCACTTTGGGATTGTTGCGCAAACATTAATGTGTAGAGTTAATGAAGTGCACTTGTATATTGTAAATGGACCTTAAGCGGATAGCTCACGTCCTTAGGTAGATGAGGCATTTAATATAGTTAATGTAAAGTAGATAGAATATTTAATTCTATATTTGATAGCTTTAGAGTGCAAGAGGGAAACGGGATATAGACACCCTCACTTGTACATTGTATTATTATTCTAGATTATTGAAGCAGAAAGAGCAAGAGAATGCAGAGAATTGTATGAAGAACACCCATGTACAGACATTGAATTAATAGAAAAAGCTTTGATTCAATTTCATGGTTTGTGTTATTCTCTGTGTATTTATGATATTATGCTCATGAATGTTTTCTCTTTGCCATACATTTGCTTTTATATGTTGTGTATGCAATTTCATGGTTGAATAGAAGTCTGAGGAGGAATGTGAATGAGTTTCAATTGTTTCTCTAGTTGAGCCAAGAGATTCCTGCAAGGAGTGCAGTTGAATTGTCCACAAGGAGTGCGTTGACAGAAGGGTTCAATTAGAGTTAGATTTTGTCCTCATTCATCTCAGAAGTGTATTTGGGCATGAATGAGCCGTGCAAGGCATGCGCAGGCTAGAAAGAATCTTAGAGTTATGATTCTGAGTAAAGGGAATTAAGACTGCTGCTGCAGGTCTGTGCGCAGAGTCGAAGAACTTCAACACTTAGATGTTGTTGAAGATTTGCCACAAGGAGTGCGTGCAAAGAATTATTTCGAAGGACTTGAGAAGTCGAGAAAAAGAACAGGAAGGATAGACCTTCAAGTTCGTTGAAGGGTCGAGACAGAAATTGTGTGTGAGCAGGTTGCAAGGAAGAGACACAGGTTGACGAACAAGTCTCATGGAGAGACACTTCGTGTTCGTGGGTTGCGTAAAGAAGGACAGACAGTCAAATTTCTTCAAGGGGATTTCACGAAGCTCCGTGGGTCGTTGGATCTCTCGGAGTTGCAGGAAAGTTACAGTGCAGGTGCGAAGAAAGGTTCGAAGCTCAGGAGGGCAGGAGCCGTCAATCGGGATCGCGAGGAGCGTGGTTCTACTCATGGATCGACACATCGGGAGTTCGTGAGACGAGACACCAAATCTACGCAACAGAATTTGTGATATAGCGAGGTGCGATATCCTGACAACCGTGTAAGTAGTGTGGGCCACAGGAGATATTGAAGAATAGGTGGCATAAACCATCGGAGGTTCGGCGTCTCGGGCATTGGGCGTCGATGGGGAAATTATTTGACCTTGTGAGCAGCGAAGTCGCGAGGTAGTGATATTGTGAATATCGGTGTCTCGGGTCTCAGGAGTCGAGGAAGGAGTCATTTGGTCTCGCGAGTGGCGAAGTCCTGAGGGAGCGAGATCGCGAGTTCGACATTTCAGCGTCTCGTGTGTCGGGGTTTAGAAAACCGAGCGCTTGGTGTCATGAGTGGTGAGGCCGCGATAAGGACAGAGGCCCCGATAGCGGAGGAGAAAGTAAGTGATTGATCGGCGCATCAGGTCTCGGGAAGTCGAGAGTATATTGAGCATCCATGAACTCGTGAAGCTACGAAGTTCCAATCCTTCGAGTGCCATTAAAGGAGGATTGCGTGAAGTGAACTGTGGGTGCAGATTTCCTGAAAGGGAAATATAAGAGCCTTTGAGTTCTTCAGGCCGAAGGAAAAAGAAGGTCCTGTGAGGGTGATCGTGCTCCGAGGAGTGCGGTTGCATTACAAACTCCAACCAAATGACCTGTATTCATGGGCTAGGTAGTAGTGTTGTAGATTATGTGATATTTGATATCCCCATTTCCAACCAAATAACAACTTTTGACCTTTTAAATGACCATGAGCCTGACTCTGATCATAAACCTTTAACCCTAACTCTAAAATTTTCCATGCATAGGAGCACCATTGAAGAGAATTATGATAATCAAAGGAATTTTTTCTTTGAAAAAAGTAAAGTTGACATTTTCTTAAAGGATTTAAATAGTAAATTAAAACTCCTAACTTATAAGGACAACATTGAAGAACTCTATCATAATTTTACAACTACAATTTCCACTTCCATTAACAAGTTCTCTTTCGAGGTGTCCCATAAAAAAAATAATAGAATAACCAACCCTTGGTATGATAAAGAATGTAAAATTGCTAGGAAAGCCATTACAGATGCTTCTAATGAGCCCTTAAAACTTGATAAGATCAATACGTACAAAGCCCTAATTAAAAGGAAAAAATACACTATATCAATACAAGGCAAGAGCAACTTTCACAACTATAAAAGTTGGATCCTAAGAAGTTCTGGAGCCAAATTATAAAATTCAATACTAAAGAAAATAATAGGATTCCCTTAACGGACTGGAATTCCTACCTTAAAAGTCTTTACGAATTCCCTAATTCCATGGACACCATCCCTATTGTCCCTAAAAAGGAAGAAGTTTTTTCTTTAGATGACATAGATTTCAAGGTTAAACAACTCACAAATGGGAAAGCTAAGGACATTGAAGGCTACCAAGCTGAAATTTTTAAAATCGGAGAGCCAATCCTTATCCCTCACATACACAATCTCTTCAATTTAGCAGTCAAGAAGGGCTTCCCTAAACCCTGGATGCAAAGCCTCATTGTTCCTATTTTTAAAAATGGGGATAAAAGCATTCCCTCTAATTATAGGACCATTATGATTAGCCCAATTTTAGCCAAGCTTTATGGAATTATTTTGGAAAAGAAGATTAGCATTTGGCTAGAAATTCATGGTAAAAGAGCTAAAGGCTAGGCCGGGTTTAGGAGATATCATTCAACTATGGACCATCTTGTTACCTTTAGGATCATTGCAGAGGAGTTCTGCAATAATAAAACCAATCTTTTTTGTTGTTTTGTTGACTTTAGAAAAGCTTTTGACATGGTTCCTAGGAAAAACCTTTGGAATAGGTTGGAAGAGATAAAAGTGCCTCTCGAGTTGAGGGCTGATACAATAAGGATGTATGAGAACATTATTGCTAAGTTTAAAAATACTGAGGGTTGGTCAAAAGAGATTAACTACAATATCAGAGTCAAACAAGGTTGTCCCTTGTCCCCTACCCTTTTTGGCATATACATTGATAAATTAGAAGAATGCTTAGAAAAAGCAGGTTGTGTCAGCCCTACTCTCACTGGTATATTCATCAATCTTCTTCTTTATGACGATGATATCATTCTTATGGCAAGGAGTCCCCGTGATCTTGAAAACCAACTAAGAATTCTCAAGGATTTTTGCTCCAATATGGGTATGACTGTTAATACTGATAAGACTAAGGTCATGATTATTAAATCCAATAAGATCCCTTATGATACCTTTGTATATGACAACAAAAACTTGGAGGAAGTGACTT
>ML777060.1:492653-537329 GCA_009831015.1 Picea engelmannii | reverse complement strand
TAAAAGAACAGAAAAGATACAATGGCAAATACATACATTACACAAAGATTTTTCCCTTGGAAACTCAAACCGGGAAAACTAGCATATTTTATATTCATTCATAGTATTACATTGTTTAAAATACAATATACATATAGGATGCAGTGGCATCCAAAACCCTAATCCAATGACCTGGATTAGTCAACAACCCTAATTCCTTAATCGGAAATAGAAAACCATCGACAAAGAAGCCATGTGCCGGAAAAGAACCTAAATATGTGACACGTTTCAACCTTCTTATGGTCTCAGAAAACTTAGTAAGAGGCCCAATGCTTGGAGGGTTATAATGTTCACTGTTTTGTTTCTCAACCCTTTAATTATTCAGTCTAGTTGCGTTCCTCTCAAAAACCAATCGATTTCTACAGACTTGCGTTGACCAAAGTTTGCAAACTTAAGGGTTAATCTTTCCTATCACCTTCACAAATTTTTTAATGGATAATCATCTCATTTTCATCGAGGAACCTCTGTGATTTATGGCTCAACGTTTTGAAGGAGTATCCTCTGAAATTCTTTCCCTCAACAAATTTTTAACCATGTGTTTCATCTAAGTTTTTTTTTTCTCATCAATTTCATTAAAACGAGTATCCTCTGTGTTTCTTTCTTGCTCAATGATTTGTTAATACTTTCATAGAGGCAGGATTTATCCCTGTGATTTCCCTGGCCTTCCTTTTCATTTTTCACATCAAAAAAATTGCCCAACAAAAGCGATTTTTGCTTTGTGATTTCCCCTTTAATGGCTCTGCAATTTCCCCTTTATTGTCCCTACGAATTTCCCTTTAATGTCTCTAGGATTTTATTTTTTTTGGATCTGTGATTTTCCCTTTAATGTCCCTGCAAATTTCCCTTTAATGTCTCTGTGAATTTCTCTTTAATGGCTCTATGATTTTCCCTTTAATGTCTCTGTGATTTTCCCTTTAATATCTTTGTGTTTTATCCGTATTGGTATCTGCAATTTTTAAGGAAAATGTCCAGGAGTTGGGTGTATCTACCCAAATCCTTTCTATGCGTTTTCCTTGAGGAATTTTCCCAACTCATTTCCTCTTGAGTCCTTTGTGTGTTACCAAAAACTGGAAAGTGTTTTCCCCAATGGCAGTTTTGCTAGGGAATTACCACGACTATGTTTGTTGTTTAAAAATTCTCGTTTTAGTGAACCCCATACCTCAATATGAATATGGAAGTGGAGCCTTCACGTTTTGGTGGTTACCCTTCGTTGCGCAATGGTCAATGGTTCATTTCTCCTTACATCAAAGAATTAATTTTACCATTGTAAGGATAATTTTTCCTAATAAGAACAAGTTGAGTAGTTATTATTGTGATTCAGATTGTTATTAATTGGTGTTACTTGTGTAATTTAAAATCAATTCAAACAATATCAAATCAACATTAAATTACATCAATGAGATTAAATCAATGGATTCGACTATAGTTTTAAATTAAAATATCTTCGAAGGATCTTCAACCCTTTGTCTTGTAGCTATAATTAATTAATAATTTATATGTAGTCATAATTTATTAGATATATATAAAAGTTCCATCATTTTCCCAGTTATAACATCCAATTACTTTTCAAGCTTAATTGGATTCTATATTGACCAATGTTAACCTTTTTCCATTCTCAATATTGCCATAAATAGAGAGAATATTAATTTACTAGGAGCCTTTCTTAATTATAGTATTCGGATAGTCATGTGTGTAGTTACCATTTGTGCCATAAAAGATTAATTGATAATTACCATGCGCCATGATATAAAACCAATGTGTGGATGGTCATGTGTGTAGTTACTATTTGCACCATAAAATTTAATTGATAATTATTTTGCACCATGATATAAAAGCGATGTATGGATGGTCATGTGGGTAGTTTACTTATTGTGCCACTAAAAATGTTAATGAATAAATGATTGAGCGATCAATTTCCCTTGTGCCATGGGTTATGTTGATGATTAAGTATGTAATGATCCTCCTCGTTACGACGCCAAACCTCTTATAACAAGTGCATTTTTTTTTTGTTCTTTTTAAAGTGTGTGCACACGTATACAAGGGAAACAAACACATTCGACTCTGCGTCACCATCCAATGACGATCAAGACGTAAACCATGACGAACACAACAAGAAGACAGAAGATGCACAACCAGTAACTGCATGCATTAACGACGATCAAACGACTAAAAGTAAGACTAACTACCCGTCCCTCCTACCCTGCAATGGTTAGGACCTCCAAGACACATAAGCAACGCTCAAGCCCAGGTTCCCATCGATTTTAACCATTTAAGGTCTCAGGAATGGTGACTGTTCTGAGGAACATGGAGGTGTCTACATCTCGCCCGACACAATAAGACCAAGCCTACTAAGCCAATGATAAAAACATAACCATCAAGATCGTAGTCAACAAGGCTATGTACATTAAGGAAAATTGAAACAGTGAAACATTAATTAACTCATTAAATTACATCATTACAGTAATGCATGGGAGGTGTACTTTAAATCAAATTTCAAGACTATGATAATTTATGCAGCAAGCAGGGTAATTGACACGCCTATTCCAAACTCCATTACGAGCTCGTCTTCGCAGGTCCCAAGTGCATAAGGGCATCAAGGCATACTCTAAATCAAGTTTTAAAGGACATTAACAACATGTTTGAGTATAAGACCATTCGCTGGTGGTTAAGGATAATGTCTCTGGCATTACTACTGGCTTGTTTTGGCTTTGCACATAAATTCATTACTGTAAAATAGTAACAATCGTACATATATATCACAATATCCTTGCCATGATTCACGATTACAATACCTATTATATGTTAGCGAATAACCACAAAACTACAATAACTCTTACCATACCTGATAACCACTTTACATTTTATGTTATGAAAATCTTGAAAATAAATTACAGTTACCATAAAATAAATAATCATTGAATTTTTAAGTTTACCATAATCAATAGTATCAACTTTTAACATTTATTACATTAGTTTTACCATGAACAATAATTGCCTTGAAAAGTAGCATTACCCTAGATATTAGCCTCAACCTTAACATTCATTACATAATTGTACTGCATTTTTTTTTTTCATCAGCATACTTTATGATACCTGTAAAAAAAAATTTACTATAAAATGATGGCCTTTTTCAGTCGTTCCTACTCATTATCATTAATTGTGAGGAATGGTGTAAACAAGGAATGCTTTTGCAAGTGTGGAAGAAGGTTAATAAAGCCTTCGTCATAACATACATTGTGATCGAGTAATGGTATAAAATCTAATAAGGAAAACATTTCATGTCCCATGTGTTACAAATAATCAAATATTTAAATTGGATACCTTGAGAATACTTGAAAATTGGATATTGAACATCTTCATCACCTGTCTCGAATGTCATATTTGGTATTGGTTATTATGACAATCTATGTAAATTAATAGGTTAGACATGGCGACTATCTTTGTAGCTTGGGTACAATGAGCTCTGCATATCAAATGCCCTCTACATAAAATTTCTGTACCAATGCCTCCTTTGTACGGCATAAATATTGATTTATGAGAATAAGGGATCCTTCTCGTAGATATATTTAATATTTTAATTTCTGTACAGGGGTTTAAGTTCCTTATTTTTTTTTGGTAAACAATCTTGGTTTGACAACATGGACAGTGCGTTCGACTGTACAACAATTCAGGAATTAATCAAGGCATACAGGGCTGTCATGAATGTACAGTGCGATCATGGAAAGTTAGAGAATTTACCCATCAACTACGCGACCCAGAAACGCAACACCAAAGAAGAGAAATAAAAACCAAATTCGTAGAGTTCGGGTGGTCGAAAAGCGTGGGTATCCTCCAGCGAAATAGAACCCAAAATTGCAGAGAACGGTGAGGAAAATAGGGGGCATCCTCCAGCAATCGCAGAGGTTTTTAACTATAAAAATGTAGAGAAAGTAACAAGAAAAATGCAGAGAATACAAACAACAACCAAATTGCAAAGTTTGTGTGCGCGAATCCACGTGGGTATTATTTGTGGTTGTGCGTGTAATTTGCCGCCAATACTGAGGCACAAACCGTCAGAAGAAGACGACCATACAACCACACCCAAAAGAAAATCACCAATGAAATAAATTTATCACAGCCACTATACAAGCACGATTTACTAGTGAAAAAGTTCGAACAACCCAATCGCAATACAACCACAGGGAGAGAAAAAAAAACCAATAATTTCCCAATTAGGTGCATCCGTTAAGGAATCAGTTGAGGATAGGATAAAATCATCGGATAATTACCAATAAAATTTGCAAATGAGAAATAACAAATCCCAAGGCTGTTGGTAGAATTACCCATGACATTCACGAACATTAGCCTTCAATTTACATTTCATTTTTCTTTTTTTTTAAATCAAACCCATGAACTTTGATTAGGTTAGGTAATATAGAGCAAGTCATCTATTACCTTGTTCTATTTACTTTAATCCTATTTCTAGGGTGTCCCTGACTGGAAAAAGTATCCAAGTTGCGCCTGATTTTTTTTTCTATCATTACGTCCAGGTTTATATCCGATTTTGTTTTTATCCGTTTAGGTAGTTGACAGATTCAGTGATCCGTAGAAGATTTCGAATTGAATGGAGATTGCTTAATGTGTAGCAATATCTATAAGTATATATTAAAATAGTTGGAAGCGTTCAATAACCAGAGTTATACTTTGTTAGCGAAAAAAAATTTCTTTCATCGATCTGTCACTCCTCAGCAATAATATAATAGTTGTACTCACTTACTACTGGAGGTATTTCATCCGACTCGGAGATTATATAGAAATATGGTTATTTACCAACATTTTCATGAGGTTCTTTAATAGCTTATTTGTCATTTTCATACACAAGAGGCATATAGAAAATAAATTGTACACAATATGCCACACTAATACTTGTCACATGAGAAATTAAATACAAATGACAGTTACAGCAGTTACAATTATAATCACAGAGTAAATAAGTAAAACAGCCATTAAATCCATTTACAACCAATATTCTAATACCAGCATAGATCATAATGCATCCTACTCTAACAAATAAAAAAAAACCATACTGTTGCCTTAACTCCCGCCTTAAATGACGACCGCGTGCTCCATTATGCTCCCGCTTGCTGACTATTGAGACCTCACTGGTACCTCCCAGCCAACGCTAGGGGTACTCTACTTCCCCCTTATCCCCTCGAGCCGCAAAGGGGCCACACACTCTCCACATGGTACGTCTAGCTCCCAGCTCTCCTCGCAAGGCCGAGCTACCACTCCTATCTGAGCTGGAAAATCCCAACTCCTCACAAGAAATCAGTCAAGTCACAATTCCAACAGCTTAACATTACACTAACAGTCGATCCCCTCTTCCTCATCTTCCCTTTCTTTTATAGAGTTTTTAGAACCTCCAACTTTCCCTAAATCACATTTAAATTAAGTTTTAATAAAAATCTTCTAAATATTCTCCTTTGCACAAGTGTCGTCCATCCCCCTCTTTCCTCCAACAATTATTTTCTTTAAATTTATTAATTGTCTCATTTCCCTCACCCACCTAGAGTTGCTCCTAAATTTACTCCTAGGTGTTCCTAGATTCCCTTATAGGTTTAAATACTTTTCCTAAAATGAAGTTGCTAATTTAGTTCATATTAGAAGGTTCTTAATTGCAGATTCCTTACTATGTTGACCTCGCTTTTTACCATAAGTTCCCCTCTTTCCCTTATTATGTTTCCCCCCATTCCTCATTTTCCTAATTTTTATTATTCCCTTATTTCCCCTTTTATTAGGGACAAAATGGAAGTTGCGCTATTTACTCTTTTCCTTTTATTATTAATTTGAAATCTTTTTACACTTTCACAAGTTAAATAATTTATTTCTTCTTTACAATTTAAAACCACGAATTTTAATTAAATTATTACTCTCTTCATTTTACCCCAAAAGTTTATGAAGACTAAAATTATTACTTAAGTGGTTTTTAGTTTAAATTTTCATTTTTATTTTTATAGGGTCTTTTTCTTAAGGTTAAACAAAATTTTACCCTAGAGAAGTTTTAGACTTAGGACTTAGATTCTGAACTGGGTGACAATTATTTAGGGAAGTTATTTTAAGAATTTCTTAATGTGTTAAAAGTCTTAGGGCCATCTAGGTTTGTTCCTTCATCGATATCAACGCGACGTGCCCTTCAGGACGCACCACGTTCTCCAGGGGTGCCACTAGCCTCATTTGTTTCTTTTGTGCGACGTGCCCTTCAGGATGCACCACGTGCCCCAAGGGTGCCACTCACCTCTTGTGTTTCTTTTGTGTGACATGCCCTTCACGATGCACCACGTGCTCCAAGGGTGCCACTCGCCTCTTGATTGATTGGTAGACATCAATAACCCCTAGAGTCAACACTCCACTAGGTGAACTTGTGGGAGACTAAGGGTTTCTAAGGAATAAGGCCCCCCACCCTATTGCACACCCCTTAGAGTCATCATGAGCGACTGTCGTAGTCTGTGCTCATGTCATCGTGGATCCTCTTGAACTAGGTAATTGTTAACCTACAGTTTGAGTGACGACGAGAGTGCTAGTAGGCTGTGGTAGGGTTGTTGTCCACACCTCTCCCTCAACTTCTCTGGAAATCGTGTGTGGGCCCTTCACTCCATATGTGAGTCTGGTCGGCAAGCTATCTTCATCCTGCATCATCAAAATTCATGTCATTACATGTCCACATCATATCATCAAATCAAATGTACTAAAATCACAGTAAACAATGAACCCCAAAAGCACACTCCCTGAATCGATCCGGAGTCCAAGGGGTTCCCTCGATGCCTCTGCATCCTCAAGGTCAAAAAACCTGCACACTCAGTAAAACCAAGTCAATAGCACCTGTCCATGTCAAAGCAGTAAAACATCATGTCATCTATCATATCACATCATAATCAAGGATAAATGTTTTCTTATCATAAAAGTCCAGATCACTTGTGAGCAAGTGTCCTCAAAGAATAAGTTTTCTCAGTGTGCCAGAGAGGGATGTTACATACACCCCCTCTTGGTCTAAACTTCATCCTGAATTTTCATAGTATAAATGCCGAAATAAGTGTATCACAGTATCATAATTCTATCTATCAAACAAAAATGGAAACTGCTGGCGCATATCATATGCGTCCTCCCAGGTCATCGAGTGCGGACTATAATTGTCCCACTAGACCTTGACCTGATCTACCATTCGACATCGTAACTGTCAAATGCGATGATCTAATATGTGGACTGGCTCAGCCATGAGAGCTCCCTCATCCGATACCTGCAAGGAAATCATGTCAATCACATGTGTAGGATCACTAATATAATGTCTCAAAATAGATACATGAAAAACATCGTGCATACGCCTCAAAGAATCAGGCAAGGCTAGTTGATAGGCCACAGGCCCCTTTTTCTCCACAATCTTGAAAGGTCCCATGAACCTAGGAGAGATTTTAGCTCCCTTTCCAAACGTTATTGAACTCTTATGCGGTTTAACCCACAAGAAGACTCGATCGCTGACCTCATAACTACGGTCGACTTGGTGCACATCGGCATAAATCTTTTGTCGATCCTGTGCTTCTTTAATCCTTTATCTTATGGTTTGGATTTTCTCTTCCATTTCTTGGATCGCTTCTGGTCCCACTAGGACGCTATCCTCAAGATGATCCCAACTCAAGAGCGTCTGACACGGTCGCCCGTAAAGAAACTCGAAAGGCGCTATCTTAATGGTGCTCTGGTAACTATTGTTGTAAGTGAACTCTACTAGTGGTAAGAATTATTCCCAATGCTTTTGTTGGTCCATCACATACATGCACAACATGTCTTCCAAGGTTTGGTTTGTTCGTTCTGTCTGCCCATCAGTCTCTGGGTGATACGTAATACTAAAGTTAAGTTGGATTCCCAAGGCCTCTTGGAAACTCATCCAAAATCATCCAATAAACACCGATCCTCGATCAGATATAATCCTCTTAGGCATGCCATGTAGCCTCACAATCTCACTGATGAAAACTCTCGCTATGTCAGGTGCCTGATACATTGTACGCACAGGAATAAAGTGATCACTCTTCGTCAGAGTGTCTACTACCACAAAAATCGAGTCATGTCTCCTTGCAGTCAGTGGCAATCCAACAATAAAATCCATTGAAATGACCTCCCATTTCGATTCTGGGATGGCATGTGGTTGAAGTAATCCTGTTGGGTGTCTATGTTTAGCCTTTACCTGCTGACACTCTAGACATCTGACCACATAGTTGACTATGTCGGCCTTCATTCCCTTCCAAAAGAATAAGGGCTTAAGGTCTACCCTCATCTTCTTGACTCATGGGTGAGCCATGTAAACCGCTCTATGAGCCTCGCTCAGGATCAACATCCTCAACTCGTCGTTTGGTGGTATGAAAATCCAAATTTTAAACCTTAACAACCCATCGCTATCAAATGAATATCCCTCATATCGTGGTAATATCATTGTGTTTTGTCTGATAAAACCCTCGACCTCCTTGTACCAATCATCGTCACGCTGTAAAGTGAGAATATTCTCACGTAGATTCGTCTGAAGAGGCAACACTGAAAAGATGTGTGGTCTCTGACTCAAAGCATCCACCACTTGGTTCATCGTTCCCTTTATGTAAGTAATCTCAAAGTCGTACTCGCTAAGCAATTCTGACCAATGTCGTTGTCGCGCGTTTAGGTTGCTTTGCGTAAAAATGTGTTGTAGTCCACAATGATTAGTCTTTAGTTCAAATTTTCATCCAACAAGGTAGTGTCTCCAAACCTTCAAGGCATATACGATGGCTAATAACTCCAAATCATGCGTTGCATAGTTCTCCTCATGCCTTCTCAATTTCCTCGAAATGTAAGCAATCACTCGTCTGTCTTACATCAAGACTCTGCCTAAATCTTCCTTGGATGCGTCTGTGCATACCAAGAAGTTCGCGTCCATGTTAGGGACCTTTAGTATTGGTTTTGTTGTCAAAAACTCTTTAAGCCTCCGAAATGCTTCCGCGCATTTCTCGGTCCAAACAAACTTCTTATTTTTCTTCTGCAATTCCGTGATCAGATTTTCTATCTTCGAAAATCCCTTGAAAAACCATCGATAGTATTCTGCTAAACCCATAAAGCTACGCTCCTCCGTGACATTCATCAACGCAGGCCATTCCATAATAGCCTCGACCTTGTCTGGATCCACGGTGATACCTTCATTGGAGATGACATGCCCTAAGTAGTGAATCCTCGATTGATAAAAAGAGCATTTGGACAACTTCCCATACAATTTGTGCTCTCACAGACACTGTAGTACCAAGTGCAAGTGCTCATCATGCTCCTCTGTCATCTGAGAGTAGATCAAAATATCGTCAATGAATACTTGGACGAACTTGTCCAAGTACTCGTGGAACACCCCATTCATCAAACTCATAAATACTCCTCGGGCGTTTGTCAGTCCAAACGGAAAAACAGTAAACTCGTAATGTCCAAATCTTTTCTTAAAGGTGGTCTTAGGTACATCATCCTCCTTGATCCGCAACTGGTGATACCCTGATCGCAAATTGATCTTGGAGAACATAGTCACACCCTTCATTTGATCGAACATATCATCAATTCTTGGTAAGGGATACTGATTCTTGATCGTACTCTTGTTCAGTTGATGGTAGTCAATGCAAAACCTCCATGATCCATCCTTATTTTGTATGAAAATAACAGGTGTACCCCACGGTGACACACTAGGACATATCAGTCCCAGGTCCAGCAACTCCTTCAGTTTCATTTTCAACTCTTGCAACTCTGGGGTCGACATCCTATAAGGTGTTCTTGCTATCGGTTCGGTCCCCGACTTCAGGTCTATAGTAAACTCCACTTCCCTTTCCGGCGGCATCCCAGGTAATTCCTCTGGAAATACATTCGCAAACTCTCTCACCACTGGAAGGTGTTCTAGACCTTCCGCTACTCCCTTCTCATTTAGCGCAAGGATCGCATAAAGCTTGCACCCCTTGCGCATACTCTTCCGTAGCTGTAAGGAAGAGACGAACCTCAGGGAAACTCCCTGGTTCTGTCCTACAATCACGCGTCTTTGTCCCTCGTCATCGACCAAGCTCAATTGTTTTGTCTTATAGTTGAGTATCACCTCATGCGATTCCAACCAATCCATACCAATTACGACATCGTAAGATCCTAAGATTGTAACGTACAAGTTGGCCCTCGTGACAAACTCTCCCAGGTTAAGGGCACAGCCCGTAACTTTTCCTCCAACCTTCTGTTTGGCTCCTGAAGCCATATCTATGAAGCTAAACTCATTCCGATCGACTTCCTTTACCTTAATCCTTTTTAGTGCTGCACCAGAAATGAAACTCTCAGTAGCACCAGAATCTATCAAAACACTAAGGGTCTAGTCAGTGATGGTACCTGTCGTCTCGATCATAGTCGATTGGTGCTCTGCTTGGCGGTTATTCACCACTACATGAATCCGATGGGCCTTGCCCATATCTCCCACTGTAGTGGGTCCGGATGATCTGGACACTCTGGTCCTCTCCACAGGATATTCGCGCTGGTAGTGTGGCTCCCCACATGTCCAACACCCCTTCTTCAGCCCAGTAGTCCTGGTACCCGAAGTAGAAGATGACGGCCCACTGGCCTGGAACCCTGGTCTGTTCTGCTAAACAGGCCTAAACTGTTGCT
This sequence comes from Picea engelmannii, assembly GCA_009831015.1. Lineage (NCBI taxonomy): Eukaryota > Viridiplantae > Streptophyta > Pinopsida > Pinales > Pinaceae > Picea > Picea engelmannii. Next base: position 526,628 of record ML777060.1, on the reverse strand, counting down.
GCTACGGGTGACGTTGTTGTTGATGTTGTGGTCCCCGATAAGGTGTCCACTACTGAGGTTGAGATCGCCAGGGTGTAGTGAAAATGGATCCCCTCTGGAAGCCACGATATCCCGACGTATGTCTTGCTGGTGTCTGATGCTGCGGTGTTCTAGATGAACCCTTCCCTGCTCATCTCACTGGAGTCCTGGTCTGACCCCCACTGATAAGCTCCTCCTCTGCTATGAGGGCCTTCTAAATGGCATCGTGCAAGGTTTGAGGCATCAAAATCCTAACCTTTGCATGCAGGCTTCCATTAAGGCTGAACACGAACCGATTGACCTTAAGATTCTCTGTGTTAAGGTGCGGATCATACCGGAGCAGCTCCATAAAATGTGCCTCATACTCGGGCACCATACAACCTCCCTGTCGTAAGGCATTGAACTCATTGAGCTGACGCTCAATGAATTCCTCTGAAAGGTACCTCTCTCGGAACCATTCCTCGATCAGTTCCCATGACATGTCTTCAACAACAATGTTCAGCTGCGGTAGGAGCGTCTTCCACCATAGAAGAGTGCTCTCCTTCAGGTGAAATACCACCATGCGTACCTTCATGTTGGAGGTATAATCACGAAGTGAGAAACACATCACCATGTTCTCCAACCATGCCTCAGTGGCTGCACCGTCCGGGGCACCAAAGAACTCGGGAAATATGACTTTCTCGAGTTCATGATGAATGCTACCAGTAACGACCGGTGCGCGCGGTGGAAACTCAGTGGGTGCTGGCACCCTGGCCTCATCTCTATCCAAGTGGTTGATCAGTGCCTTGGACATGTGCTAAAAATATCTCATCATCCCAACTACGTCGCCAACTTCTATCTGCTCCTATCCGAGAACCTGCTCGTCTCCCTGGGGGTGAGACCCCTCAGGTGTGGATGCTACTGGAGGCATCGTGCCTCCTCCCCTAACACCCTATCGTCTGCCTCCGCGATGCCCTCTAACCATGATTACCTGCACGCACACAATCAACTCGATCAGAAACAGAATAATCAAATCATTTCAACGAAAGCCGTAGCGATCCCAAGTCATGGGTCGAATCAGCTCTAATACCATATGTAACGATCCTCCTCGTTACGACGCCAAAATTCTTATAACAAGTGCAGTTTTTTTTTTTTTGTGTGTGTGCTTTTAAAAGTGTGTGCGCACGTATACAAGGGAAACAAACACGTCGCCACCCGACGATGATCAAGATGTAAACCACGATGAACACAACAAGAAGACAGAAGACGTACAACCAGTAACCGCATGCATTAACGATGATCAAACAACTAAAAGTAAGACTGACTACCCATCCATCTTACCCTGCAATGGTTAGGACCTCCAAGACACATAAGCAATGCTCAAGCCCAAGTTCCCATTGATTTTAATCATTTAAGGTCTCAGGGCTGGTGACTGTTCTGAGGAACATGGAGGTGTCTACATCCTGCCCGACACAATAAGACCAAGCCTACTAAGCCAATGATAAAAACATAACCATCAAGATCGCACTCAACAAGGCTATCTACATTAAGGAAATTTGCAACAATGAAACATTAATTAACTCATTAAATTACATCATTACAGTAATGCATGGGAGGTGTACTTTAAATCAAATTTCAAGACTATGATAATTTATGTAGCAAGCAGGGTAATTAACACGCCTATTCCAACCTCCATTACGAGCTCGTCTTCGCAGGTCCCAAGTGCATAAGGGCATCAAGGCATACTCTAAATCAAGTTTTAAAGGACATTAACAACATGTTCGAGTATAAGACCATTCGCTGGTGGTTAAAGGTAATGTCTCTCGCATTACTACTGGCTTGTTTTGGCTTTGCGCAGAAATTCATTACCGTAAAATAGTAACAATCGTACATATATATCACAATATCCTTGCCATGATTCACAATTACAATACCTCTTATATGTTAGTGAATAACCACAAAACTACAATAACTCTTACCATACATGATAACCACTTTACATTTTATGTTACGAAAATCTTGCAAATAAATTACAATTACCATAAAACAAATAATCATTGAATTTTTAACCTTACCATAATCAATAGTATCAACTTTTAACATTTATTACATTAGTTTTACCATGAACAATAATAGCCTTGAAAAGTAGCATTACCCTAGATATTAGCCTCAACCTTAACATTCATTACATAATTGTACTACATTTTATTTTTTCATCAGCATACTTTATGATACCTGTAAAATTCTTTTTACTGTAAAATGATGGCCTTTTTCAATCATTCCTACTCATTATCATTAATTGTGAGGAATGGTGTAAACAAGGAATGATTTTGCAAGTGTGGAAGGAGGTTAATAAAGCCTCTGTCATAACATACATTGTGATCGAGTAATGGTATAAAATCTAATAAGGAAAACATTTCATGTCCCATGCATTACAAATAATCAAATATTTAAATTGGATACCTTGAGAATACTTGAAAATTGGATATCGAACATCTTCATCACCTGTCTCAGATGTCATATTTGTTATTGGTTATTATGACAATCTATGTAAATTAAGAGGTTAGACATGGAGACTATCTTTGTAGCTTGGGTACAATGAGCTCTGCATATCGAATGCCCTCTGCATAAAATTTATGTACCAATGCCTCCTTTGTACGGCATAAATATTGATTTATGAGAATAAGGGATCCTTCTCGTAGAGATATTTAATATTTTAATTTCTATACAGGGGTTTAAGTTCCTTATTTTTTTTTGGTAAACAATCTTGGTTTGAAAACATGGACAGTGCGTCTGACTATACAGCAATTCAGGAATTAATCAAGGCGTACAGGGCTGTCATGAATGTACAGTGCGATCAGGGAAGGTTAGAGAATTTACCCATCAACTACGCGACCCAGAAACACAACACAAAAGCAGAGAAATAAAAACCAAAGTCGCAGAGTTCGGGTGGTCAAAAAGCGTGGGTATCCTCCAGCGAAATAGAACCTAAAATTCTAGAGAACGGTGAGGAAAACCGGGGGCATCCTCCAGTGATCGCAGAGGTTTTTAACCATAAAAAAGCAGAGAGAGTAACAAGAAAAACGGAGAGAATACAAACAACAACCAAATTGCAAAGTTGGTATGCGCGAATCCGTGTGGGTAATATCTGTGGCTGTCCATGTAATTTGCCGCCAATACTGAGGCACAAACCATCAGAAGAAGACGACCATACAGCCACACCCAAAAAAAAATCGCCAATGAAATAAATTTATCACAGCCACTGTACAAGCATGATTTACCAGCGGAAAAGTTCAAACAACCCAATCACAATACAACCACAGGGAGAGAAAAAAAAAACAATAATTTCCCAATCAGGCGCATCAGTTAAGGAATCGATTGAGGATAGGATAAAATTGACGGATAATTACCAATAAAATTTTCGAATGAGAAATAACATATCCCAAGGTTGTTGGCAGAATTTCCCATGACATTCACGAACATTATCCTTCAATTTACATTTGATTTTTATTTTTTTTTAAATCAAACCCATGAACTTTGATTAGGTTAGGTAATATAGAGCAAGTCATCTGTTACCTTGTTCTGTTTACTTTAATCTTGTTTCTGGGGTGTCCCTAACTGGCAAAAGTATCCAAGTTCCGCCTGATTTTTTTTTTTCTATCATTACGTCCAGGTTTATACCTGATTTTTTTTTTATCCATTTAGGTAGTTGACAGATTCAGTGATCCGTAGCAGATTTCGAATTTAATGGAGATTGCTTAAGGTGTAGCAATATCTATAAGTATATATTAAAATAGTTGGAAGTGTTCAATAACCAGAGTTATACTCTGTTAGCAAAAAAAAAAAACTTTCATCGATCTGTCACTCCTCAACAATAATATAATAGTTGTACTCACTTACTATTAGAGGTATTTCATCCGACTCAGAGATTATACAGAAATATGGTTATTTACCAACATTTTCACGAGGTTCTTTAATAGCTTATTTGTCGTTTTTATACACAAGAAACATGTAGAAAATAAATTGTACACGATCTGCCACAATAATACTTGTCACATGAGAAATTAAATACAAATGACAGTTACAGCAGTTACAATTATAATCGTAGAGTAAATAAGTAAAACAACCATTAAATCCATTTACAACCAATATTTTGATACCAGCATAGATCATAATGCATCCTACTCTAACAAATAAAAAAAAACCATACCGTTGCCTTAACTCCCGCCTTGAATGACGACCGCGTGCTCCGTTATGCTCCCGCTCGCTGACTGTTGAGACCTCACTGGTACCTCCTAGCCAATGCTAGGGGTACTCTACTTCCCCCTTATCCCCTCGAGTCGCAAAGGGGCCACACACTCTCCAGATGGTACGTCTAGCTCCCAGCTCGCCTCGCAAGGCCGGGCTACCACTCCTATCTGAACTGGAAAATCCCAACTCCTCACAAGTAATCAGTCAAGTCACAATTCCAACAGTGTAACATTACACTAACAGCCGATCCCCTCTTTCTCATCTTCCCTTTCTTTTATAGAGTTTTTAGAACCTCCAACTTTCCCTAAATCACATTTAAATTAAGTTTTAATAAAAATCTTCTAAATATTCTCCTTCGCACAAGTGTCGTCCATCCCCCTCTTTCCTCCAATAATTATTTTCTAATTTATTAATTGTCTCATTTCCCTCACCCACCTAGAGTTGCTCCTAAATTTACTCCTAGGTGTTCCTAGATACCCTTACAGGTTTAAATACTTTCCCTAAAATGAAGTTGTTAATTTAGTTCATTTTAGAAGGTTCTTAATTGCATATTCCTTACTATGTTGACCTCGCTTTTTACCATAAGTTCCCCTCTTTCCCTTATTATGTTTCCCCCCATTCCTTAGTTTCCTAATTTTTATTCTTCCCTTCTTTCCCCTTTTATTAGGGCCAAAATGGCAGTTGCACTATTTACTCTTTTCCTTTTATTATTAATTTGAAATCTTTTTACACTTTCACAAGTTAAATAATTTATTTCTTCTTTACAATTTAAAACCACGGATTTTAATTAAGTGGTTTTTAGTTTAAATTTTCATTTTTATTTTTATAGGGTCTTTTTCTTAAGGTTAAACAAAATTTTACCCTAGAGAAGTTTTAGACTTAGGACTTAGATTCTGAACTGGGCGACAATTACTTAGGGAAGTTGTTTTAAGAATTTCTTAATGTGTTAAAAGTCTTAGGGCCATCTAGGTTTGTTCCTTCATTAATATCAATGCAACGTGCCCTTCATGACACACCACGTGCTCCAAGGGTGCCACTCGCCTCGTTTGTTTCTTTTGTGCGACGTGCCCTTCAAGATGCACCACGTGCCCCAAGGGTGCCACTCGCCTCTTGTGTTTATTTTGCGCAACGTGCCCTTCAGGATGCACCACGTGCTCCAAGGGTGCCACTCGCCTCTTGACTAATTGGTAGACATCAATAACCCCTGGAGTCAACACTCCGCCAAGTGAACTTGTGGGAGACTAAGGGTTTCTAAGGAATAAGTCCCCCCGCCTTATTGCACGCCCCTTAGAGTCATCGTGAGTGACTATCGTAGTCTGCCCTCATGGCATCGTGGATCCTCTCAAACTAGGTAATCGTTAACCTACAGTTCGAGCCACGACGAGAGTGCTAGTAGGATGTGGTAGGGATGTTGTCCACACCTCTCCCTCAATCTACCTGGAAATCGTGTGTGGCCCCTTTACTCCATATGTGAGTCTGGTCAGCAAGATATCGTCAGCCTGCATCATCAACAATCGTATCAGAACATGTCCACATCATATCATCAAATCAAATGTACTAAAATCATAGTAAACAATCAACCCCAAAATCACACTCCCTGACTCGATCCGGAGTCCAAGGGGTCTCGTTGATGCCTCTGCATCCTCAAGGTCAAAAACCTTGCACACTCAGTAAAACCGAGTCAATAGCACCTGTCCATGTCAAAGAAGTAAAACATCATGTCATCTATCATATCGCATCATAATCAAGGATAAATGTTTTCTTATCATAAAATTCCAAATCACTTGCGAGCAAGTGTCCTCAAAGAATAAGTTTTCTCAGTGCGACAGAGTGGGATGTTACAAAGTAATTGGATTTCTTGCGCTATGGACTAATGATGATGCCTAAATGATTATGCTTTAGATTACTCGCGCACATTGTAACAATGTTGATGTATGAATTCCTAAGTGATTAGATTAATTGCGGTCATTGAATGATGTTGATTTATGTTTAGTATGGTAAATGGATCATGCACACACCTTGAAAATAATGTTGATTTATTGTTGAAAATAATGTGTATTTATTGTTGAATTTATTGTTGAAATAATGTTGATTTATATTTATGTGTCACTATCCTTTATGTTGATGTGTTGATTGTGTCACTATTGATTAAAATGATGAGTATATTGTAATTCTTTTACTTATGATGTCATTTGATTATGCATTTCTATGAATTATATTGTTGGTGTTAATTATCTAATGCAAATTTTTTTTTTACCTTTTGTGCCTCTCTTTACTAGTCATAACAGAGGGGTCGTTACAAATTTTTAACAAAGGTATATTCATTGTTGATACTTTCTTTGTTAAGGGAATAACTATATATTTCTTGGGATTGAGAGAAGGTTGTGATGTAGAAGGATTGTAGTTTTTAGGCCTCTTACCTCTCAGGTTGCAATCCCTTTGTAACATTTGTGTATCCTAAATTTATTCCACTATCAGTAATTCATCATCTTCTATACCAATTCATATGGCATTTAAGAACATTGCTACCCCTCTAGTCTCTTCTTGTTCTTCTTTAACTTCTTCCTTTTCATCCTCATGAATTGATACCTCAACCCATTTTTGCTAATGCAAAAAATAATTTTCCACCAAAGTCATATATGAAACCATTGTGGACATCTCTTTTAATAAATGATTACATGATGATAATTGTAATAATTGTCCATGGACCATCACTACATCCTCCAAATTCAAATTAAAGTTGACAGGTTTAGGTGGCTTTAAAGAAGTGATGGATTTTGTTTGTAAGTTATTTTATTAGAGATACCTTCTCCAAAGTTCTTATTTAGATCTACAATTTCATTTGATAATTTTTTTACCAGAATTATGACACTCTCCATGTCTATGGTATATTTATCTTGAAACTCATTATTTTTAGGGGGAGTTTTATGCAAAGAAAATATTTTCTTAGGAGAAAAACCAACCTCTTCATCTCTTGGGTTCCCTGCCAAACTCAACATATGTTTTTCCACATCTTTGTCTTCTTCAAAATTTTTAGCCAAATTATTTTTACCAACTATTTTAACAAACAAGGAAATAGGGGCTTTCAAAACATTGGTGTAATATTCAACTATTACCTCTTCATCTAGGATCGAATTTGTTGGGAATTTATTTAAGATAGTAGTGAAACATTGGTTTAAATCCTTTACTCTTTATTTCTTATCCATATTTATTTATATTAATTCTTTTATGAGTGTAGTTGGGGTACTTTCATCACCAAATTGATCTATAAATTTTTTCTTGAAATCACCCCAATTTGTAGTAGATCTTATCGACAAAGTAAAATACCATGTGGAAGCATTGTTTTCAAATGTATAAGGAAACAATTTACATACTACATCTTCACGTTCCACATTTACTAATCCAATAGCCAAATAGAAATTTTCAATATGATCTTCTGGTGAGCTTGAATTATCCAGGTCAAATTTTGGGAGGATAAGTTCAAGGTGTTTTGGAAGTTCAAGGAGCTAACCTGCTAAGTTTAGAGCATCTTGAGCTCTCTAGGCAGACACCCATTTTTTATTTCCAACCATTTGATTAGTAACAAGTTGTTTAATAACTTCATAATATTTTGTAGTAAAATCAAAGTCAAAGTCCAAACTTTAATGGTTTGAAGAATGCGAAGACGAAGATGGAGGAGATGATGGGATTCCATTTAGGGGTTGACGAATTCCATCAAGCATGAGCTTAATTAGTTCCTCTACAGTTTCTACGATAATCTATGTATTGTTCTAAAAAATATTTTTGGAAGTTCTCTTCCCTCTATGTAGAAAAGGAGTAATGGACAATTTATCAATCTTCTTAACATATGCCTAGGTAAGCTGACACAACTTGTTCACTTATTGATTGGGAGTAGAATATAAGGGTTTTGTTTCTACGAGATGAGGATTTCCAAGATCAACAATCATATCTTCAAAAGTCTGCTCAAGATTATAATCCACGCTAAAAATATTGTGTGAGAAAGTTTTATGTAGATTATTATTTTCATCCATACAATGGCAATCCCCCTTTTAGCGCCAAAATCATTGATAGGGTTAAATGACCCTCTACAATTAGTAGGAATTATCCCCAATGAAAGTTCTCAATTATACCTTACATTGTTTAGAATAGGGAATCCATCTAGTTTATGGTCTGACAACATGCATATGGTTTTGTTTGGGTTTTATCAATTTTATCTTGGTCCACCTCTTAAGTATTTTTTAAATGCAATAAATGATATGCAACTAATCCAATATGAAAAATACAAAATTATTCCCAGAATAACTAACAAAATTGATGAGTTCAATATAGAACCAAATATCTTACCGCTTTAAACCTTTAATAAAAAGTTACTTAAGAAAATAAAAGCAATAATTTAAGTAATTAAATGAATTAAATTATCAAACTGATTAAATTTGTGAGATAAACTAAATAAACAAGTGAGAAAATTCTTCACTATACAATCATTTTCTCATAACGTTCCAAAATTCAGTAAATTAGCAGAACTTTCATTTTCTCCAAATAGCTTGGCTAGCAGTGGCTTTAAATTCATTAACATTTTTATAGAAAATCCTTCAAGATGCATAAGCAAAAAGACTTTTACGATTTGAATCCTTCTTATTTGTAGAAAAATAAGAAAGGGGTGAAAATCATGAACTTGAGACACTTGGATGACTATTTGTTTCCCTCCTTGAATATTGATTATATCTATCACTTTATCGTATATTCCCGTAAGAGGATTCGACTCCCTTTGACTATCTTGGCATTCCACTTGGTTTTTATCCTTCCCTTTGGTCTATTCAAACTTTCCTCTATAAGATGACCTCCTATTTGTCTTGATGAATATTCTTCTCTTTCCCTTCTCCATTTTCTCAAAAATTCCACCCATGCCTCAAAAGATGATATAATTTTTTCCCCACAAGAAAAGGTGACAATAAAGGGAAGCTCTCTACAATCTGATGCTTTGGCTTATCTTTTTCTCATGTTTCTCCATTTTAGGCAGTGTTGCGCCTCTTTCATCACCTAAATGAGCAAAACAGAGGTGCTTACAAGCTTATTTGGGTTAGCTAAGTAAGACAACAGTAAAGGAAAGGGTTAGAAGAATAAACATAAAATACTAAGCTAAGGATTAAACTAGGAAAGGAAAAAACAATTAAACTATTGTGCATAAGGACATAAGAACAAAAAACAAACAAGACTCATGTCACCAATGGAAAGGATTGTATTAGTGAAAAGAAAAAACCAAAGAGAAAGAGGACTTTGGGTCCCTTCTTCCTCCAAGGGAGGGCTCTTGGACCCCCAAGATTGAGCACTTCTTACAACTTGAAAACTTGAAAGAAATGGTGAAAGAATCCCAAGCTAACCCACTCAAAAGGTGATGTGGATTGCCCAAATGAAATGGTGCTAGTATGCCCTTGATGAGAAAAGAGGTTCCCCCAGGAGAATAGCAGCAACATAACCTTGCAATTGAATTCCTTGAAAATGTAGTGCACCCATGGCCTTGTTTTATAGCACCAATTTGAGGTATTGTGAAACCAACTTTTAGTGTGAAAAGGGGTTGTTTAGGGCACCTTTAGGTCTTTGACCAACCACCCAGCTGGATCCAGCTGAGATTTGGATGTCAAATCGACTTGGAAATTGAACCAGAAGTGGGTGGGAGGCCAACCAACATCATAAATGCGCTGTTCTCAGGTGTGCACAAATTTTAGCGTCCACAGTCGCGCATCGTGCACATGTTCACTTTTCCTATGTTTATTGATGGCGCATGTGTGCACGCGCCCTATATAGTCATAGCACATATTGATTTTATAACTGGTTGTATAGTTTTGGACCTTTTGGAAATGCTTTTTGGTAATTTTGGTCCATGGGTGAACTCATAGTTGTTTGAAGATGTTGGATTCATGTAACCATTTGCAGATGAAATTTCAGTGATAACAGGTAGTATGTTATTAATTGAAGTTATGTTCCTAGAAAGAGCCTCATTGAATCTCTAGACAGTTGATTCACTAATATCAAGGAGAGATCTAATACCTTTCATGTTGTAGGAAATATAACTCTCCAATTATAATGGACCCAAACTCCATCCTGAGCCACATTACCAAATTTCTAGATCTGTACACACTATAGATTTCAAAATTCTTTCAAACAGGATCATATTTCCATAAATTAACAACTCTTATACCATTAATTATATAATTACACATTTCATGCCTTACTATAGGCTGACATTTACACATATTATGCTTTGGTACCAATATGTAACTTACACAACAACCCATGTGTTTGTTGGGTTGGTGGGGTACCTAGGAAATTTTTCCAATTTCACTTTAAACATTCACAACTCTGATACCCATTAATAATCTATCCTATCATATAAATTCAATTATTCAGGATGACATGGAATCCCATGCATACTCATGATAACATACAATATTATAAGTATGCACAATTGTTCATAAGCACACAACATTTAAACACATATAATTACATTGCGTAAACAACATTTAAAACATGTATAAGAGAACACTTATCCTTTATGGGAAACACCAACTAGTTGCACACCTTATACATTCCACCTAGCCATAGATTTTGTTACTCCATCTCTCTAAGTAGCAAGTCACCCCAAATCTAAGGCTATGAATCCACCAATGAAAAGGCTACTTAGGCCAACTAGGTCTAATAGTCAGTACAAAAAAATACTAGACCAAGGTACCACACTCCTACAAAAGTAACAACTAGCAAGACATAATTCCCCTCAACTTGCACAACCAAAGGAAGTGTACCCCTTCTCTTCTTTAAAATCCCTTAGGTTGTCCCACTTCCCTTCCAGGTCTCCAACACAAGCCAACTAGGAAGTATCATAGTTTTGTCACCTGGAACTCCAGTTGCAATAATGGAGTCTCCAAGCACCCTCTAGGCCTAACACAATGGACAACCTACCTGCACAATTCTCCCTCCAAGGCTCTATCCTTCCCCAGGGAATCCAAATAATAATTGTTAGCAGAATTAACCTAGAATTCAAAGGGTTCACAATGCAACAAGCTCACAGTGGCTCTCACTAGCTCACACCCCAAGCATGAACATGAGACAGAAACAATGGAAAATAATGGTGGAAAGAATGAACATAATGGTACTATTTTCCACTAATCTCTCAAATTCAATATGCATGGCTACTTTTTCACAAGTGGCACTCAAGGAACCACTCTCCCACTACTTGGAATTCATCCCATCACTTAGGAAATTTGGGACATCACATGAAATCAACACTTAGTACTAGTAATATTTTATTATATTCTTAGCTTATCTCCATTCCTAAGCCCCTTTATCCTCCTTACCTTTCCCTCTTGTGGATTTGTATCCCCCCATTCTCTTTTTCTATCTATTCTGCAGCCATGATGTATTTTATTCATCAAATTTTATGTACAATTGCATTGCTAGGATCTCTGTCCTTTGACCAATATAGGATCTTTAGCCCAAAAGATTATAGGCACTCCAACCCAAAATCATATTATCTCACTCATCTATAAACCAAATGTACATAACATATTACAACCTAAGGATCAAACTGGGGGTATTGCATTCCCCTCCCCCTTATTTATGCACTATCCTCAATGCATTTATATACAATTGTACATTCATCTTTCTTCAAATTTTGTAAAACGTTGTTGGTTCTCCTCCCACATGGCCTCCTCATGCTCCCATGTGGAATATTTGGAACTATAGCCGATCCATTATACATTTACCAAGTTGATGGTTTATTTCCTAAAGCACCTTGATCTTCCTATTCAATATGCACATCAATTGGCCCTGGAACTTACCCCCATGCTACACCTAGATCATAGTCCAATAAATCATGTGGTTAGGATCAAGCACATACTTCTTTAAAAAAGACACATGAAACACATTATGAATTTCCATGGATGCATGAAATGAAAGCATGTATGCAACAAGGTTGATCCTCTCTAGAATATCAAATGGCCCACAATATCTTGCTGTGAATTTTCAGAAACTCCTCAATTTTAGTGGACTCTTTTTAGTCTTTGCTTTCAAGAATACATGCTCGCCCACTTTGAATTCCCAATATGATCCTCCTTTTTCTGTATAACTCTTTTGTCTATCCTATGCAACATTTAAATTTTGCTTGATATGTATCCTCTACTCTTCCATTTCCTTGAGTATCTCTATCCCAACAACGACTCTACTTGCTAGGTTATCCCAACTCACTAGCATGATTCATTTCTTGCCATACGGGGCTTCAAATGGGCTCATCTTCAAAGATTCTTTATACTTGTTATTATACTCAAACTCAACCAAATGAATATAGTCTTCCCATTATTACATACATCCTCAGTATATCTTCAATCACCGAATTGATCCTCTTTATTTTCCCATCTAAATCTAGATGATATGTTGTGCTAAAATTAATATTTATCCCAAATGCTTTAAACAATCATTTTCAAAAAATAGAAGTGAAATTGGGATCTCTATTCAATAATATTTCCTTAGGCACGCTATGTAGCCTGGAAATTTATATCATATAGATTTCTACGATATTGTATTCCTTATGATCCAGTTTTACTAGTGTAAAATGTGCAACCGTTGTAAGTGTATCCACCACTACCATGATGGAATCATGTTTCTTTACATTCCTAGGAAATTTGGTGATGAAATCTATAGTAACAATCTCCCATTTTCATTTAGGAATAGAAAATGGATGTAACAATATCATTGGATGTTTGTGCTCATTATTTACCTTCTGGCATTCCATGCACTTGGTTATGTAATCATACACATATTTATTCATTCCAGGAAAAAAGTACTAGCTTCTTACAACTGCAATAATTTTTTGGTACCTTAGATGTCCAACATAAGGCAGATTGTGCATCTACTTCAGTACTAAATTTATCAACTCTTGAGAATTAGGAACATAAACTTTGTTACTATACAAGAGGATTCCATCATCTTCCAACTTGTAATCTTTATATTTCAGCTATACATTACCTTATTGTAAGCCTTCTTTAACTTGTAAATAGTGTTGGTCTGATGTTGCAACTTCTAAAATTCTACTCTTCAAATCTGATCTATACATATTAATGGTTGTATCATGCATCTCATGTACCCTCCTGCTAAGTGCATCAACTAATTTGTTCTTTTTACCCTTTATGTGCTTGATATCAAATTCATATTCACTAAGAAATTCTAGCCATCTAGTTTGTCTGGAATTTAATGATGGCTAATCATACAAGTATTTTTGACCATTGTGGTATGTCCACAACTCAAACTTTTTGTCCATGAGATAATGCATCATATTTAGTGTATTAACAATAGCTACTATCTCTAAGTCATGTGTGGCATATTTTCTTTCATTCTCTTTCAGCTTCCTTGACTCATATCATATTGCATACCCATTTTGAGCAAGGACTCCACAAAGTCTTTCCTTGTAGAAATCAATGCACATCACAAAGTCTTCCTCTGCAACAACAATCTTTAAAATAGGTTCACTAGTTAATAATTCCTTCATGTGCTGAAAAATCTCTTCAAATTTTGAAGTCCATTCAAACTTCATTCCTTTCTTTTGCAATGAAGTGATTGGATGTGGAATCTTGGAGAAACCTTCAACGAATCTCTTGTAATAGCTATTTATTCCCATAAATGATCTCAACTCTAAGATATTCTTTGGTGATTTCCATCCTCTGTGTTGGGTATGTGTTATATTCTTTGCATGTGTGTGTGTGGGTGCATCAGAGATGACAATTGCGTCTGACGATCCCTGCGGTTTTTGCTATTTTTAGCAGATTTTGTTATTTTTAACAGTTTTGTAAATTAATCCCGGATTAAGGGATTAGGGTTTTGGTATCTACAGAATACCTAAAAACATTGTATATATATTGTATGGTGAATGGTGAAATTCGATATAATGAATATAGGAAAGGTTTTCCCGGTTGAGGGTTTCCGGTATAAAATCTCTGTGTACTATGTGTATGAGCCATTAATTAAATTATGGTTTGCTTAAGAATCTATATGCATTACTTTACCTCACAGGTTTAAAACTTACATGTGGTATCAGAGATCATTTTTTGCTTCAGAGGGACACCTTTGTTGTTGAGGGTTTGACTCGGTCTTGATAGATCAAGTTTATCTTGGGTATGTGATAAACCTGGGTTTAGTGGGAGCTTTTGCAGTTGTGATTTGAGTGCAGAAAGAGGAATGCCAAGCTCTTCTAGAATCGAGATGGAGAAGTTCAACGATAAAAAATTTGAGCTATGGAATCTGAAGATGGAGGACCTTCTTGTAGACAAAGAACAATGGATTGTTGTGGATCCTGGTACACAGCCTACTAGTACACCGTCTACTAGCACATAGGCTACAGGTACACAACCTACCAGTACACAAACTACCAGTACACTACCTATTGGTATGTCGAAGGAAGATTGGGAGAAGTTGGAAAGAAGAGAAAGGAGTACTATTCGACTCTGCCTGGAAGATTCAGTGTTGTTGAATGTCTCAGGAGAGTCTACAGCCAAGGAACTCTGGGATAAGTTGGGGAATTTGTATCAATCAAAGTCCCTAGTAAACAAGTTGCTTCTTCAAAAGAAGATGTATCATATTAGGATGGAAGATGGAGATTCTGTGACAGAACATCTAAATTCATTTAATACTTTGGTAAGTCAACTTGTCTCTATTAATATTATGGTTGCAGAAAAAGATAAGTGTATTACTTTGTTATGTTCTTTGCCAGACTCTTGGGATAATCTGGTTGTAGCAATTGGTAGTACCACTCAATCTACATTGAAGTATGAGGATGTAGTTTCATCCTTGTTATCTGAAGAGATGAGGCGGAAAAGCATGGATGGTCATAGCACAGATGCTTTATTTGTAAGAGGTCGTACCCAAGAAAGGAATCTTGGTAAGCCTTCACGGGGGAGATCTAAATCTATAGGTAGATCTAAGTCTCCAGGAAAATCTTTGAGGAAATGATGGAAGTGTGGTAAAACAGGGCATTATAAGAAAGATTGCAAGTCTAAGAAGGCTGAAAAACCAAAGGGATTTGATAGTACCTCTTCCACAAAGGCGAAAACCTCCACTGAAGAAGGAGGTGATGTTTACCTAGCATCTACAAGTACACATGCAGATCATGATGTATGGTTGATCGACTTAGGTGCATCATACCATATAACTCCTCACAGGGAGTGGTTCTCTGAATATGAAAAATATGATGGTGGTGATGTATTCCTAGGAGATGACTCGACAACAAAAATCTTGGGACGTGGAAGGGTTAAGTTGCTGCTAAAATATGGAAGGATTAGAACTCTCCCCAGGGTTTTGCACATTCCAAAACTAGCCAGGAGCCTAATATTTGTAAGCAAGATGGATGATGCAGGAGTGGATATTGTATTTGGAAAGAACACTTGCAAGATGGTACAAGGAGAAATGGTGTGGATGAGGGGAGTTCGTTGTGGAACTCTATACAAGTTGTTAAGAAGCACTTATACTAATGGGTGTAACAGTTATGTTGTCACTGAACAGAGAAATAAAGAAGAAAAGACCAATATTGTCCCTAGAAAGAAGACCATGATGCGGCATCAAAGACTAGGACGTATTGGAGAAAAGGGCCTTCAAACTCTGCACGGTAAAGGTATGGTTGAAGGTATGTCTAATTTCACTCTAGATTTTGATTTCTATGAACATTTCATATATGGTAAACAGAATCAAGTAAGATTCCCATCTGGTGCTACAAGAGCAAAGGGGATCTTAGAGTTGATACACAGTGATGTGTTTGGACATGTTCCTGTTCCATCCCTAGGCAAATTTGTGTATTATGTTTCATTCATAGATGATTTTTCAAGGAACACGTGGATCTATTTTCTTAGAAAGAAATATGAGGTATTTGATAAATTTAAAGAGTTTAAGGCTCTGGTAGAAAATCAGACAGAGAAGAAAATAAAGGTATCGTGAACAGATAATGGTGGAGAATTCTTCGGAAATGAATTTGAAGAATTCAGTAAGAAGTGTGGCATAGCAAGGAAGAAGACTACTCCATACACTCCTCAACAAAATGGAGTTACAAAAAGGATGAACAGGACACTGATGGAAAAAGAAAGGAGCATGCTCAGCGGTGTTGGGTTAGGACAAGAATTATGGGCAGAGGCAGTGGGTACAACATGTTACCTGGTCAATCGATCACCTTCATCAACATTGGATGATAAAACTCCACATGAGGTATGGTATGGAAAGAAACCATCTCTTCAACATCTTAGAGTGTTTGGTTTTGATTCTTATGTACATGTTCCAAAGGAAAATAGGAGCAAGCTGGATAAAAAGGCTGAAAAGTGTATCTTTATTGGTTATAAAGATGTTGTGAAAGGTTATAAGCTTTGGAACCTAGAAACCAAGAAGACTGTTTACAGTCGAGATGTTGTTTTCAGAGAGGTAAAAGATGTGTCCAAACAGGAATTCCTACCAATGCAAGATGAACCTAAGAAAATAGAGCTTGAGTTGGATGATGCAAAATCTGAATCATCTGAAGAAGAGGAAGAAAAAGAATAAGAAGAAGAACCTCATACCCCAGTATTGAGGAGATCAGTGAGAGATAAAAGGAAACAAAAAAGGTATAGTCCACCTGATTTATGTTCCAATTTTTCTTTATCTATTACTAATCATGATCCCAGAACTGTCAGGGAAGCAGTGAATTCAGAGGATAGTAAACTCTAGAAGAAGGCCATTGTTGAAGAAATGGATGCCTTGGATAAGAATGAGGCATGGGATATAGTTGAGTTGCCAGCTAGAAGAAAATCTATTGGTAGCAAATGGTTGTTTAAGAAGAATTTTAATGCACAAGGTAAAGTGGAGAACATGGATGATTTTAGGGGCTAAATTTCACTCATGGGCTAATTTTCCATGGTTTTTCCAAAAATGAGATTCACTATTTTAAAAATGATTCACCCAAATTCTATAGGATAAAATTATTTTACCTTAAAAATCACCAAAATTTTATAAAAACTATATAAAATACTTAGAAATTTGAATAATTTTACAAAAATATCGCCAATCATTTATAGTTGGCATATGAAGGATTAATAAGATTCGCCAAGGTTTCTACATTTTAAAATAAATTTCCATCCTTAAAATCATCCCTGGTGGAGAAATACAAAGCTCGATTAGTAGCAAAAGGTTATTCCCAGGTAGATGGAATTGACTTTGGTGAGATTTTTTCTCCTATTGCTAAGTTAACTTCTATTAGATTTCTTTTATCTATTGCTACTGTTTTTAATCTTCAAGTGGAATAGATGGATGTGAAGACAACATTCCTACATGGGGATCTAGAAGAATAAATCTACATGAAGCAGCCAGAAGGATTTATAGTGAAGGGAAAGAAAGAGTTGGCCTGTAAGCTAAACAAATCACTATATGGTCTGAAGAAATCACCTAGGATGTGGTACCAAACGTTTGACACATACATCCTTGGATTGGGATTTGTAAGAAGCAGGGTTGATCACTGTGTATATTCCAAGCAGGCTGGTAATCACTTAATTTATGTAGTGTTGTATGTTGATGACATGTTGTTGGTAGGAAATAACATGAATGTTATTAAGGAGGTGAAATCGCAGTTATCCTCCAAATTTGACATGAAGGATCTCGGTGCTGCTAACTTCATTCTGGGAATGGGGATTAAAAGAGATCATGCAAACATGAAAATATGGTTGAATCAGAGAAAATATGTTGAGACGATATTGCAGAGGTTTAATATGCATGGAAGTAAACCAATCAAGGTTCCTATTCCTATAGGTGTAAAGTTATCTGCAGATCAGTGTCCCAAGACACAGGAAGAAGAAGAGGACATGTCCCATGTTTTGTATGCCTGTGTAGTTGGCAGTTTGATGTATGAAATGGTCTGTATTAGACCAAACATTGCACATGCAGTGGGAGTTTTGAGCAGGTATATGTCAAAACTAGGGAAGGAGCATTGGACAACAGTAAAGAGGTTCTTCAAGTATCTCTGTGGCACTACCAGTTATGGATTGTGCTACCAAGGAAGACCAGGATTGGACAGAGTATTGGACATACATGGCTTTGCTGATGAAGAATGGATTGGAGATCTGGATCATAAAATATCTACAAGTGGGTATGTGTTTAACCTATTTGGAGGAGAAATTAGTTGGATGAGAAAAAGAAAGGCTGTAGTGGCACTCTCAACTACATAATATGAATACATGGAAGCCACTCATGCAAGAAAGGAAGCAATATGGTTACAAAGATTATGTTCAGGTATTGGGTTGGTACAACAAGCAGTGAGATTACATTGTGACAGTCAGAGTGCAATCTTCCTGGAAAAGAACCTAGCTTATGATTCGAAGACAAATCATATTGATGTTCAGTATCACTTTGTGAGAGACATGGTTGAGGAAAAGAAGGTGTTGCTGGAAAATGTTGACACTTTGAAGAATGTTGCAGATTCATTGACAAAGTCTATGAGCACAAAAAAGTTCTCTTGGTGTAGAGTAACAATGGGCATTTCTGCCCTAGATTGTTGACTATAAAATCCCCTGGACCCCTGGATGAAAAGAAAACAACAAGTGGTAGAATGTTGGGTATGTGTTATATTCTTTGCATGTGTGTGTGTGGGCATTTCAGATATGACAATTGTGTCTGATGATCCTTGCGGTTTTTTCTATTTTTAGTGGATTTTGCTATTTTTAGCGTCTTTGTAAATTAATCCCAGATTAATGGATTAGGGTTTTGGTATCTACGGAATACCTAAAAACATTGTATATATATTGTATGGTGAATGGTGAAATTTGATATAATGAATATAAGAAAGGTTTTCTCAGTTGAGGGTTTCCGATATAAAATCTCTGTGTACTCTGTGTATGAGCCATTAATTAAATTATGTTTTTCTTAAGAATCTATATGCATTGCTTTACCTCATAGGTTTAAAACTTACACTCTGACTGCCTCAATATTTTTTGGATCCATTGTTCTTCCCTTTTCTTATATAATGTGGCCCAAATAGTGGATATACCTCTCATATAAAGTGCACTTGATTAACTTGGTAGACTGTTGGTGATCTTTCAACACCTGTAACACCAACCTCAAATTATGCTCATGCTCCTTCTATGTCTTGGAGTAGATAATAATATCATCCAAGAAAAAAACAACGAAATCATCCAAATAATCATTAACAACTTCATTCATCAAACACATAAAAGTAGCTAGTGTTTTTGTCAACCCAAATGGCACCACTACAAACTCATAATGGACATACCTTGTCCAGAAGGTTGTCTTGTTGATATGTTTGAGGGTTGTTCCTAAAGAAAGGTGGCTTGAATCCTTTCTTCATCTGAGATCCATCTTTACTTTCTTCTTATCATCCCAAACTTTTTGAAAAGACGGTCTTCCTTTATTCTACTCATACAAATACTTGGCTTTACTTTTTGCTTCCTCCAAGATCTTGGGTTCATCAAACTGAATTTTATCCATGTAGAGTGATGGCAGACCACTCAAAAATCAATGAATTCTCACCTTCTCATCCTTGATAAAACCCACACACCTCAAAATATCTAAGAATATCTTCTCATACTCCTTCATGCTCAAGCTTACTATCTTAAGTTCAAATAAGTCTTACGTTTTCTTGTCACAATAATTCTCTAACAAGTACTATTGGAATTACTTCTTGAAATGCTTCCAAGATATTCTCTTTTCATCAATATGCTTGACCTACTTCAACTGGTTCCCCAACATGGAAGCTTGACCTGCTTCATTATAAATGGAAATTCTTGCTTCAAGGTTTGATGAATAATTTTTCAACTAGAAATACTTTCTCATGCCCAATAACCATTCTTCATCATCTTTGACCTTTCCTGTTGTCTCCATAAAATATTGGTGGATTGAGCTCCTCGAATTCTCCTTGCAAACTATATAACTCAGGTCTTATCCAATGATTCCTAACAAGAGACATACTTGGAATATTCTTTGATTTAGAAAATGCACGTTCTCTCCTTGCTAAATGTCTAGGTGAATGATGATGTCTAATATTACTTCTTGAGTTCCTAGACCCTCTGTAATCATCCCTCCTATCATGAGATATGTTCTCTTCTACATGTCATGCATTGGTTGCTTTCCTTGTGTTGGTCTCCTTCTGATTTTTCTTTGCAAATTGTTCAAATTTTTTAGTAGTTGAGTATCAATTTAGTTATGCTCCTCATGAGCTCTTATTATCCTTTCATTGTCAACTCTATAGATCAACACTTCCCTTCTCAAAATATTCATGGTTTCAACCAGCTCTATTAGCTCCACTCTACTTCTATGTCCATTGGATTATGTTTATGAATTTACCAAGTTGATATCCAAACCTATAACTTCCTCTAAATGGTTTTAATCTACCTATGCATCCTCCATTAACTTTATATGTTCTTCATGTACCTTTAACTCTCCAAAATGTACAAGAAACCACTGTTGCTAGAAATTATGCATATTGTAAAATTTTCACTAATTAGGCTATAGGTTATCCTTCATCTCAATTTACCTAGAACATTGATGCACTACTCCAAATTATGAGCCTTCGGACATAATCTAGTCTGAATCATATTTGAAATGACTATACTCATGCCTCATTCTAAGTTCTAAGTTGAGAGTTATGGCTCTTTGAAATCAACAATTTTGGCCCTTTTCTGCACTTGTCTCACTATAAAAATTAATCTCATAGGCTAGCTTTTATCACCAATAAAAGAAAATATGTTGAGAACTAGGAAATATTTTATATCAAGAACAGATGGTATTCCTAAGGGTGAGAAAAAAACAAATTATTGTAATATGATGCTCCAATCACTTTTTACATCAATATGGAAATGTCAATTTTTCCCTCTCTACACTTTTTCCAGATTTGGAATTTTTAGTTGAAAGTATTATTTCCCAAAAGAAGAAAAACTGAGAAATATTCAGTAAATCAAAGTTGTATGGCTTGTTGAGGAGGTAAATTGTTGAATAGATATAAAAATTTCATGTTTGTGATCTCGAAAAAAACCACATCATGTAAATAATACATGCCTTAACATATTATAATTCAAGGGTCAAATATGGGTGATTACAAGGGTGTCCAATAGTTTATTCAAATGGATAACATGTTTTTCCCATGTTCTATTGTAAATGATAATGTCATCCAAGTAAAGGACTACAAAAGAATCTATGAAAGTTTTCGATATTCCATTCATCAACCTCGTAAATTTGGTTGGTGCATTAGTGAGCACAAAAGACATCACCAACCATTCAAACATAGCTTACTTACTTTTCAAATCATACTTCCATATGTCCTCTTTGATCCTTATTTTATGGTAACCAAAGTTGAGGTCCAACTTGGAAAGATTCTTTTTTACTTAAATTTGATTAACAAAGTCATAAATCTTTAGAAAATGATATCAATTCTTGATTGTGATCTTGATGAGTGCAAGAAAATCAACACTCATATGCCTAGTCCCTTTTTAGCACCAATGAAACAAGGGGTCCACATGGGGACACACTAGGTTTAATCATCCCTTGGCCTGACAACTCTTATATATGATTCTTAATTTACTCCATCTCCAACATAGAGGTTTAGAATAAATAGAGATTAGGAAAAGGTAGATTTTGGAACCAAGTGTATCTCATGCTCAATTGGTGTTGGGATAAAACTACTTTGGTTCTACAAAAAATATTTCACTTTCTCAACAGTTGATTTAAATCCTTCTATCATTATTGTATTATATTTGAAATATTTAGTTTCTATGAAATCATCTTGTTTGGGTCCTACAATAAACATCACAAACGTTTTCTCTCTATTGATTAACATCTTATCTTGAATATCATAAATCAAAGGGTTAGTCTTCTTACCCTTGTAGTTGTTCATCGAGTATTGTTTCTCTTCCTTCACTAATATCTATTTGTTGCCTCTTCTTATGAAAATAACATCTTTATCCCAGATATATGGTCTACCAGTGACAACCTCACAAACATCTGAAGGAACACAATCACACTCCATCTCATCAATGAACTGACCTAAAATATAGAACATGAACTTACATTAATGAATAAATTGAAGCTCCGCATCCTTTGCAACCATATCAATGAATATGCTTTTAAATTTGTCGTGGTCTTCCATCCCAATTGTTGAACCAATGTTTTATAATATTTTTTTTGTTGTTGCGAGAATCGGATATTGTTGTTACACACTAAAAAAATTTATAGTTTTATCAATGGCTTAGGCTTGCAATGGTCTTGCCAAAACCATCTCTAAAATTTTCTTAAGGACTTTTCAAGCAGTTTCTGTACACCATCCCTAATGTCATGAAAATTGAAGTTTTTTTTTTTTTTTTTTTTAAAACACCCTGCAAAACTTCAATTCTCATGACTTTTAGGGGCGTTTTTCAAAAACTCATCCCTAAAAATAGGTTTAGAGGTCGCCTTTTGAAAATTGTCCTTAAAAGTCATGAGAATTGAAGTTTTGGAGGTAGTTTTTAGAGATATTTTTTTAACCTCCCTTAAAATTTCAACACTACTTACTTTAGTACATTTAGAGGTAGTTTTTAAAATTTTTCCCTTACAAGTTCAACTCACATGAATTTTTGGAGGTCATTTTACAAAATAGTTACCAAAATGAGACTTTTGGAGGTGGTTGTTTTACAATCTGCCTTTGAAAATTCAATTCTGATAATGGTTGGAAGCAATTTTCAAAAAGTTGCCCCTAAAAGTCATGAGAGTTGAATTTTTGGAGGAACTTTTAAGGGCCTCCAAAGCTTCAATTCTCATGACTTTTAGGGGTAGTTTTCAAAAAATCACCCCTAATATAGATTTAGGGACATTTCTTTGAAAACTGCCCCTAAAATTCATGACAATTGAAGATTTGGAGGCCATTTTGTTTTACAAACCACCTCCAAAACTTCAATGCTTATGAATATTAGGGGAATATTTCAAAAAAATGCCCCTAAAAATAGATTTAGGGTTGGTTTTTGGAAAACCTCCCCTAAAATTCACGAGGATTGAAATTTTGGAGGAGGTTTGTAAAAAATTGCCTCTAAAACTTCAATTCTCATGACTTTTAGGGGTGATTTTTTTTAAATCGCATCCAAACATCATGAGAATTGAATTTTTGGAGGCAATTTGTAAAACAATGCATCCAAAAGTCCAATTTTGGAAACGGTTTTATAAAACCACCCCCAAAAGTCACAAGAGTTGAATTTTTAAGGGCGTTTTTTAAAAAACTACCTATAAATGTACTATAAAAAATAGCATCAAACTTTTAAGGGATATTTTTAAAACATGCCTATAAACATACTAAAAAATAAGGTTGTTAGGCACATTTTATAGAAAACCTCCCCCATAACTCCTTTTCAATGAAAAAACAATGAATATATAATTATATCTCAAAATAATATCCACTTTAAAAGAATCACTTACTATACAAATCAATACTTAAGGTCTTTCACATGTCCATAACATTTGTTGTAGATCTCGTGAGTCATATGTGGTGCCCTTGGCCACTACAGTGGCCATATAAGGGGAATCTTTATCATGTGAATGATATATGGTGGCCATTTTGAGTTTGGAACATCAATGATGGTTCTTGTGGATTAGGACATGGTCCAATGTCAAAATGTATAGTTTTATGCCATAAACATTTCCTTTGGGGTTCATGGGATATGCAAGGGGACTTGAGCCATCTCATGCATAGGGAATCTTTGGCATGCAAGTGCACAAATTTGGGGGTTTTGAGTCCATCAGGATGGAAAAAATGTGAGTGTGTTAAGATGGTGCCCCTCTGTTTGTCGAGATAGAAACAATGCAAGGGATGTTACATGGGCACTAATCATGGTTTTCAAGTCCCCCAAGATGAAAACAATGAAAGGGTAGTTACATGGTTGAAAATTAGTGTTTGTAAGTCCACTGAGATGGAAACAAGGTAAGAGCAGTCATGTGGCTAAAAATTGAGGTTTCCAAGTTTCATAGGACAAAAATAGGGCAAGCCTTACATGGAAAAAAACCAAGGTTTCTGATTTGTTCAAGTGAAAAATGAGGCAAGCACTAGAGGTAGTTTCTTGTCCGATGTTTGCATGGTAGAAACACGGGGTTTCCCAAGAGGGTAGATATGTAAAGGATACAAGTTCAAATGCACAATGATAATTTGGGGCTTACAACACCACCAAGGAAAAAATGGTCCAAGTTGTTGAAGGAGGTTGTTTGGCAAGAGATTAAGGTTTATGAGTCCACCAAGTAAAAAACAAGGCAAGTTCTAGACTTTAATCTTTATACTATACTCACTCAGTAATGCATAAGAGGTATTGTTGGCTACAATGATATATATATATAGTTCTCATCATGATTTATATATAGGAAACCCCAAACTTGTTGGACAATTTAGATGGAAATGGTGAAATCTTAAACAAGATGAGAAAATGCTTCTCAACTATTTTCTCTTAATTGCTCTTAAATATGTTTATGCATATAAACTGCATGGGGGTGCAATGTGTGTGTTGGGTTTGTCCAAATCTTGGCATGCTTTCATTCATGGGGTGGTTAGCATTCCTCTTGGTGCCGCATCTACTTAGTAGCACATGAGATGTATGGAAAGACATATGTTAGATATATTTTTCACTCTAAAGCTTTCTTGTATTGTAGTTGGGTTCTAATGTGTGTGTTTTCTGTTGAATTTGTTTGTGCATATGAACAATGATGTTATGAATGGTGTATGTTGGGTCTATTGAAATATTGGCCTTGGGTCATTTGTAGGGTGGTAAGCTTTCCTCTTCATGTTGCATGTTATCTATAGAATATGAGATGTATGGCCAAACCTATGTTACATTATTCTCTTTGAAGCTCATCCAAATTGTTTATGGGTTTCAGTGTGTGTCTTTGTTTGGAAAACTACATTGTTTGGTGTATGGAATTATTGTTTTGTGAAAAATATGGCAATGACTAAGTTGTTTGTCATGTCTATCTAAACTTTGTCCTTGGACCATTTGTAGGGTATTCAACTTTCATCTTGTTACCATATCCACTCAGCAACACATGAGAGGTATTATCAAGGACAATGACATATGCACAATTCTTATATCACTATCTATCTAGAAAACCTAAAACTCCTTGGACAATTTATAAGAAAGTGGTGCAATCCTAAACAAGACAAGCAAGAGCTTTCCATTGTCCAATTGTTTCTCTTGAATGTGTTTATGCATGTAAATAGTAGTGGTATGCATGGTATGTGTTGGGTCCATCCAAATATTGGCCTTGGGTCATTCGTTGGGAAATTGACATTCATCCCAATATCATGTCCCTCCATAACACATGAGATGTATGGAAGGTCCTATATTAGATTATGCACTCTTAAAATTTTCTGCATTGTAGTTGGGTTTCAATGTTTGACCTTGTTTTGGATATTGCATTATTCCATGTTTGACTCCTCTTCTTCCATTGGACTGCTCTGTTGATCACTAATTTGTTTGTCAAGTTTATCCAAACTTTGGCCTTGGGTCATTTGTAGGATAGTTGACCTTTTTATAATTTCTATTATATCCACTCAATAACAAATGAAACATATTAATAACAACTACATGTTTCTCTTTTGGACTTTAGATTTGTACCATTTGTTGAATGGTCAAAAGTATGTTTTGCTACCAACTTATCTTGAAATCATGCAAGGGGAGTAAGGCTAATCCCCTTGCTACATACAAGAGAATAGGGCTACTGTGAGGCCTCTATCTCTTTATTGTTTATTATATATTCTTACATGGAACCATAGTGGTATTTGATATATTAGTTGAATATGTTTGAAATTTGAACTCAGGTCATTTGTAGAGAAGACAATTTTCTTCTTCTTATCACTTGTACTCAATAAAACATGAGAGGTGTTCTTGAACCAAATTATAGTGAATTCAAGAAAAGGGGTTATTAATAGAACATGTTCCAAGATATGATGGAAAAAGCATAGGTTTCAAGTACAGAGAATTTTATGGTGAGTGTATAAGTGCACTAGGATTAGCGCACTAAGGACAACTCTCTAGGCCTCTACCACGGTATTGGGCCAAAGCCAACCTATTAGGTGCACTTCATTATGTCCAACTCGAGGTGCCTTATAAGGATAATGTGTTTTAAACATTGCATTATATCATGTCTTCACCTTCACTAATCAAATCATACACCATATAATTACTTGTGTTAATGCAAGATTTTGTTTGTTTACAGATGTGGAATCAATGTGATCTCTTCACACAAGCCTTCAACATCCAAAGGTAAAATATCTATTAAACCACAACTACATAAGGGTTATGACATATAGATAATTCCCATGTAGTACACCCTCTTCTAACATGTAATGAGACAATATTTGTTCAACAATGTATCTCATAAAAACATCAGAGTTAAGCATGCATGAGTTAGGGTGATGAAGAGAAGGATGTGTATCATCATTCAACACAATATATCCTCTACATAATCTTCTTCCTACCTCTATAATTCTTTCAAATCCCACTCCTTTGATGATCTGCTCAACTTTGGAACAAGTATAATATAAAACAATGGAACCCCTTCTCTTCCTAACGACCCAATATTTAACATCACCCTATAACCATCTAGGGTTAGTATTTTGCATCCTCAACCCTCAATTAATAATATAATTTTGGACCTTATAGAATATTCTTGAAAGTCCACATGTGTATAGCCCCACATAGGTGCGTAATGGGGGCTAATGTGGCATCCACTCGTACCATGGTTGTCAACAAAGTAGGTAAATTTGTGGAAGGCATAACTTTTACATATAAGCTCTGATTGAGGCAATTTTTGCACCATTGGAGAGGTCTTAATGTGTAGAATAGTTCCAAGGGGTTGCAAGATATTCTTGTAAAGTTTTGACCCCAAAAAATGTTGTTTGATGCCTCAAAATGGCTTTGAAAGGTTCCAAACCCCAAATCTCCAAACTGGGACCTACCACTAAAATGGGCCTTGCAAGCCAATTCCTTCAAATTTTCCACCCAAAAAGTACCAAGATAGATGATAAATTATATTATGATCCATTCCGGATCATTTAAGTACTCAAATCAATCTACTACTTGGGATAGATTCTATCCAAAGTCCTCTCACACGTGCTTCTACCCAATTGAGGAAGGGCTTGGAGAATCCAAATAGCATGGGGAATTTCAATAGGAAACTATAATGTACTCTATCAAAGTTGTTGCTCATATCCAAATTTATGGTCATGCCTTGCTTCCCGACAGGATTGCTTTAATGAATGACTTCTTACACCAAGATAAGGTTATTGAA
This sequence comes from Picea engelmannii, assembly GCA_009831015.1. Lineage (NCBI taxonomy): Eukaryota > Viridiplantae > Streptophyta > Pinopsida > Pinales > Pinaceae > Picea > Picea engelmannii. The sequence goes on along the minus strand of ML777060.1, from coordinate 499,082 downwards.
GATTTTCCACCCCTTCTCAAAGTCATCCTACCCAAGAGAGATGATAGGGGAGGAGCCAACTTAGTTTGGTAGTTAAAATTTTGGATAAAATTTCATAGGAGATGTTTAAGAGTGTGAAAACGTGGAATTGATGAAATGAGGTGGGTTTTTTTTTTTCTTTGGGGATCAACACAAGTAAGGGGGAGTTGATTCCTCCTCCCAATTTGATGTAGCATATTTCATCCAATTTCTTGATGAATCTCCTAGGTGTCGATTTGGAGGAGGATGGTTTCTTTGTTGTTACATCTACTATGGCCTTGAAAACTGAGGCCTTGATAGAAGAACGAGCTTCTTTCATCATCATGTATTATTTTATCCAACAAAAGAATTTGTAAAGACACATGTAGATAATGTGAAAATTATATAACTTACATGGGAAATTAGGGCAAAAAATTGAGCTTCGTGGTTTACTTCCCACCAAAATAAGGGGCTTTTTCGGGGAAAAAAAAATCTTTGTGGTTTAGTTCTGCCAAAATAAGAGGCCTTTGATTTTGGTGGGCTTACAATTTTGGAAAGAAGAAATCTGGATAGCCCCACAACAATCCATATAGTTTTTATCCCTTGAAACTGCATATGCTAGACCACCTCTTCATCACTTATAACCACAACAATGTATCAATAAAATTTTATCCGTGGAGGCTTGATGAATACTCTATTTACATTGTTCGTACACAAAATTCATAGTTTCTAAGAAGAGGAGTATTAATGTGAACAATTGTTGCACTGCAACTAGGTCCCTGCCGAACAAGTTTGAATATATATAAGATTTATTGTGTATTAGGTACTTCGGTTGGAATTTATATTGATGTAGAGTCCATTTTTCTTTGTCTACAAACTCGGTATGTATACTAACAAGAGACTTATAAGCACATCCACACTCTTAATCAGAACCCTAACTGTTATAGACAAGGCAACCTTCCCAATCCTAAAATCAAAAACCTTTTCATGTCATTTAAAAAAAAAATTATAACCTTTCATGCACAAGGGCGACCTGAAAATAAAAAACATTTTCATGTTATTTTTAAATAGTTTTATAACCTTTCATGAATAAGGGAGGCCTGATAGCCTGAAGTTGAAGACATTCAAATTTTCAAAATCCTTTGATTGGTGAAATTGACACTCCATCCAATTGGTGCCATATGATAAAGATTGAGACAAAACACCACCTTAATTTCAGGGCCATGATTGTCGGGAGATTTAATCAAAATCAAAACTTTAATGATATGATAAGCTTAGTGAAGTGGAATGAACCTGGTCATATCACTTCTTAGAAGTGTAGTACTATATACGTACAAATCACTACCACACACACTTACAAAGCAATGCCAAAACTTGTTATCTAATGGTTGCAACATCATGAATAAAATAAAATAAAAGAGTATCTTACATACTTTTACGTTGGATAGGGTTTACCCTTAACATGTTCCAAAGTGGAGGGGATGACTTAATTTAAAGCATTTTCTATTTGGGATCTAAGGTCTGATTATTGAAAACACTTTTGTCCCAGTAAAATTTATTGATCACAATTAGAATTTTTAAGATGGAGATTTGAGTATTGGAAAGGCAAACCCCTTTCACGAGTCTCGTTCCTCCCTATAGTACAAAATCATATGACAAGTGATTAATTTATGAACATATATGGTTGATGCGATTAGAGTGGTAGAATATCTACATGGTAGACTATGTACATTTTCACTATATTAACAGATAACTTCAAAAATCATTACAAGAAAGGATAACCTATCCACAAACAAAGAGATCTCTAATAATTCAAATTATGAATATTCAAGCATCTGCCATGTCTTGATTCGAATCCCGTTTAAGCTATCTCCAATGGAACTATCATAAACGGTCATATTTGAAACACATACTTTTGTCTGGTCCTTTCCGAGTCTTCCAATGGTGTGATGTCAAATAATTATGGTCAGATGGATAGCTATGTTGTATCCAAAGGAATTCATAGCAGCTAGGCAATTTAGTCTACTATAAGCATCTTACAATATTGCATCTTAAAATAACTCTCATATCATATTTGGATTTGAAAAGGAAGTACGGTTTTCATTCTCACATTTGCAATCCTTTGTCAAGTCTAACATGTCATTCCACCCATCTCCTCGAGAATCTGGGAGGACTTGTATTTGCAGTATGCGGTCTGAAAAATTATTGTTGTTGAAGGCAAAGGAGAAGTTTGGTGCATGACTTTGTCCCTTCCTGTAATTCAAAAGTGAAAGCTCTAATCAAATTAATCAAAATAATGGTCACTCTTATTGGAAGTGACCAATTAATAATGTTTGTATAGATAGGAAGTTATCACTTGTTTTTTCAAAAAAGGGAACAAACCATTGTTAACTAGTTCTAGGGGTTGACATCCATACTTATGTCAAATTACAGTTTTTTAAACCTTTGTCTACAAAACTAAAGGTCTAGATGGGCCATAGGATTTTAGTTTCCCAAATACCATCCCCAAATATAATCTTAATGTAGAGATTGAATTTGTATGATCTTAATAGAGAGATTGAATTTGTATTCGAGTTCATCTAAACATTATGTAATTAGGACAATTTTAAATACAAGTCTCTTGAACAATGAAGGAATAAAACTCAAGCCATTTAGCTATGCTTTGAGTTATCATGCTATCTACTTTAGTATTCTCTCTAAAGCTATGACACCCAACTTGTGAACTTATTTCATTAAAGTTCACATAGCACAAGACCATGTATACTCCTTAAAATATTCTAATTTTTATGACAAGATCTTTATTAAGTTCCATACTTGTAACGGATTAAAGGAGCTTTATCTTGGAAAATGTACTAGAGTTCAAATTTGAGTGATTGAGTCTGTATAATTCGAGTGTCCTGAGGGTTTTTTATGGTGCTTAATCTATTTATGCATTCAAATATGCAATTTAAACAACATAAAATGGAGATTTCACCAAAATCTATTTCACGGATTGTGGTGAATTTTTTTCAAAAAGTCTAATGTTTAGACAAAGCCTTTTTTATAAGATATGAATGGAAGTTAAATGTATTTCAAAACATGATTATGTCTATGTATTATATATGTATATGATGATCTTATTATAATAAAAAAGGTTATAGTTTTTAATCATTTCCTATAATTTATTTTATTTGAAATTTTTATCTATGTGAAATTTTGAAAAGTTGATGTTTATACATGCTCCATTCATCATAAGAGATAGAAAAAAAAATAAACAATCATTCATTTCATAATTGTAAGAAAACAATTATTTAAAAATGGAAAACAAAAATTTAATAATTGAAATATATCAAGATTAAAAAACAAACTATTGTTTGAAATTCAAAGAAAAAAAAATTAAACTATTGTTTAAAATTCAAAGAAAAAAAAATTAGTAATTGAAAAAAATCAAATTACTACACAGAACAAACTATTATTCAAAACTTAAAATAAAAAATTTAATAATTAAAATCCCATTACATTTTTCTTTGAAACTGCTTTACACCGCGCCCATCAATCACTCAGTTCTTTGATTTTATATAAAAATAAAGATAAAAGTTTAATAATGGGGAGAGATTTCATTGTTTGGGAAGCAGAGATAAAAAAAGTAATCTTTGAAAAAAAGTCTCCGGAGAAGCCATGCTGCCATTTATCCATTTATTATTAAAACTTAGAGAGAAAAATTTAACAATTAAAAAATGAAGGGATCTAGTTTACATTCATGGTTTGAAACTTCAAAAATTAGAAGCCATGTTAGAAAGTTATTATTAAAATTCAAAGAGAGAAATTTAATAATTAAAAAAATAAGGGTTAAAGTTTACATTCATTGTTTGAAACTTTAAAAATTAATAATGGGAAATAATAACATGATGCAAGAAAACCAAGCTGCAATGTTTACCATTTTGGAATTCAAACGCTTAAGAGATTCCATATTTTGTCAATTGATGTCTCTTTCACTCGAAAGAGTCCATATGCTGTCAATTGATGTCTCTTTTACAGAATCTTATTAGTTAAATTTATTTCTGTATATTTTATTTTATTTTAACTAAATCATCGCTACATATGATCTGAATTCAAACCTCAATGTACATAGAAGCCTAGCTTATAAGTCTCTTAATTTGTATATTTCCCATTATACAACCCAAATTTACTTTAACACTTGTGCTATTCTAGAATGTTGAAAGATACACTGTTTTATTAATTGATTTAATGTTATTTTATGGAGGATGAAAATGTTGAAAGATACAGTGTTGATTTACTAATTGAATCTGTTTGTTTATTTTTATTTTTATTTTTTATTATGACTGGTGGAATGGGCAACTGGGCCGGTCTCGTACTCGCGTGACATGGGTGCCCTTTCCGCAGGCACGGGTAAGTCGGGGGGATTTGAACTTGGAACCTCATCGAACATAACACTTCATATCACGGCACTTGCCAATTGAGCTGCCCCCCCGGGGGATTTTAATAGGAATCTGTTATATGAAAGCAGTGTTTGCAAATTTGTTTAATTAATCATGAAATAACATTTAATAAGAATTTACATTGATTGTGTGTAACTAAAGTTGAATTGGCGGAATAGAAAAATAAACAAAAAAATAAGCATGAATTGGGCTAGTCAACCTACTAAGCTAATTGTTGGGTTGATCATCCATACCGTAGCTAAGCAAACCATAGCTCACTAACCCTACCAAAAAAACAAATAGCTACTAAAACTAACTGAACCTGGCTCTTGAACCTGGCATGGCAAGTAAGTTGCATGGACAACACGTGAGGTGCCCTACTATATGATTTTATTTGTCCAGGGATAAACAACTTCTAGCAACGTTTGGTGTGTAGCCACTATGAATGAATTAGGGGCACTGCCACTGATTATTTCCAAGCCGGTCATTCACAACTAGCTCAGATCTCCATGGCATAATACCCAGCATTTGTGTGCATTGATAGGGTCGAACCCTGGTCTCCCGTCTGCAGTGACGCAATCTATGGATGGCAAGCACCAACTCATGGGGAGTCCCAAGATTCGATAAAACATGCTTTCAATGGTTGGGAAATCTGGAATACTGAGGTTCCCTGTTCTGGCACCTTCTTTTTGATCTTTATTTTCAAATGTCATGGACATGAAAATTATTGTCTCTGTCATAAATAAATTTACGAATCTCAGGGTTGACTGGGAATGATGTTAAACATATCGTAACCTCAACAGTCGACTGTACACTACCAGCTGTACTGGACAACTGTACTTTCTATTTTTGTCTTGCTTGAGCCTATTTAGTTCAGCTATTTCCCATTGCATTGTAATCTCTTCAGTTCTTCTTACATTCCAATATATTGTTTTCTGTTCTATGTTTCTCTCTGCATTTTTTGCTTCACAATTTATCATGGTATTAGAGCTTCAGCAGTAAGCCTCTTCACATAGTCTGGAGAGAAACACAATCCTCACATAGCAGAGCCTCACGGATCTTGAGAGCACGCAACACAGTCTTTTTCACAAGGCTTGGAGAGCTGTACGCCATACTCTCGAAAGATCCTCGCAGGAAACTTCCACGAGGAAGCAGAGCGTACAACGCTCAAAAGTTCAAGGAAGCAGAGACCGAGAAAGAAGAAACAGTAAAGATTCTTTCACATCCTTCAAGAATCATCAAAGATTGACGAAGAAGAGTTGCAGGATGGAAGAACATTTAAAGAACTCGAAGAATTTGTTCAAATTCGTTAAAGATTCTTGCAGAAGGCAGAATCGTTTAAAGTTTTTCGAAATTCGCTCAAATCTGTCAAAGATTGAAGCAGTGAACAAAGAATCTGTTTATTTCTTTCAAATCTCTGAAAGATTCACGAATCTTTCTTCCACAGGAGTAAAGAACGCGTCTCAGGTGCAAAGAACCGTCGTTGAATCCGTAAGATTCGTCCTGTGAATGCATCTAGAGAGGGAAACCAGTTCAAAAGGGACGAAGAGAGCACAGAAAAGGAGAAAAAATTTCAGCCGTTATATCTTGCGCAGAGGACAGACAACCGTTGGATCAGCGAGAGGGTGCACAAGGTTTAGTCCTCTGGAGCACCAAGGAGAAATTTTGACTTGTGAAGTCGTGAAATCCCAACATCATCTATACCATCCATCAAGAGACACGTGGCGAGATCTCAACATTTCTCTGTCTCGCAAAAGTGTAAAGGTCAGAAGATTGCCGTGAGAATTCACGAATCGCAAAATCATGAATCATTCTGGACCGTTGGATCAAGAAAGATTGTGAGTCGTCAATCTTATCCCATCTCAAAATCGGGAATCGGGAGTTGGACGATGTTAAGCCCTAATATTGGCTCATTACCACTTAATTGGGGCATATTAGATTAGTAATGTTATTTTATTTATGTCGGCTTTAGGCCATTAGTTGTAATTTAGATTAGTAATGTTATTTTATTTAT